>MU864352.1:334715-707555 GCA_033296905.1 Podospora australis
GTCCGGTTTGGTAAACGACCCGGGGGGTTTGTGGGTAACTGTGCGCGGGGTTTTGGTTTAAAATCCTTAAAATTTTTGGAAAAATTTTTTTTTTTGTAAAAAAATTCCAAACCCCCCCCCCCCCCCCCCCCCCGCGATCGCATCCATTTTACAAGAGAGCGAGAGAAAACAAGGGTCCATCAAAAAGGCAAGAGACGGCTCGTTGCGTTTGAGCTCCGGAGCTCTCTGACCCCCCTGGTTCCTTTTTCCCCTCTCCGTCGCAAACTTGGGGTTAGCTTCGCATATCATTGTTTGAGTGAGATTGCCACTCAGTAACACCCAGGCGTTCATCCCATCACGACAGAAGTAGCGTTCATCAGCTTGCAGGCGGAAACAGGGGAACAAAAACTTAAAGCTGGGACACGACGCGCAGTAATTCCCCTCTCTCTTTCTTTCCGCGAGGAATTTCCACCACCATCCCCCGGCAACCACCCAAAACAATTTTCATCATGGAACCGGATCTATCGAGCAGCATCACGCTACACCCGCACGCTTTCAGGACGCAGTCCGAAACAGCCAATCTTCCCAATCGACTCGGCCGAGGGCAATCACCTGCATCCATGTCCAGAGCAGGCGCGAACAGCACCGCGGTTGAGACGGCAGATGGAGGTGATGATGCGGCTGTCGCGCGGCATCCGCACCCGTCGACTGAAGCAGAGGCCGAGAGCCAGAAGGCAGGTCGCTTTCCTCTCATCGGCGCCGGCAACGACCCATACGGGCTTTCGCAGCGGTATAAGACCGAGTCCGAGTTGGCCGCCATCAAGGCGAACACGTCAAAGAAGCGGGATGCAGCACATGCTACGCCTAGTGGCAGCAGCAGCAAATCAGCGGAATCGAAAACCAGCAGCCAATTTTCTCGTTACATAAAGCCGTTTGGGCGCAATGCGACAAAGGAGAGACAGCTGCGCGGTTTCTACGAGGCGCAGAATGAGACGATCGAGCGCATGCTCAAGTCTGTGGAGGAGCACCGAGCGGATGCGCAACAAGAACAAGGCGAAGACCATCTCAAGTTTCAGATTGCCGTGTGGGGGTCACTGGCAGCCAACATCGTCCTGGCTGTTCTCCAGCTGTATGCGGCCATTTCATCAGGATCTTTGTCTCTCTTCACAACCATGGCAGACTCCATTTTCGATCCACTGAGCAACATTACGCTCATCCTCACCAACCGCGCGGTGAACCGCGTCGACCCTAATCGATTCCCTTCGGGCAAGGCCCGTCTCGAGACCGTGGGCAACATCGTCTTTTGCTTCCTCATGGTCACTGTTTCCATGATCATCATCGCGTTCGCCTGCCGCGAGCTGGTCGAGCACGTTGGCGGAGATCATCTTAAGAACTTTCACTTGCCATCTATTATTTCAGTTGCGGCGGCATTCGCGACCAAGTTTACTCTCTTCTTGTACACGTGGGGGATCAAGGACAAGTACAGCCAGGTTAGAATTCTCTGGGAGGACCATCGCAACGACTTGCTCATCAACGGCTTCGGTATTCTCACATCGGTTGGCGGTAGTAAGCTGATCTGGTGGATCGATCCTGCTGGTGCCATTGTCCTCTCGGTCATCATCACCGGCCTGTGGTTACGCACCGCATTTGCCGAGTTCATGCTACTGGTTGGAGTGGTAGCCTCGGTTGAGGTGCAGCAGCTCATCACCTACGTCTGTGTCACCCACTCGCCGGCCATCAAGCAGATCGATACAGTGAGGGCGTATCATTCAGGCCCTAGGCTGATCGCAGAGGTCGACGTGGTCATGGACCCGGAGGCAACGCTGCAGGAGACGCACGATATCGCCGAGGAGCTGCAGATGAAGCTGGAGCAGCTGCCTGATATCGAGAGGGCATACGTGCATGTTGACTATGAGACCACTCATAAACCTGAGCACAAGTTCAAGAAGGATGTTTAAGCGAGCGAGCAAATAATTCTGGCGGCAATGGCGTTTTGTTTTATCATACCAGCTCCTTCCGTGGAAGGTATTGGGTGAGTGACGGGTGGGTGAGTGAGGCCTTTTACCTTTGGGCTGTTCTCCTTGAAGTTTCAGCGCTGTACGATACCACTTGTTTGGCCTATACGTCCTAGGAACCATTTATTTTCCATGATAATGATCCACATGATACATAGCAAGGTGCTTTCTCTGTATGTATTGCTTGCGCGGCTTCGGTTGTGACTTCGTTCGCCAGAAGGCATGTTTTGATCCTCCTATTGCCGCCTCCTATGGGTTTTGATGACACTATGTTGAGCCTGAAGTGGTCCTGATGGACGGGTGCTTGTGAGAGTGAAAACTCACGCCCCTACATGACTGGTGTCTGTTTGTTGCAAAGGGTCAAGCTGGACCAGATACTAATGCATTAATTACTGGGCCCAGACTCTTATGGTTACCTTCTTTCACGGGGTCGGTGTAGGGGTTGGGAGTGACTGGAGTGACTGGCGTGACTGGGTATCAAGGGCCCCCGTACGATGGCGACTTTGGCGGTGATACTCCTCTTTGGCGGTGGGTCTAGCTGATATCGACGATGGAGTCGAGCATCTTTTTTTGTCGACTTACACGTGTACAACCAACAGCCCCGCTATCCAGGAGAAAAGCAGCTTGGGCAGGAAGAGAACGGCCGGGTCTGAGCCTAGGATGAAAGCCCTTTCTTATGGTTCCTGGAAATGTTTCACAACATTCGACTACCATTTGTCTCTGGGAAAGTTTCCGGTTCACATTTAAGATGAAGCAAACAGGCCGAAGAGGTGGTCTTTCCTTGTATTACTAGCTTAACGTATATGGCGGTCAAGGGATCTCAAGTCCGGCCCGGCTACGAAATATCAAAACCGGAGCTGTCAGTTGAAGCTTCATTTTGCTTCAACCTTTCTGTGATAAGTGCGGGGCATTTGTCATGGAACCGCGGGGTAGCATTTCAAAAGAGAGAAGCGGTTCGCGGTGCTGTATGATGCAATTGGGCTCCGCTTAGCTTCAATTAACCCCCCTCAAAAGATCTTGGTCTTTTTCTTAGCGCGTGACCCGCTCGTAGGTTCGGCAGGCAAATCGTCGTCGGGTCTCCAGTGAGGGGGAATGTGAGTGTCATCGTGGTTTTGCGATGTCGTTTTGGGCCGCAAACACAACAAAGATATTTTCCTTGATAAAGGGCCCTTGACGAATGAACTGTTATCTGGAGCTTATTTCTCCTTATCAAAAGATACCTGACCAACGACTAGTGAATGGAACCGTTTTATTCTTTCCATGAACTGCAGCTGCAAGCCGCTGGTGTGTGTCTCGCAAATGAAACCCTCAACGGCAGCGCTGGCGTTTCTTCTTTTCTTCAACCTTCCAAGGTCTTGGCGGAAATGGCGCCGATCTCCCAAAGAACCCAGAGAGGGTTTGACACTGACAGGCAGGGCTTGTTATCTGGCGGGACTCGATTCTCCCAGCCTTTTCTTAGCGGTTTTGGATGTTGATGCAACACCGCATGGAAAACTCTTACACCTCGACGCAGAATTCGTGATACCTAAGTGAGAAAAACAAAGGGATGTTTGTTGTTCCCCTTCAGTATCTCGAACGAAAGCAAACACACACAGGCTATCGGCAGTCTGAAGAGAAGAAAAGCAGGTGGGTGGTGTGTTCCCAAACCTGATTAGCCTGCTGTAACCCTCGCATACTGGCTGCAGGATGCTGCAGTTGCAGGCATGCAGCCCGCCTGACTACCCTGGCCGGATCCCTGTCGATTCAATCTCATGGCAACCCTTTCGTTCGTCGGTTGTCCGTGACACGGAGAGGGGCCTTTCTTTCTCTCTCTCTTTCTCTCGGCTCTTTTTTTTTTGTCAGGGCAGATCAGGTAAACACGAGAAGATTGGAGATCAACGTTGGGTAGAAACTTGGAACAGGGGTCCAGTCCGTCGAAGGGGAAAGAATGCATGGCATCGGATGGCATGTCACCTTTTCCTGGGAATAATTATTATCAAGCGAGCGGCGCAAGCTAAGGTAAGGTTAGCTAGCTTAGCTCCTTCTCATCGTCGACACCAGGCCGGCCAGGGAAAGAAAACATCACTGATCCGCTTCCCATCATCTCCTCAGCGCCGCAGCAAACTTTTCCATTCTCCCATTCTCTAAAAGTCATACTTCATCTCATATTTTGACTTGCGCTGTGTCACATCCAAATCTGTTTTTTCTGTCAACGGCTAATATTCCCACGACCAAGACAAAACACCACTGACGCTTTGCGTGTCGAGTACTACCACCTCCGGTTGACGGCAGTTGTATCAAGTGAACATCTTTGTTAGGACGCAATGGCTTCGCACGAAGGTGAAGACGTATATGCCAGTGTAAGTTTCATGGCAATCTCAAATTCCCATCCTTTGGACATGCACCTTCGCAACATCCTGAGACATGGGACCTGCGAATCACGCGATTCCTCAACTCCGTTATTTTTAAGAGGACAGGCAGCTGAGACATGTTGGAATAGCTTCTGCTGACTGACACATACCTTCCTGGTGAGTACGATATACCCAATGGGCCGAGTTTCCTCTCCTTATTACCTTACTGACCCGATTAGGCGCTCTGGTTCTCGCGCATTCGCTTCGCGATGCTGGCACCAGGAAGAAGCTCGTGATCCTGGTCACGCCCGAGACCGTGTCGCAGGAAGTGATTACACAACTCGAGGTAAGCTTTCCACCTCGCTATTTTCCGCCTTTTGGTTGTGAACTTGTCTAACTCTGACTGTTGTCGTAGACCGTGTATGACCAAGTAATCCCCGTCGAGACGATCCGCAATGCGCAACCGGAGAACCTCTACCTCATGGACCGACCGGACCTCCACTCGGCCTTCACAAAGATTCAACTTTGGAAACAGACCCAGTTCCGCAGGATCATCTATATTGACGCCGACGTTGTTGCCTATAGAGCAGTGGACGAGCTCTTCCACCTCCCGCACGCCTTCTCCGCCGCTCCGGATATCGGATGGCCTGACCTGTTCAACACGGGTGTCATGGCTCTAACCCCCAACATGGCCGACTACTACGCACTGTTAGCCATGGCTGAACGGGGCATATCGTTCGACGGTGCTGATCAGGGTCTCCTGAACATGCACTTCAAGAACAGCTTCAACCGCTTAAGCTTTACTTACAACGTTACTCCTTCAGCTCACTACCAATACGTACCAGCATATAAGCACCACCAGCACAGTATTAACCTTATTCATTTCATCGGTTCCTCCAAGCCCTGGGTCCAAGGACGAGGCCAGTCGACCGGAAGCTCCCCCTATGATCAGATGATTGGCAAATGGTGGGCAGTCTACGACGGCCATTATGGTGGAAAGGTCAGATTCTGATTTCAGCTTATGGTCTGCTTGACAGCTTGGTATTGACACTCTTTGATCGCAGAACGCGTCGTCAGCTCCCGAAATCGTTCGATACTTTGTCAAGGGCGAATTCCATCCAACCATGCGATACGTTGTGCCTGTTGGCGAACCAAACGGTCAGCAGCATAATCAACCCCCCAACAATCCACCCCAGTCTACCGGGAGTTCCCAGGATCCAGACGTGGCTAAATTACCGGAAGGAACACATACTGAACAACCAACAGGACAGGGAAGAGAGTATTCGGCTGCCGGATGGGACGCCTCAAGGTTAGTAGCCGCCGCAGAGCTGCCTAGAGAGAGTTCATGACTAACTTCCATTCCAGAAACCCTCCACCGACCGGATCCAAGCCCGAGGCCTTGAATTTCCCGCAGACGCACTATGAGATGTCCTCGGATGCCACTCCATTTGTTGCCCCTGAGCGGTACCCAAGCCCTCCCAAGGATATGTGGTATTCGGTGCCTAACGAACGCCCGGCACCGCATAGTGAACGACCCAGGGCCATTTTCCCGTGGGAGACTAACCAACCGCAGCCAACTCGAGTGTTCGGACCCAGCGCACCATCCTCGCCCCAGGGCGGCCGATCCCGTTCTGGGTCGACCATGACGGACACGTCGACGGTGGGCAGAAGCAGTGGACCCCATACACCTCCTGGACCGGCCACCCGAGACGCTCCTTCGGGTCCGACGGACATGTGGTCTTCATTCCCACGGTCGAATGCTTGGGATGAGGTCCCGCAAATTAACCGTTACGTTGACAATATCCAGAAGCATCGCCGAACACGCAGCCAAGGGCTTGGGGTAAGCCCTCCAGCCAAACAAGCGAACCAGGAAGCCGGCTCATCCGCGCCTTGGAAACAACGGAAGGGTTCTAGAGTAACTG
Source organism: Podospora australis (assembly GCA_033296905.1). NCBI lineage: Eukaryota > Fungi > Ascomycota > Sordariomycetes > Sordariales > Podosporaceae > Podospora > Podospora australis. The sequence goes on from MU864352.1 coordinate 340,962, forward strand.
ACTTTCCCAGCGAGGATGATCGTCCAAGTCTTCCCGTCACCCCGGCGCCGATTCGCAGACCAAAGTTCTGGGGTGTTGGTGGCCCCGGAGGCGGCGAAGGCGAGGGCGAAGAACAGCTTCCCGTTGCCGAGGGCGTACCGCCGCAAGCCGAATGGGTATGTGTGCATGGGATTCCATGGACCCCTGCAGACTGCCTGTGCGATTTGGCTAACTTCCTTCTCACCTTCAAGGATCCGGTAGCCCAACTTCAGAAGCTGGCCCAACACCAACACGAAGTCCTGCAGAAACTGGGATCAGTCGATATCCATCCGGACGAGACCCTAAGCACCGAAGGAAAAGAGATCCCCTCCCGGCCACTACCTTTTGGATCCGAGGACGTCAGATCCCCTACTTATGTTGCGCCTTCGCCCCCTGTGGTAAGCCCAAGACCGATCAAGCCCGCCGGCCTGAGTCCCGCGAGCAAGATCCTTGCCGCGGAGCCCGAAATTGTTTCCACTAATACGACGAGCACGATTGTACAGCCTAGCTATCAGGGACCAGGTGCCTCGTTTGAGAAGGGTGAGGATTACCCCACCTACGAAACACCTGCCCTGCCAACAGACGAAGACCGCGACATTCTCGACACGTAGGGATTGGGGAAATGCAGTGTGTTCTAATGTATGATGATTGCAGGTGCGGTCAGCGACGAAGTCGGCTCATAAAGGAAAGCTGGGGTGACGGAACAAGGAGAGGCTGGACTCGTACGAATGAACATTCTTTATCATGGAAAAAACGGTGTGGTGGATTACAATGAAGGAAATGGAAGGTGGAGATGGTGGTTCTATGCGAGATGTTTTGTTGCAAAAAATTGCTGTTTTGGACTGAGCATTGATTTTAAGTTTCATATCACTATCGTGATGACGTGTTGTTTCTCCTTTTCGGGATTTCTAACTTCGTCGACTTTTCCTCTGGCTATTTCTGTTTCCATTAGTCCCGAGTCATTATGGGTAGACATTAATACTGGCGTGACGTGGGCTAGCGAAGGTAGTAATACTTTATTTTTGAACTTCGGGCTTGAACTAAATCGAAACGCAGCTCATTAATTCATATTGATCATCCGTTGATGATCACCCAACCCGTTTTGACGCTCGAAAGTATACTAGACAAACCCAGATGTGAACGTCCTTACGAAACAGGGCCTTGGTCATCCCCGACAACCTTGCGACTGTGATGCTGGTCCTTGAGAAACTCTTCAATCTGTGCATCGTGCTCTGGGCGATCTGGTGGTCCTGACGGCGCTACCGTCTTTTCTGGCTGGGTAGCAGCGTTGTTCTTTTCGGTTTCGTTGGTGCTGCCTAGCATGGTGCCGACTAATGGGATGTTGCGGGTTACTTGCTCGACTTTTTCGAGAACTGTGTTAGTCCATGTACTGGTATCAAGCGGGGGTAGAGTTTTGTCAAGGGCCCGTTTTTTTAGTGTTCTTTACAGGTGAGATCGAATATGGCCATCCGACAACAGCGTGAGAGTGAACCAGTAATTATATCACACATACCCTTTTGCATTAAACCTCCTTGCTGCTGCTGCTGCTCCTCTGACGGAGGAGAAGGCTGGGGGTGCTTGACGCGGTCTGCGGCCTTGTCGAGGTGGGGTTTGTAGTCTGACATTGTTGATGTTTTGTCTATTAAGGGTAGATTTGATAATTCACAGAGATAAAATGTCGGTGAGATTCAGATATAGTAGGGTTGTATTGAACATGGGTGAGCTCTGAAGGAGTTGGGTGTATAAGAGCTGAAGTATGTACAACAAGAGGATCAATGTGGGAATGACGTCATGGGCTGAGATACGTCAGTTCTGCAGGGTGTTTTAGTTTTCGATCTTAAGTGTGCCTTTCGATGAATCGAGTGAACTAAGATCTGATCAATTGAGTTTCTGGATATGGCAATATCTGTTTTTGTCACCTTTTGGGCCCATGCAGTCTGTCCTGCAGCACTCTCTAGCTGCTACACTTTGGTGATGGAGGTTGATGATGGTTTGGTTCGGGGAATTTTACAGAACATGGAGGGGGGCAAGTTAGCTAAGTAGAGCTCCCGCCAAGCTCTTATCGCAGCAGGTAGTTTGCTTATCACCCCGCTGAGGTACTCACTCACACTGCCTGCCCAGCCCGCCGCCACGCATGGCGGCGGTTTGATTCAGTTGAACCCTTCCTTGATTATTTCCGCTCTATCACTCTCACACCATTCATATTCGACCATAATCTTTGCGATTCATAAACATAAATCCTAGACCAGTCATTTTACATTTCCTCCATATAAAAAGTTTAACAAAAGAACAAGATGGGCGACATCCCCCCCTCCACCACTAGCACCCCTTCAACCTCCGAAGCAGCACCGGCCCCTGCGTCGCGAACACTCAACCTCTCAACCGCCACCGCCCCGATCCCCATCACCATCCTCACCGGCTTCCTAGGAGCAGGGAAAACCACCTTAATCCTCAATCTCGTCCCGCAACTCCGCGCTCTGAACCCCAGCTACAAACTCGCCCTCCTCAAAAACGAGTTCGGCGACTTGGCCGTGGACTCCCAGCTCGCTTCTTCTTCGGCGATTGGGTCCGTCAAGGAGCTTCTGAATGGTTGCATCTGCTGCAACCTCGTCGGTTCTCTCTCCTCTGCTTTGTCCGAGCTGAAGGAGAGTGTTCGCCCCGACAGAATCATCATCGAGACTTCTGGCTCTGCTTTCCCCGCCACTTTAGCGTTGGAGGTGAACAGACTGGCGAGAGAGACCAAGGGGGAGTATGTTCTTGACGGCGTGGTCAGTGTCATTGATGTGGAAAACTGGCAGGGGTACGAGGATACCAGCTACACGGCCAGACTGCAGGCGAAGTACACGGATTTAGTGGTGCTCAACAAATGGGAGGGGGTTAGTGAGAGAAGATACGATGAGGTGCTGGACCGACTGGGAGATCTGGAGGTGGATGTGGCGCGAGTGAGGAGTGATAAAGGAAAGGTGGACGTGGGGGTTTTATTTGGTGTAGATGGTGGTCTGGCAAGGGAACTGAGGGAGGAGGAATTAAAGGGGGAGGAAAAGGGGCCGGACGAAAAGGAGCATGAGCATGGGCATGAACATGGTGCGCATGGGCATCAGAAGGAGGTGGAGGTTATTTCTGTGGAGTTTAAAGGGAAGGATGTGGTGGTGGACACGGCGAAGTTGTTGTGGTTTCTGAGGAGCGCGCCGAAGGATGAGGTTTACAGGATTAAAGCGATTCTGACGGTGAGCCCGGAGGGACTGGAGAATTCGGATGAGGATGTGGCGGTGCAGGTTTCGCCGAGAAACAGGTATATTCTCAACTGGGCATTTGGGAGGTGGACGTTTACGCCTACGGCGGAGGATGTGGAGGAGCACGAGTCGAGCAGTGAGGCGGTGCTGCGGATGACGATTATTTTGGCGAGATACGAGAGTAATAAGTGGATGAAGAAACTGGGGGATGAGACGACGGGACCGGAGTACTTGAGTTTTATCGGCGCGGATAGGGAGGGGTTGAAGATTAGGACTATTGAGTGAGCATTTTGAAAGAGACGCAAACATATAAGACAGACTTGGTGGTTCAAAAATCGGAGATGATGATATTAGACTACCTGAGCATGTAATTTCGATACCAGTTACTTTACAGAAAAGCCTTTATTTCCGACCCTGACTTGTTTTAGCCGTGGAGTAGCTATTCTGTGAAGCGGTATCACCAGGCCCGTACTGGTTATAGATATCCATAAACACGTCTTGGTCGTCAGAGTGATCTTCTCTTTCCTTTCCTTCCGGCGGGGACATCCAGTCCGCATAACCAAAACCGCTGTCTGTGACCGTGGCGACGGCGGGAAGACTAGGTGGTGGTGGCGTCCCCTTCTGGGTCTGGGCAGCTGAATCCTGATAGAACCTCGATGTCAAATACTGCCCGGTACTTATGGCGGGAGGCGGGGATGGTGATCCCGTCTGTGGTTGCTTCTGCTGCTGCCCATGGCGATTAGGGGATGGAGAGGGCCTCCGCAACTGTGACGCAATATGCGTAACAGGAAGAGGTGCGGGAGAACTGGTTGGCGTAATGCGCGATTCTGCCGACGAAGAAGAGTCTCGTAACTGTGAAGATATATGCGGCCTGTGAAATTTATTGTGGAGGGTGTGCTGTTGTTGCTGCTGTTGTTTCTGCTGTTGCTGTAGTGCTGAGGGAGGAGATGGAGAGGGTTGTACATCAAGTGGTGTTCTTGTGGGTGATGGCGAGGTAGAAGAAGTGGGAGAGAAATAAGATTGGGCCAGAGGGGAACTGGTTTTGGTTCTGCCCCTTGTTTCTGGTGTACCGGTGATCGGAGGCACTTTAGGTCGTAGCGGTAGAGGTCGGTTGGGTGCCGGAGAGGATGAAGAGGGAGGAGTAGGGTACCGCGGCGGTCGATCTGGGGGCTTTGCTGCTTTCTGGCCGGGAACAGAAAAGCCATCAAGCGTGCGACCATAGTAGTCATCTCGTCTTGTCATGGTCTTTGGGGGAGGAGGACGGGCGGGCTTATGCAGAGGACGATCTTTGAGGAGGGGAGGGGGTATGTGGCTCCCTTTGAAGGTTGTTAGGCCCCTACCACATCGAGGGCATCTCACAGGTTTTATGCCGTCGAGAAGCTTATGACATGAGGGGCAGGCGGGAATAGGAGTTCGGTGCTCCTGGGTCATACCAGCTATATATTCCATTCCATCAGCTACCGCATCTTCATTGAGGGTCAGAGGAGTCACCTTACACTTTGGATGCCCTGGACTTGGAGAAGCTGCACTGTTAAGACCGACTGCCACACCTGGACTTAGACTTCTTTCTCGTAGTCTGTTGGGGTCTGGTGAAGCGGACTGAAATCTGCCATGGTTCTGTCTGGCTAGACCATGGGGTGCAGAGGTAGGCGCATCAGAGGAGTGACCTCTGTTCAGGTCGTCGCGTTGGAGTTGTTGGTTCGAGCGCGTAGCTTGTGGATGCCCCGGAGACGACGCAGGATTCGAGGTGTACTGCATGTGAGCATACTGTGGCTGCTGCTGCTGGCTGGCTTCCAAGCCATGGCGTGCACCTAAGCTCTCCCACATGGACCTTGGAGCGGGACCGTGTGTCTTGTTTCTACCCTCGTCATCTACATCTTCTCTGTTGTTCTCTCGATACTTTGGGAAGCTGATTAGTTTCTGAAGGGCTACTTGAATCACTCCATGAAGGGCAGCTAGTTCCTATCCATTTCAACGGCAAACAACCTAGCAGAAGACCTACCATATCGTTCTCTCCACTAGAGGCGTCTTCAGTTTCAAAATATTCCTGCTCTGCGGTCACCGCCGCACGGTGCCACCGTGAGATCTTATCCCCGCACTCTTCTTCACTCGGAGCCTCGATTGGGGTGATGATTCTTGAGGGCCGGTCAGGGGTGTGAACCATGCGGAACTCCTCTGGACCCTCTTTCTCTCCTCCTCCTCTACTCTTGAGGCGACTTAGATCCCGAAGCTTTGTCGAAAAGCTTCTTGACGGAAACCGAACTGGTCTAGGACTGAGGGGGGTCGATGGTCGGTCGGTTGGCATAGCCGGTTTTCTGGGTGACAAATCTTCGTGGTGTTGCGTGTATCTGGTTCACTGTTTGATCTGATCAAGACACAGTACATCCTTGTTGTTACAACGTCTGCATTGACGAGCTTTCGAGTTCTCGGGTGGCATGAAGAGCATATATGTGACAAAGCACATTGGGATTCGTAAGCGATTCTTTGTCTCGAGTTACTTCACGACTCGACTCATATGTACATTTTATCCCATTCATTGCCTCCAGAGTGAACAAAGAACCCCATCTCTGAATATCGGACAGTTCCACATGCCCGTGTTGCCACTTATAGACTGACAGTGACAGTCATATTGTTGCTAAGTACCAAAAGCATGGGCGGTAACGCGTTACAGAACACCTCAACGTCAGACAGGTATGCCAAACTAGCATCTTCACTCTGGCAGGTGTTTTCTTCTGGTATCGGCAAGGTTGTGAAAAGCACAGCGGTATCTTCACTGTTTTGTCGCATCAGCTCGTTGAGAATTAAGTGTTGAGCTCGGCTTGGGAGATCGTTGAAGGATAACGATAGGCCTTGGGTGGAATAACTCGATCCATTATTGTCTCCCTCCCCCGATATTTGGTACGATGCTAGCAGATCTGGAATGTTGACTGAGGCGTCACGGCCACTTTCTGGCCCTTTGGTTGTTGAGTTCCGGCGTGACCTTGCGGGGGACATAATACCTTCAGCAAAGGACACCTTCCGGTCGTTGTTTGTACCATCGTTGGCCGTGAGCTCTGTATCACCACCACCTGCCCTTCCAGATAGGGTAACAAAAGAGGCCTGCCGGGAGAAAGCTGGACTGCGCGTTTCTGTCTCTGCAAACCCAATCCGTGGTCCGGTGCCATCTTCGTTTGTGATCGTCGTCTGCGGAACCAAGTTGGACGAGAACCGCATGGCTGTTGAACCCTGTCGCGATAACGGCGGCCTTTCTGACTTTAGAATGCCACGTGTCGCGCGTGGTGTTTCGGATCCATTGCTAGCGCTCCGTGCTGGCTCCGTTCCCAAGTCGCTACCGGTTCGCCGGATAGGTGTGATTGACCCATAAGATCGGGACGTTGGGGGTTGCGACATCTTTGGTCGCTTCTCTTTTCGGGGACTTCTCGGCGGAGCGAGAATATCTCCATAACTTCGTCGTCTGTGAATAGTTGCCAAAAGCGGGCGTCTCATCGGTTCATCTCCTTCGCTTGCAACGCTATCACCATCGTTAAAGTGTCCATCCACGCCAGCCGTGGCAGATGAGTCGCTGTCGCTGTCGCTGTCACTGCCTGTATCCGCATCCGAGCTGTCAAATACACTGAAAGGCAGGTTCTGTGTATGTATGCCCATGTTCACACCTAGTTTCACCAGGTGAGAGACCGTGGGTTTCTTTGGTAGCTCGGTCAGTTGCGCCAAACTATGGCGCCGCCTCTCGAATCCTTCAGGGGGGCCTGCGTGAGGATTGTAAAGACCAGGCCTCCCTGAGGTGGACTCGACCACATGGGATAACGACGCCAACTCCTGAGATCCGGACATAGACTGACTGCTACGATAGTGCTGTAGATCTTCCCACCACTCCTGATGTTGGAGACATTTGTTGACGATATTTTCCGTTTGGGGATTCTGATAATGACCATGGATGATTGTCTCGTATGTCGGCAGACTGCCGGATGCCAACCAAAACACCAGAATTTGAGCATCAATTCTTAACTTCTCCAAGAGCGCCTTGAGACGGCCTCTCTCCTCTTCGACCTCACTTTCGTACTCGACGAACACTAACACTCGAAGTTTGTACGTTTCCTTCCAGGCTGGCACTGTGTCAAGGATGTAGCCAAGTTGAAGAATCAGAGTGTCTGTCTGTGTTAGCCTCACCTATATCATCTGGGTAGCGGCACTTTGATCCCCGGAAGACTTACATGTATCGAAGTTTGTAGTCAGAACACTCTGCCCATCTGCAGAGATCGCTGCAGACATCTGGATTGGCCAAAGATCAATGTACTTTTTGGTATTGGTGCCATCCTTCCTTGGCGTTTCTAAAGTCTCAAAACCTTTGCCGATAGCAACATTCAACCGAAACCTTAGCGCTAAGTCTTCGAGTATGGTCATGTAATCCGTGCAGGACATCATATCCTCCGTTTTGATGACATCTGTCGGCAATGCACCCTCCATAAGCCGGGCGGAGGTGTCGCCTCTTTTCCTTCTTCGCACGGCTTCTGGCTTTGCGTCAGATTGCGTTGGTGTCAAAGGCGAAACAGGTGCCTCAGGGATTTTGACAGAGGGCCTGGAGCGACGTAGGTCATCCATGTTGTAAAATCCTAGCACGGCGATGTTTGGCCTCATACCCCCAAGCCCAGCTGAGAGAATGAGATTACGGACTCCCCAGGTAATGGAAGGAGACATGGTAAGCTGGACGAACGCCTTGATTCTCGAGTACTCAGAGATGTACTTGGACCACGCGGTCTGCTGGATCTTGGCCTCGTGAACACCCGCGGCGAAGTCGTTAGAGACGATGACATGACCCAGGATATACAGTGCACCTTTCTTCATCGAGTTGCAGAACTGTATCAGTCGAGTCTGTCTCCTAGGGTTGTTAATGAGCAGGATGATTTGGGGTCTCCAGAATTTGATATGTTCTGGCTTCAACCTCAACAGGTACTTCCGAACCTGATGATAAATTAGGTTCTGGGATACGTCGCCCCAATGCTTCGGGGGGCTCAGATAATGGATCATGAGAAAGAGGAAAACCAAGAGGGAGACGGCCGTTGTGGCGTAGGTTTCGTCAATGAAAAACATGGCTGCCGCCGAGAGAATGCTTCCAGCGAAAGCAGTTTGCCAGGTGAAGAACTTGAACCCTGGGCGAAAGTTTGGCGCAGATCCTATCTTGAGAAGGAAGCATGCGAGATTCATGACGAAGAATGTCATCTGTCAGGATGGTTAGCTCTGCACTTGGTGTAAGGTATTCGACTGCTATAAGGCCAAGTTTCTTACCTGATACCCCATTGAAATGAGAGTTGCGATTTGGTTCAAGTTTGCAAACATAGCGAATTGCGCCACAATATACGTGAGAAATATCGCAAGCACCGGCTCATCGGCTTTTTTGGTTCCCTTGCCAAAGATCGAAAGACCTGGGAAGAGCTTGTCCCTCGCCAGCGCTTGCATGAGCTTTGCAGAGCCAATCACTCCCATCAGGGCTGAGAAGAATGTCGTGGCAAACTCTCCAGCGAAAATAATAGGAGGCCAAAGGTTCGTCTCCTGAATGACATTGCCATTCCTCAGAAACGAGCCATGGGTAGTGCTCGAGGCGAGTGACAATATAACCAAAAGGTAAGCAACAAGCGTGGACAGCATTGCCCATAGCGTGCCCTTGGGAATAGACTTGCTTGGATTACGCAAGTCGCCAGACATAGATGCGCCAGCAAAGATGCCTGATGTAGCAGGAAATAGGATACCGAAGAGATCGCGGAAGGTATCGAAGCCGGCAAATTCCTTTCCGGCAACATGAGGGAGTAGATTCGACCTGAGTGTGGCCAGGCTGAATCCCGTGAATTCGATCCCCTTGGCCGGATCAATGAACGCTGGGTTGAGCAAGGCCGAGAGAGGAATACTGAGGATAGAGATAACCAGAATGACAAGGAGAGCATTGCTGGCCTTTGCGAAGATGGAGCTCCCAGCAAGGCACAGGCCCGTACAGACGACCAAAGCAGCGGTCTCGAAGAGATAATCCCACCAATACCCATGGGGCATCACATGATAGAAGTTCAACTTGATGCAGTCGATAAGACCGACAACGTTCAGTGCTGTGTTCAACACTTGGGCCAAGTAGAACAGCAGACCGATTGAACCGCCGAATTCTGGTCCTAGCGACCTGGAAATTAGGTAATAGGCTCCTCCTCCTTTGACTTCTCCATTCGAGGCGATGGCTGACAGCGAGAGGGTTGTCACAAAGTCAACGAGATAGGCAATCGTGAGGAGGCCTAATCAACATAGTATGTCAGTTGTCTGGCCGGCTTCGAACGAACTGAGCTAGGTACGTACTGAGCATGCCAATCAGACCGACTTGTCCCAGGATAAGCCCGAATCTCAGGAACATCAGAATACTGAGGATATTGAGGCATACTGGAATGTAGACGCCGGAAACAACGCCCAGCTTGTTTCTCTTGTTCAGAGATTCAGGCTCCATCTTGAGTGATTTGGGGGTCGTCTCATGGAATGATGATGTCGAATTGATATTATTCCAGAAATACTGTTTTCCCCGTACCTGCCGTGGGAGAAATGTAGTGGGATATGTATTAATAACCTGATGGAGGAATAGAATATGGCCTATATATCACCGAAAGACCACCTAGATTCTAGAGTCTAGACCAGATAGAATACTCCACTGCAACAGGCATCGTCGGTATCACTTGGCTGAACAGATGGCGCAGCTCATGCACTCCGCAACCGTCTCCTCCGATGGTCTGAGTCGTTGTAAGACTCAATTGATGATTTTGGCGCGAAAGGCAACGAAAGCACGACCGGGTTAGACCTTGAATGCCTGTATCGCGGGCGTGTTGTATCCGGAGTTCATATGCCTGAAAATGACGATCCCCACGCCCAACGATATCTGGTGCAAGGCAGATTGATGTATGATCCTGACGATGCCTCGGAAAACACCAGCTTGCCAGTAAGAAATGTCAATTGGAGAAAGGCGACGTCATTTTTAGAAGGTAACAATGCAATTCCCCCACCGAAAAGAGAGGAAAATCTTCAAATGGACGGTCCTCACCCAGCAAACGCGAACATCGAACGAGGCGCTTGGCACCTCAGCTTGGCAATAAACACCCTAAAAATGCCAGCCTAAAGCGAATTGTCAGTAAAGTAACAAACTCTGCCCAGTTGGGCTTTGCAGGTTGTTAGTGGGTAAGCAATCATAGCTTGAAAGCTCCACTACGCCTATCAAAGGTAGGGAGGGGTTCAAGACCATCATCGGTACAACCTCACTAACGACGCTCCCAGCCACAGTAATTCATAATAGGTCACGGAGCGCTGTGCTGCTTTTGTTACGCATGGCTGGGCACCTCGAGCTCGAGCTTATGTTTGATAAGGCGCGGGGATTGGTCATTCCTTATACAAAACGCAAGGTTGAGTGTTAAGCCTGCTGCTTGACTCTGTGGCACGATTTGGCATGGGATGAATGAATGGCCGCCTGTTGGGATGTCCAAACTGTCCAAATGGTTCAAAAGCGAAAGGCTGGGCTTGAAGAAATAAGTACGAAAGAAAAAAGACGAGTTCTCACCGACTTTTGGGCAAATGCCTGAATACTTTCAAGGCTACGAAAGTCAAGTGCTTTTCGCTCTTGGATCTGTTTTGGTCTGGTGGAAAGCATATGCATGCCAGCTGAACCGAGAACCAAGTCAGTGATGGTTATGCAACCCAGAAGCCTAGGGACACCTTGACGGTCTCTGTCTTGGTCGTGTTATCTGAGTCAAAAGAGCCCAGATTCAGTATGTGAGACATCTTTATCAGCCTCTCAAACTAGGGCAGTCGATAACCAATTGTAAATTGTAAATCATCCTTCGAAACAGTTTTGACATCAGATCAAGAGGTCAGTTATCATAAAAGTCAAGAAGCAGGGCAGCCAGCCTGGAAGAGAGGAGCCAGGTGACTTTTTCAGGGTCTCCGGCTGTGCCCTGTGGGCACGGTTTTAGTGGATCCCGGCGGATACCGCCCGCGTCTTCCCCCATCATCTAGTTCCTTATCTGGGCTGCAGCGGCGTTGCTCAAGGTCACAAGCCCCATCCCACGCCGTTGAGCAGAGTCAACCGCCCTCCCAATGTCACTTCTCTCTCCTCTTAACACTGTCTGAAGCGCCGGTAGTCTTTTCTTCCCCATCCATATCACTCCTAGAAGAATTCAGGTCTTCAGAGACGCATTCAATTGATCATCCGGTCTTTGGCAGTTGTTTACGAGGCCATCACCGATCGCGGTCCAGGGCTCCAGTTCAGCTTGAAGCGTTGGTGGCGTTGACACTTACTTCTCTGTGCCCACACTCGGGAGACTGAAACCCGCGCGACTTGCGACCGAGTTCGACTCTCTACCAACAAGACATGAGATAGTCTGTCGATACGCACTTCAAAATCAATCATGTCCAGTAACTCGGGGAGAAACTCTCCAGCGCCTATGCAGGCACCATTATCTACATCGCCCGGTTCTTTCCGTGCCCGTTCCTACGGCGCCTCGATTCCTCGTGCAGAGTCCATCGCTCGTCTCGCGTCCCCGGCCCGTCCCAATGGCTTTGGGACACCGTCTGCTCCGCAAACTTCACCACCCGCTAGTGAAGATAGAGAATCCGATTCATTAGCACCGCTTCCCGGCGGCGGCTCACAAGTCGCCGGCCCAGGCATCTCGGCCTTGGCCGCTGCGTTGTCTCACTCTCTAGGCACCTCGCCGCCGCGCTTCGGTACTCCTCCTGTTCGCGCGCTCTCACCCGTTGCCGTACCAGACCGTTCACTGTCTCCTGCCCCAGGAGCCGCCCCTTTTCCCGCGTCTGGTACTCCGCCAAATTACGGTTCATTCGATGGCAGGAGGAACTGGTCAAATGGCGCTTACGAAGATCCTGAAATCATCAAGAGACATTTGGTTCAGCCAGGAGACGCGGCGTCGGACGATGGATCGAGGAAACTGAGCGACGGATCCAAGGGTAAACAACCCGCTGAGCGTGATCTGGATGACGAGTTTTCGAGTCTCAAGCTCCAGGGCGGTGACATCACAAGGCCGATTTACAAATGGACCGAAGAGGTAGAACAGCGGAACAAGATGCAACGCAGTAAAAGCTTCAGCATGCCGCGACCAGATCCCGAAGACGAAATCCTCGACATCAATACCATCAAGGTCCCCGGTGGCTTCAGGCGCAACTATATCCGGCGTGCCGTTGGAGATGCGGGCAACACGGATGAACTCGAGGATGGTGCAGGCCCGAGCGAACGCCAGCACCAGCCAAAGCTATTCACCAATAGTTTTCTCGAATTTCTGTCTCTTTATGGCCACTTTGCTGGTGAAGAGCTCGAAGAAGATGATGAGGTCCTGAAGCCGGGCGAATACTTCGCATCGGGTAGCGAAGAGGACCTATATGAGGACTACTCGGATGATGACCACGAACCAATGGAGGATAGCGCATTGTTGACGCCAGGGACGCCCGGTCGGAAGAGGAGAAGGAAAGAGCGTGGTGGAAGTGGGCAGAACAGCCCAATGGGTGCCGCATTGCTTCTTCTGAAGTCATTTGTTGGAACCGGCGTTCTGTTCCTCCCCAGGGCTTACCTCAATGGCGGGATGCTCTTTAGCAACTTGGTTTTGCTGTTTGTGGCGGCACTGAGTTACTACTGCTTCGTTCTACTTGTCACCACGAGGCTAAAAGTCAACGGTTCTTTCGGCGACATTGGCGGCATCTTGTACGGCCCATGGATGAGGAACCTGATTCTCTTTTCGATCGTCATCAGTCAAATAGGCTTCGTCGCAGCCTACATTGTCTTTACGTCGGAGAATTTGCAAGCTTTTATCCTGGCAGTGACGAACTGCAAAACTCTTGTCCCCATCACTTGGCTGATCATCCTCCAAATGGTGATCTTTTTGCCATTTTCTCTGCTTCGAGACATTGGAAAGCTGGGATTCACGGCTCTGATTGCCGATGCCTTCATTGTCATCGGCCTCGCCTATTTGTTTTACTTTGACATCCTAACCCTCAACACGGAAGGTCTCGCCGATATCATCATGTTCAACCAGAAGGATTGGACGCTATTCATCGGAACGGCTATCTTTACCTTTGAAGGCATTGGCTTGATCATTCCCATTCAGGAGTCCATGCGCAACCCGCAGAAGTTTCCCAAAGTCATGGGTATCGTGATGATCATCATCACGACCCTCTTCGTTGTGATGGGCGCTGTGTCCTACGCTGCCTACGGATCCAAGACGGAGACGGTGGTGCTACTCAACCTGCCCCAGGACGACAAGATGGTGAACGGGGTTCAGTTTCTGTACTCGCTGGCTATCTTGCTGTCGACACCGCTGCAGATTTTCCCGGCTATCAGAATCACGGAGAATGCCTTGTTTACCAAGAGCGGAAAATACAACCCTTACATCAAGTGGCAGAAGAATGTGTTCCGTTTCTTCGTGGTGGCTTTCTGCGCACTCATTGCCTGGGGGGGCGCCGATGACTTGGACAAGTTTGTGGCACTTGTCGGTAACTTTGCGTGTATCCCGCTGGTATACATCTATCCGGTAAGTTTCTTACAGACTCAAGTACCTATGCTGAGTTATGAGCTTTTACTGACCAAAACATAGCCGATGCTGCATTTCAGGGCAGTGGCCAAAACGGCGGTGCGGAGGTGGTCCGATATCCTCCTTTGCATCTTTGGCTTCGTTGCCATGGCGTACACCACCAGCTTGACGGTGATGAGCTGGGCAGGGGGTTCCGGCGAGGGCCGCGCCCCTGGTTACTGCGATTCGAAGAATAAAGTGTTCTAGAGGGGAGTGCTGACATTGGATTTGAATCCGACCAACAACAACAACAACAACAACAACAACAACAACAACAACAACAACAACAACAACAACAACAACAACAACGACGACAACAGCGATAACAGCGATAACAACACTTGAAGCACATACAAGACACGACATATTTTGTCCTTTTTGTTTGAGAAATTACCCAACATCATTTTTTCTTGTTTGATTAATAACAGCGCTTCGCAAAGCATGGCATAGGGGATAGGGATAAGGGATGGCGCTTTCAGGCTGGGGCAGTTCTTCGGGAAATGCTGAAGGAGTTGCCATTTCCTTCATGACATTCAAGTTCTTCGAAGACTTTCCTTTTTTTGCATTTCACTTGTTCTGATTGTTAGATGTACTCTAGAAAGACAGATGGCCAGTGGAAGAGGAGTTGTGAGTGGCAAACGGGGTGTGGATCTCACATGTTATGTACCTTAAACATGCTTGCAGGATGCAGTGTTTTACTAAACACCTCACATTGGAAACTTGAAATGCAGCTTGGTTGAAACCCACATTTGGACTATCTTTTCATACTCGTCTGGTAAACTCTCATTCTAGCTTCTGAGTTGCTGTATGATGCCAGAACAAAGGGGCATCTACCTTATTCAACGGTTCTGGGGAGGTTTAAACGCACGGACCACCATATTCGCCTTGTCATCTTCAATCTCTTTGGCTTGTAGGTTTCCACTGTCAACCTTGCATCTTCATCTTCATTGCTCAAAGGTACATACCTACCATCAAGTTGCTACCCATCGCTGTCATCTCTATTTGCTTCATTCTTTCGTCATTACTAGTATCTTCTTGGTTTTGTATACAGTACTCGTTGGTGTTTCTCTTTTCATCATGAACGCCCCCGACAGGTATGTTAAATCTAGTGTTCTCTTCAAAACATCCGTGAGGTTGCATGAAAGACCAGAACCGAACGAATCTCGAAACAGACTGTAGGGGAAAGTGAGGCTCGGGACACTCAATTTCACGATACATCAACAAAACGAGCCGGATATGCGGGGCTATGATGTGCTGTGGCAGGTCTGTCAATTCGACACCGGGGGACTTGCGGTTAAGCAGCCAGCTGCTCTTTCCCCGGGACGATGAGACTCAACGCAGACAGACACCTCAGCCCCGCGCAGATCTAGCAACCTCGACAAGTTATGGCGAGGTCTTTTTTCTTGCCTGCGAGACAGTCAAAATACTCCACGTCATTCAGAACATCTGTCGTCAGGTCGGTCCTCAACAGCATATACAAAACTGCAAATATCAACAGCAACGACGGAATCTACCAAGTCCTATTTCAACCTTTCCATCTCACGCATCCTTGTCATTTGGTCAAGATGGGCAACGTCAAGCATATTGACAACGAGTTCAACCGGTCCGGCTTCTGCAGTGGTCGTTTTGGGGGTTGTATGTCAGATAGATGCAGTCGCTGACTTTAAATCACCCTCTAGGTTCGAACTCTTCTTGCTACAGGATGGCGAGAAGAAGATCACCGAGACGGTCGTGAACGGTAAGCTCTGGCCTTCTCTCAGCCCTCAAATAGCTCTTTCTGGAACGAAGCTGACCTGGGAGAAAACAGGCATGTCAAACTGCTCCGACTTCATCATCAAGAAGGAGGATCACACGCTCTCCAACCTGATCGCCGAGCACCTCAAGCAGTCCCCCAACGTCATGTTCGCAGCTTACAAGAGTATGGACGGACCCTTCCTTCCTTCCCGTAACTGTCTCTTCTTGATTACTAACGCTCAAATCCCATAGTCGGCCATCCTAACGTCCCGGAGGTTTGGATACGCATCCAAACGAACGGAAACGTCACCCCACGCGAGGCACTCGTTACGGTCTGCAAGCAGCTTGTTGCTTCCTACGGCCAGCTCGGGCGCGAGTTCCAGAAGGAACTTGCACTCCGCCAGTACGCCGACCAAGGCGAGAACTCCAACGCTGGCGGTCAGGGCGGCCACGGCGGGCACTACTGATCCATTTGTCCTGGAGCATTCGTCTAGCCATACTCGGTGTGTGTGCCATCAATTTGCATACTTTGTTGTTCCAGGGCTCGGAGTTATGGGAAGGGAAAATGGCGTTCAGGTTTGCTTTTTCTGATTTCCGCAGGCTCATTGAGGGCTTTTCTAAACTGCATAATGTGCGGATGGCTCTATGGGGGAGGTAGATAATGCTTTGACTAGATGGGATAGGAGCATTCGTCTGCGTCCTGTTTGGCATCTCAGCTACATCTAGATAATTGGTTGCTAGCAGCAACTGTTGAGAAGCGAAACTATCTTTCAGACCCAGGGACCCCCAGCGATTCCCTATGCAGAATACCGGTATCGTTTCTTTTTGGAACACTTTCTCGCTAATGCGAAATCCCACCATGATCCAAGCGCCTGACCCTCTGTAAACTCAAATAATACTGCCGTCTGCACTCCTGGCCCTAACTCGTAACGGATGCTTAGTTCTCCCCTGGGTGGAAAATGCATACGATGGTAATAATTCTCCCCCTATCTTGATTCTACCCCTACCATGTCCTCATGGGGAGGCAGATGGTGGAACCGGCCCTTCGCCTCCGGGGATCAACTGTTACGAAGTTAGCAAAACCAGCGAAGCCCTATGGTGAAGCCTGACGTGTCGTACCATGCAAATGTTGTTTCCGTTGAGCAAGATCTTCTTCAGCTTGGACTGGCTGCCAGAGTAATCGCTACATCAAAATGCCAAGGTTAGATTACGCAAGCATAGAGGACGGCTGCAGAACATAAAATGGGTGGCTTACAATTCAGTGACGTCCTCGAGGACCATGTCTATTACATAAAGTAAGTATGAGAGGGCAAATGGGAGAAGAACTGGTAGTGACACTTACTCACGTAGTCGTCGAAGCCGACTAGTGTGCCGGAGAACTCTGCAGTCATGAACTGTTAGCCTAAGAAGAAATGAGAGGAGAGCAGTTACAGTGGGTGATAGTAATGGTAGATGCTGGCTATATGGGCGGTGGTGGTGGTGGGATGAGGTCGTGAGCTGTGGGATACATATCAAAATCACATACCCTTGTCGCCCTTCATGATGACCCAGATGCGTGACCCGACGCACTTATCGATGAGCTCTGTTGTTGGCCAAACAGTCAGTCTATCTGGATCTTGAAGAATGAGAAAAATGAATGTAGAGGAAGCTTGTTTACCGAGAGGGAGTAGTTGGGACGCCATTTTGAGTTTGACTTTTGAATATTAGATTATAATGGTCCAGTCCAAATCCTCAAGATGTGATGGTTCAGTGAAGTGAGGTCGAGCTGCTGCAAGTTGACAGTATGCTGAGCGGTTGAGCTTGCTTGACAGCTCCGGAATCTTACAGACGTAATTTACACCAGCGTGCGTAATACATGATCCACACCCCTAAAAACCCGTGATATCGCGCAAAGCCGTACTTCCTTCCACGACCCGGCAAATGCATAACGATCGCCCGTTTCCGGTGTTTTAGCAGCAAGAAAACAGGGAGCACTGCAGCGCATTTTAGTGGCGGCAACGGGTCACGCGGGCGCGTCCCCGGAAACCCCCAATTGAACGAAATCCCTGAACGGCAGCCACTTAACGCGTCTCGCTGCCTAAATTGAACAGCAGGAATTCCTACCTACGTGATGACTTTTAGGAGGAGTCATGGCGCAACCACGACATATTTCGGCATCGTTAATATTAGGCAACACGGCCTCTTATTATTGCCACCAATGAGGCACCCCCTGTTATCGCACCATGGTTGTGGTGGTAGTGCTGGCGTTGGCGCTACAAGTCGCTGTACACGTCGCCGGTTGAACTTCTCTACGTTCTCTGGGATCGGTACACAAAGTTTCGTGCAAGTCTCACTCACTCAATTGATAGCCAGCTTGGAAGTTTACTGATTTTATCCTAGACAAAAGGATATAATAAAGTCCAGAATGGGTACCGACAAACCTGCCCGAGAGGTGTGGCATGTAAGCCATGGGATCGTTTTTGGGCGTCAGAGGCTTGCCAAGGTGGCTTATCCCACTCGGTCCACGACGGCAAGGTATCACCGCAGCGCACAGCTGGAATTTTTAAAACCGTCGAGAATTGCGCGTGCGCTTGATGAGGAGAGTTCTTCTGCTGGGTTAAGTGCTGAAAATGCACAAGAATCCGCTGACGGTGTTGCCAAGCCCGCCGACGCAGAAGAGGCTATGGCACAGAAGGCCAAGGAGGCAGAGGAGGGGAAGGAGACTGAACAAAAGAACGCAGAAGAAGAAGACGATTCTACAGTCCCCGAACCGCCATTTACACCCTTGGAGTTCAAGATCCCAGTCGAGGCGTTCCAGAGCGCCAGGAAGGCGGCCGAGGGAACGCCCGAGTCTTTCTGGACTTACAGCCTCTACCGCGGCCCTGGCGGAACAGAAGGCGTCTCTGATGCCAAAGTCAAGGTCCACTACTGCACCAGTTTGACGACCACGGAGCGGGTTCTTCAGCAATATTTTATGCACGAGAAGGTCATAGGTCTCGACTTGGAATGGGCACCAGATGCGCTAAAGCACCAAGGTGCCCGACGAAACGTATCGGTAATCCAACTTGCGTCCCCGAGTCGTATCGCCATCTTCCACATCGCGCTATATCCGAAGGGCAGTAAGGGCAGTGATCTGGTTTCGCCCACCTTGAAGAAACTCATAGAGGACCCGGAGATTACGAAGTGTGGAGTTTGGATCAAGGGCGACTGCTCACGACTGCGGTCATTCATGGGGATCGACGCACGCAGTATCTTTGAGCTCAGCCATTTGTACAAATTGGTCACGTACTCGACGTCTGGGGAAACCGATCTCATCAACAAGAGGCTTGTTAGTCTGGCTCAGCAAACCAAGGATGTTCTTGGTCTCCCCTTATTCAAGGGGCAAGATGTACGGTCCAGCGACTGGTCTAAACCACTTGACATGTCCCAAATTATATGTAAGATACTTCCGAAACTACGCTTAACCCTGTTTTCAACCTGTGTCTAACTCTTGCTGTCAGACTCCGCATCCGATGCATATGCGGCTGTACAGTTATACGCCGTGCTCAACCACCAGCGCGAGCAACTCAATCCATGTCCGCCCCTTCCTGCTCATGCAGAACTCAACAAACCTATCGAACTCGCCGACCATAAACTTCTCCAAACAGCCGGAGAAGAGGAGGCTGAGACGGAAGCAGCAGCAGCAGCAGCAGCAGCAGCGGATCAAGGCCCCGTTCTCTCAGCAAACTACCTAAAATCATTAGCAGAGACAGTCACATGCGAATTCGAGCCAGACGCCGAAACAGAACCCAATACGTCAACAACAACCACAACAACAACACCCAAGAAGCGCAGCGCAACCAAAGAGCCCAAAGACCCTCGTATCACCGAAGGCGATCTCTGGGCTGCTCAGTACCGCGTGGCACATCCCAAAACTCGCGCAACCAATCCCAGTCTGCGAGCCTATTACATATGGCACAAGAACGAGGACCTTGGCCCGTCAAAAATCGCCGGCTTGCTCCGGGATCCGCCGCTGCAGCTAACTACCGTCATAAACTACATCCTCGAGGCCATCAGGATTGCAAAACTGCCGTTCAACAAACAAAGGTTAAGGGCGGAGTTGCTCGATCAGCTGCCGGCGGAAATGGTACAGAATAGGTACAAGTCTGTTGTAAAGCTTTGTAATGAAGGGGATGGGTGGGAGGTTGTCACCAAGGAGGAGCTGTAGTCGATACCCGTTCAGAGATGACAGGAAGGGCAACCCAGAAATACCCACTGATGACTGCAAGCAACACATACAGTGAAGGAGATTTGCATAGAAGGGGAAATTTCAGCGAGCATAAAAAGAAAGAAAACAGCATACAGAGACGAACAGGCAATGAACACACCTTAAGGTACTCAAAAAATCATCAGATTTCACCTATATCCTCTCTAAATTCTGGGTATAACCACTTCGTTCTCTCTTCTCTTTCCTTTTATCACCTTTCCACCACAAAATCTCACTGCTGTACTACATCCTGTCCCCGATTAATCTGCAGCTTCTTGTCCTCACCACCGCTGAAAATGCCGAGCTTATCCCACACGACACCAAAGACCTTGCACCCCTCGCCAGCAACCGTCCTCTTTTTCCCTTCCCGGCTCTCACGCTCGATAATGTACACGGGCTCGCTTACGCTGCCCATGCCACCCTCCTCTTGGGTTGCGGGGCGAACGCTCCGTAGATCCCAGATCCTGCAGGTGCCGTCGTGCGAACCGGATACGAGCGAGTGGTCGTTATATGGGGATGGGGAGAGGCTGACAACCTTGTTTGTGTGGCCGCGGAGGGTCATGACCGAGGTCGCTGCGGCGCTCGCGCGGGGGTCGACGAGGGTGATGTGCCTGGCGGCGGTACCGGCTGCCAGGAGAGGTGTGCCACCGGCGCGGGGTATAGCGGCGAGCGAGAGGAGCGGGTGGGAGGTAGAGATGGTGTTGACGACGGCGCCGGTAGTCAGATCAATAGTCTTGACTGTGTGGTCTTGCGAGGCGGAATAGGCGACGGTGCGATCGCGGGGATCGAAGACAGCGGCCGTTGCGGGGGCGTTATGGATGTGCATGAGGTTGAGGGGGCCGCGCTGGGCGGCAGAAACGGAGGTGTTGACCTTGCGGCGCTTGGCGGTTTGCGCACCGGGGAGCAGAGCGGCGTCGGCTTCGGGGGCCGAAGCCTTGGAGGTACTCCAGAAGCCGATTGCGCCGTCGGCGGAGGCAGTGAGGAGGCGCTTGGTAGCGCCGTCTACTTCGAGGGAGTCAATAGATCCTTGGTGGCCGTAGAGCTCGAGCGTGGGCTTCAGGTCGCCGGATGCGCCGTTGGAGGCTTCGGTGTACTTCCACACGCGGACGGTTCGGTCCATGCCGGCAGAGGCGAGCTGGTTGTTGGAGAGGAACTTGGCAGATTTTACGCTGGAAGAGTGACCACCGTGGCCGGCAGAAGGGGATGTGGTGATTATGTTTCCGGAAGCGTTCCATATCCTGAGCAGGCCGTCGTAGGATGCGGTGAGGATTCTGTCGTTGCCGTGCTGGAAGCTGTCCCCGGACCAGCGCCCGGCTGGGGAATCTGCGGAAAGAACATCGACGGCGCTGACCCAGTCGTCGTGCTCGAAGCTGGCCTCGAATTTCGGTGGTATTAAACTGCGAACGTATTGCAGGCTGAGGTTCGTTTCGAGGGAGAGGCCGTTACTGGTGAGGTAGTCTTCGAGACTGGTTCGGAGGAAGCTGCCGTTGATGAGGAAGTCGAAGGGAATAGAGCCCGAGTTGAGCATCAGCTCGGAGTTTAGAATGCGGGAGAGACCATAGCGCTTGATATCGGCGGGAACGAGGAGCTGTTTCTTTTCGTCGGGGAGCTGGAGGTCGGCCTCGGTGGTGGTGAAGGTGACCTTGACTTGCGCGCCTGGCGCATCCAACATATCTGCGTCCATTGCGCCCGTTATAGTCGGCTACACTGCTAGGTGTGGATCTTGTATCTTCGATTGGCTTCTTTTCAAGAACTTCGATAGATAAGCTGTTGAGATTGAGCTGTGGGAGTTAGGTATAAATATACAAATGGATCGCCGAGTCTGCAAATCCAGAAACTTTTGCAGGGGTCTGAACTGATCTCAAGTTTTTTTTCTTGTCCCTGCAGCTCAAGCCCAGCGCTTCGTTACCCCACGAGCAGTCTTATCTTATCGTTACCCCTGCTTAGCGGGGCACCTTTCTGGCCCAACAGGTCGCGCGACTCAATTAATTACAGGCCTTGCAGTGGTTGTGAACGGCGCGTCTCAATTCTGCCAAGCGCGTCAGGCATGGCTTCTTGCAAGAGGTGACAATTCGCAACTTGAGGCTTGTGCTCGATCGGTCATTAACAGAATATCAAAGATGGTGACTCTCGACGAACTAACAGGCCTTGGTCTGCTTCAGAAACCTTCGTAAGATTTTGTCCAGAAAGCTACTCTCTCTATCCAAGTGAACAATCACTAATGTATGCATGCTGCAAAACTACACAGTGAGGATGCGCGTGAGCCGTTAGAAAGGAGGGAATCCAACTACCATCCACTCAATACTTTTGCCCTGCCCAAAGACCGACCGTACAAGCAACAGTTCGCCGATATATACTTCCTGCGCCTTACCAAGATCAAACCTGCAGTAGAGGAACATTCCATCGCAGCGTGGGAGGGGACGGTGTTGGGCGGTGAGAGGGCGAAGAAGGTCGAAAGAGTCCTCGATGTTCGCCAGGGGGAGCTGTGCTGGGTAGTTGGTACCGTTTATATGGACATGCCCCTCAAGCCGAGCATTCTAGAAGATGTTTCCAGAGATGTAAGCGATACTGAAACCAATTTCCATTTTATTAACTGGCCATTGACCCTGTACCTCCCCCACGCAGCGCTGGATCTCCGCTCCCATGAACATCGATAAATACTACTCCAATGATGGCTCCGACTCCGTCATGCTGGAGGATGACTCCGGCCGTATCCGACTGGTTGGCGACTCTCTCAAAGACTACTTCTTAGTAACCGGCTGCATCGTCGCGGTGATGGGCACCGAGAACGCCAACGGCGAGTTCGACGTGATCGATCTCAAGTTCGCCGACCTCCCACCCCAACCCGACCGCTGGTCCCTCTCCTCACCACCCAAACACCAAGACGTCAAAATGACCGGAGACCCGTCCTCATCTCCCTCCAAAAAAATCGCCATAGTCTCTGGCCTCGAATTCTCAGGCAGCTCCACAGCCTACACCACAGAACTCAACCTCCTCCTCGAGTACCTCCTAGGCGAAACCCTCGGCCCCAACGAGCAATCCGAGCTCTCCCAGATATCCCGGCTCATCCTAGCAGGAAACTCCATTGCCGAGCCGAAAGAACACCTAGCCAACACCCTCCCGACCACCAAACCCACCGACACCAAGGAGAATGTGCTCCTGGCAAAAAAACCCTTTGCGAAAAAATACGGCTACGACGCTTCCTCATACAACCCCATCCCTTCCCAGCTTCTCGACACCTTCATGTCAGAACTCCTCCCTACCATCCCAATAACATTACTCCCGGGGACGTTCGACCCAGCGAATGCCTCGTATCCTCAGCAGCCCATCCATGCCGCCATGTTCCCAAAATCCAGAACGTACGCGGCGATACCCGGTACCGACGAAAAACCCGGGTGGCTGGACACCGTCACAAACCCCTGGGAAGGCGAGATAGAAGGGTGGAGGGTTCTAGGGACAGGCGGACAGAACCTTGACGACATCTGCAAGTACGTCGACAGCAGCGACCGGCTGGGCATGATGGAGGCCATGTGCCGGTGGAGGTGTTCGGCGCCTACGGCACCAGATACTTTGTGTAAGTCTTTTCATCATCTATTGCTTACTTCACCGCACGAAACTAACAGACCTAAAACAGGGTCTTACCCATTCCAGGAAGACGAGCCCTTCGTCATGAAAGAGTGTCCACACTTGTACTTCGTCGGCTCCCAACCTGAATTCGGGACAAAGATCATCGAAGGTGCAGAAGGGCAGATGGTGCGACTCGTCTTGGTGCCATCCTTTTCCGCCACCAAGGAAATAGTGCTGATCGACACCGAGACGCTGGACGTGACCAAGATTAAAATCACCGCTTGATATTATCTACCTAATGCATCTAGCGTTTTCTTGTGAGCTAGCAGTCTTCTTGGCCTCTGGTCCCTTCCTTCGCAAGCAGAACGCGGGAAAGGCAAGGCTAGAATTGAAATTGAAAGAGAAAGCAGCGCACCATCGTCACCGTCCACTTCTTTTCCCCTTGGAGACCTAGCCAGTCACGACATGTGTTAAAAAAATCGCTCGCTCGCTATCTACCTAATGAAAGGTGAAGCTCTTTTGCTTGTCATTATCCCCATAATTTGGGGTCCATCTCATCGTACAAAAAAAAAAAAAAAAAAAGAAAGGAAAAACTTGGCCTTTGATGCCTTCGTCGTAAATGTCGATGTGGCTCGCAGACAATGGTGTTTCCATATATGGGAAAAGAGATCTGTCGGGCGAGCACAAGACTCGGCCACTTGGGAAATAGTCGAATTAACATGTTTAAGAAGGCGACCGATTCCCATGCAACCATAATCACTTCTCTCTCCCGTCTCATTCTTTTCCCTCCCAAAACAACCCCGAACCCATCCATCAGTACACAACCCAAAACTATTCACAAGGCATAACGAGACGAAAGCAATGCATAAAGTGAGACTCCAGCAGAGCTATAAACCAGCGCCTCATCCCACGGTTTCCCCGTTTTCCTTGATCCCCTTCTCAAGTACTCCCCATAAATATATCGTTGGTCATGGAAAACCATGAACGGTGTCAGTGAGAAGGAGACTATGCCCTCGCCAAAAGAATCCCCTTCCCCAGAGGTGCTTGTATGGCAACTTTGGTCCATCTAAGGGCGGTAAGCTTTCCACTCGCCGTTGATGCGGTCGATAGAAATAACCAGCGAACGGAACTTCTTGGGCATCTCCCCTTCCTCGTCATCCTCTCCTTCGGACTCATCGTCCTCCTCCTCCTCCTCCTCCTCGTCAGAATCGTCATTCTCATCCGAGTCTTCATCGTCAGCATCCGAGTCACTGTCGCTGTCGGCGCAGCTGACATATCCCTCCTCGTTGAACAGGGCATCCTCCCTCTCCTTCTGCTTCTGACGGCGAAGTTCAGCGGCCTCGTGATTCTCCCAGATACCGAAGATACGTGTGGCAGCCTCTGGGTAGAGACAAGCTTCCTCAATATGGCGGCGCAGCCTACCCAGAGCATCCTCGGCAGCTTCAGCTTCTCTGGCTTGCTTCTCCCGCATGAGCTTGTCGTTCACCCAGACTCTGTCATTGACAGCAAGGCCACCGTCAGCACGAAGGGTCTCCAGGTGGCGCTTGGTCAGGCGAAGGTCTAGGGTGGTCTCCAGGTGGTGCTTGCTAGGCTTGGGAAGACGCACGGCGTCGTCGTCGTCTTCCTCCTCCTCGGACGAGGAGTCATCATCATTCAGGTGCGAGTTAACGTGCACATGGACGCGCAGGAAGCTCATATGAATGCCCTGGAGCGCTTTCGTGATGGCAGAGCCTCTGGAGAAGAAGTCGACTACGGTAAGAGAGCGGTGATTGGCAATCGTATCGTCATCTCCATCGTCTTCAGGTGTAGCGTCACGGTTGTCACGCTCGAACAATGGCGAGACGGCAATGGTCAAGGTGTGCAAGCGGAATGAGGTAGGCTTGACCAGCATTCCAAGAGCAGCTGCGAGCAATGCTTTGTACTCGGGTCCGGTCCGGTTGCTTTCCAGCTCGAGGGACATGTGGCGAATAAGATGGCCATATCTGTTGAGATGAATCGTGTTGCGTTCCGAAATCTTCTGGGCCCGTGTCGCAACTCTAGTGCTTCTGCCTGCGGTCTCTTGAAGCCGACGCTCGTCAACGACTTTGGGATCCCTGAGTAGATAGCGAAAACTGTTCTCCGAGTAAAGCACCCGAGCTCCCTCCATGGCAGTCTGGCGGCAGACTCGCAGGATTCGAGCGTCGATGATGAAGTCAAAGCTGGATTCATCGACGTTTCCACGACGACTGCTACGCCGAGTGGTCGAGGACTGTATGGCTTCAGACCAGAGGCTTTTGACGGGGATCGGCTTGGGGGAGACCAGCAAAAGGCGATAGATCTTGTCACGGATCTCTACAGGGATCTGCAGCAAATAATCCTTGCCTTCAATGTTAGAAACAGTCTCTGCCACTCGGACTGAAACTTCAGGCGTGGGGAGCCGCTGAGGGGCAGGGGGTGCTGGCCGAACGGCGATGGAACAAGTAGACTCCCCAAGGAGCGATCGCATATCCCGACGGAAAGCCTCTGGGTTGGGATTCACAACGATGGCATCTTCGTCCTTGTGGCCATAGTAAGACGCCTGGGGGTCTGGCTTAGGTCGCATGGGCCTGTCGGACGTCAAATCTATAACCTCTGGACGAAGCCGCTTGCGAGCTGATAAGGCAGGCCGCTGTCGAACAATGATGACATCGTTATCGCCATCATCAAGCTCGTGGTGCCTACGCTTGGGTTGAGCTCGCTGCCGCGGGAGATTGAAGGGGATGGCTTGGATCCGTCGGTTGTTGCTTGACCGAGCGGGAGTCGGGGACCGGTCGTAGGCAGGTTGCTGACGACGGTTATTGTTCTTCGTCAGTGACTGAGGAGTAAGAAGCTGTCTCACGGGCGGCACCTCGTCCTCGTCATCACTTATGACGACAACAACAACAGGAGGGCTTCCATGAGGAGTGCCGGCGGTGAGATTGTTGGCGGTGTTGCCGGCGATGGTGTTCCTGGTGGCGGTATTGCTGGCTGATGTGCTAGACAGGACATGCTGGGTGGTGATCCAGTCCATTATCGGAGACTGAGCATCAGATTGACCATGGTTGGCAACCGAGGATTGCCGCTGAAATTCAGAAAAGCCAAGTCGTGGGCGATTGGGTGTGGCGAGTCTATTGACTTGTTGTTCTGCCATGTCGAACAATTGAATCGAGATAGCGACCGTGACAGTGTAGACTGCAATCAATGGTTGATTAGAAGGATATGTCAAGGTCTTATCTGTGATGCAAGTCTATACCTAAATAGATGGATAGGTAGGTGTGTGTGTGGGTGCGTGTGTGTGTGTGGGTGTGGGTGCGTGTGTGTGTGTGTGTGTGTGTGTGCGTGTGTGTGTGTGAAAAGCAGAAAAGCAATTGTGTCTAGAGAGATCCTCAGGATGCAGAAAGCATCATGAACGTGTGTTGTGGTGAGGTAAGAGAGAGACGGTGGATGTGAATGTGAAATCTGGAGCTGTCCTGGTTATGCGTGGGAGAGAGCAGGAAGAGATTGGAGGGGTGTAAGTGAATTGAGTACCTACCTTAGGTACGGTGCCAGGAACTTGCAACTTCAGATGGAAGCTGGGGTGGTGTATGAACTTGTCTAGGACACTCGCCTCGGGACCCGAAAGTTGGAAAGACGGATGGTGAACGACCTACGAATAAGAGTCGGCGGGCAATGTTTTCTTGCTGTCGAGGCAACCAATCGAACTCGAGCCTTGATGTTTGTTGTCCTCCTCCTCGGGATCCATCGAGGTGTTTCTGTGAGGAAAAGATGGAAATGGGGAAGGCGCTCTGACATCTATACCCTCACCCACCTCGTTTGCTCCTGCCCTGGTTTTTCAAGATGCCAAAAATTCATTGAAACCTGATCACTGGAGGTGTCCAGGCTTCACCTATCATGACTGCCGACGTCGTTAGCACGCATAACCAAGAGAGTTGACGATGTATACACTCAGCGGTCAATACATGCCCCCGAATTTCTCATGCCTCTCCCTTCTGGACTTCAGGTGTAACTTTCAGGTTGCCTGGCCTGTAGCAGTCTCCTACATGCGTGTCCAAGAATTCAAAAGCTGTCTCTTTTTAATATCGACCATCATTTGCCGGGAGGGGGGAGGAAACCCATTCATTTCCATCCGAACTTCAGTGACCTAGAGGCATTAGCAAACGCAGAAAGCCGCAATCACAACGTCCCCCTCCATACGTTAATCCGCTCTCTTTGGTCGCGAGAGATGATCAGTGAACAACCAACTCTCACTTTTGTCGCCATGCTTGCCACGAACTGAGGGGATATCGATGCCTTTCTCTAACATCACCCACCAATGACCGAACCCAATATTGGACAGAGCCATAGGTCTGTGCACATATCTAACAGGATTCCGAGGGAAACAATCTCTTCTTGTTCTAGATATCTTGTTTACCTGCACACGGCGTATCTTCTTCAGGAAAAAAAGACTTCCCTCAAAGGAGGTCAATACACATGTATCCGTCTATATGCTTTGTCCAAGAGCAATCATTTCCAGTGGAAACAAACATCGAGACCGACTTCAGGGGTCGCCTCCATCACATACTCCGGCACCCAGCAACCAGGGTCCATACAAAAGTGCCACACAGAGAAAAGTTTAAACTGTTTAAGAGACAGGTACCCACAGCTCAAAATTCACGATGGAGTCAAATGAACCCCTATCCTCCCGTCAAAGGTGGCTCGGTGTTTTCTTGGCAATCGTTTTGAACCAGGCCGCGCAATCACAGTCCGAGATGCTCTTGTGCCCAAAAGCGAGGAACTGTAATCTAATGGCCAACCGCAAGGAACCATTATGTTAGTTGGCTCTCATATCATCATCACATATTCGTAACTATTCCTTCAATGCCACAGAATCATTCGTATTCAAGCAAACATGGGAGAATTTCCCATAAAGCCCAGGCCTTACCCATGCCCAACGGCACAACCGAAGGTACCCTGGGAGCCCCTGTGTTGAAGCATAGCAGCGTCTTATTCAAAAAGGAGCCTTATTCAGAAAGGAGCCTTATTCAGAAAGGAGCCTTACTCAGATTAGTCCCCGAAAAATGACTTAAAGGTGCTTTATGTATCAGGGAGCCCCCAGTGGTGTGCCGTGCTCGAAATCCTCGGCCGTTTTCGATTCTTTTACTCCTTGCAATCCTCTGGTCATGGTCTTCCCACGGAAAGCTGCTGTCATTGCAGTCTGGGCTGGGCTCACCATCTTTCTCTGCTACAACTTCTTCCTGCATAGCTCCAGAGGCATCATCGACTCGGCTCGCTTGCAATTCGAGGCATCGAAGACGCTCTCCAAGCTATTACCGCCGAAAACCCAGACTTTGCGACCTGGGGAAGAACGATTTGCCTATGTCCAGTATGCTACCAACGAGATATATCTCTGTAATGCTGTAGGTTCTTACCAGACGGCATCGAACGGGCAGAGCATGCCTAATACTGACACTTAGCCCATAGCTCATCAACTTCGCCCGTCTGAAAGAGTGTAGTACCAAACATGACTTGGCATTGATATATCCCGAGAAGTGGGATGACGAGGTGAGCTAGAACCTGCTTGATCGGAGTTGTTCTTATCCTGACACACTCAGAAGGTCAGAAAAGAGACTCGTCTGTACAAGCTCATGCGGATCATCCGCGCCAAATACCCTGGCATCAAACTGTATCCATCCGAGGTTCTTTGGACACCCAAAGGGGACAGCACTTGGGCCGATAGCTTGACCAAACTCCACGCCTTCGCTCTGACCGAGTACTCCCGAGTCCTTGTCTTTGACTCGGACACCCTCGTCCTCAACAACATGGATCGTTACTTTCTCGCCCCTCGAGCAGCTGTAGCTGTCCCTCGCGCTTATTGGATGAACGAACACGGCAGGAACGCATCATTCCACGACCAGGTTCTCGGTTCGCACGTTATGCTGGTCGAGCCCAACACGCACCAGTACCAGAGGGTCGTCGAAGAGGCGCGTGTCTCAGGTGATTTCGACATGGAGGTTGTCAACCATCTGTTCAAGGACTCGGCTATGATCCTGCCACACAGGGGACTGGCGTTGCTAACCGGAGAGTTTCGCTCCAAGGACCACTCCAAGTATCTCGCCGGAGACGAAGACGATGTATGGGACGCTGTGGCCGAGGCGGCGAGTGCATCTTTGGTTCATTTCAGCGACTGGCCGCTTCCGAAGCCGTGGATCAGGCACAGCGATGAGCAGTGGAATGATGCTTTGCCGACTTGTCCAGATGATGGCGATAAGAGACGGAACAAGAGCAAGAGGGACTGCCCGGACCGCACGGTCTGGGCCAGCTTCTATGAGGATCACGCCTCCTACATGGCACAGGTGTGCGTTCCTATCTGGCCAGAATAGCTGGGAAGGCGGTCCATTCCACATCCTGAGGAGAGGTGTCAATGGAGGCCAGCTCATCGAGGTGACTTGTTTCTATCAAAAGCAAAAGGCGCCTTCCGGACAGAGTCGCAAATCATTCTGACATGACACCACCTTGCGTTGTACACGCAATCGACGATACGACATACGATCCTGTTGTTGACCGACTACATCGTGTCTTGTCGGTTGAGTTCCTCCAGTTTCCACGAAGAAAGTTTACCACTCGATTTACCTGCGCCGGAAGTTGCTGGAATGAATTTCGCAGCATTCGAAGTGGATGATGATTACCAAACTCAGCCCCTTGCTGCTGCATAGCGAAAGGCGTACATGTCGACAAGAACATGTCCAAAATGTCCAACAAACAGCTTGGCAATGGAAAAGGTCATCTTGTCCTACCAATGGGAGGGCATCCGATTCTCGGCAGAAGAGATAAGCATCCCGTCCCGCTCAAGTTTGTTCGTTTATTATCGGTTCACCCCCCGAACTCCACAGCACCGATCACTGCCCCGGCCCATGACCTAAAAAACGGCTTCATTTGTCGAGCACCCAACCCATGCACGGCACTCTAAAAAAAGGTTCTAGAAGCACAGACAAATCTTTCCAGGGAAGGTCATTGGCAAACCTCCCTAAAATTCCCGGGAATTCAGTAACGCAAAAATAGGGTCACAAGATGTTCCATCTAGATTTGACTAGGATTTCCATGGGGTAATAGTGGGCCATCACAGGATCAAACCTGCACTTGTTGTGTGATAAAAGTTGGGTAATCGTAAACTTTCTCCTCTCATCATCCCTTGAATCATGAGAATAGGGGGAAGCTTCAGCGGTCTACGCGGAAATAAGAGAAGGAAACAGCGGAATTAGAGTTTAGGTAGTAGGTTTGGCAATGGACGGACACGGCAAGTCAGTCACCCTGAGAAAAGAGGAAGACCCCCCTGGCCAACCGCAGATATAAAAGCGGTCCAGGCCGTTCCTTTCAAAGACCAGGGAAAACAGATATATAAAGAATACATATCCTACCTCTCCACCCCCTCCTATCCACCTCCCATCGTTCCGATATCTTCACTGCACTCTTCTACCTCCTCAATCCAATCATCGCCACTCCCTCAAAACACCCGACCAGACATCATGGGTTCGATGCCGACTCCCCCCGCAGAAACCGCCCTCCCCAAGCCATGGGTTGAGACCCCCCTCGTCTTCTCTGCCCCTCTGTCTCGGCAGGTAGGGTGCAACATCTACCTCAAGCTGGAAAACGTCCAACCCTCCGGCTCCTTCAAGTCTCGGTATGTCTTCTCTCCCGTTTCGCCACCATATCGCTAATACCAAAAACAGAGGCATAGGCAACATGATGCTCCAGTCCCTCCTCTCCTCTCCCCCCTCTTCCCCGGATGAGCAAACCCAATTTCTGTGTTCCTCAGGCGGTAACGCCGGCCTAGCCTGCGCCACCACGGCGCTTTCATTCCCCAACGCCAAAGCCATCATCGTCGTCCCGCTCTCTACATCTCCCTTCATGATAGCCAAGCTCCAAGAACTCGGCGGCGTGAACGGTAGTGTAGAAGTTGTTCAAGCAGGCGAATCCTGGGTGGAAGCGGATACGTATCTGCGGGAGGAACTCCTCGCTAAGTCAGAGCCTGGTGTTCGCAAGGTCTATGTACCGCCATTTGACCACCCCGATGTCTGGACGGGGGCTTCGTCCCTGGTCGATGAGCTAGTTCAGCAATTCCCGGTTGACAAAAAGATGGACGCGGTGGTGTGCAATGTTGGTGGCGGCGGTTTGGTGAATGGTATCTGCCAGGGTATCGAGCGGCATCTCAAGACCCTAGGGGCCAGGCCAAAGGTTTTGGCGATCGAGACGGTGGGGGCAGATTCTCTGTATCAGAGCGTGCAGGCGGGAAAGCTGGTGACATTGCCGGCGATTACCTCCATTGCGACCAGTCTGGGGGCACGGACGGTGAGCAACAAGACATGGGAGTGGGCGTGTTCTTACGGAGAAAAACAGAAAGATTTTATCAGTTCGACCGTGACAGATCGGGAAGCGGCAAGGGCCTGCTTGAGGTTTTTGGACGACGCGCGTATCATGGTGGAGGTTTCCTGTGGTGCTACGCTCGCGCCGGCGTATAATGGTACTCTCAAGGAACTTTTAGGAAAAGACTTGACAGAGGAGGAGTGGAAAGAGAAGAATGTGGTGCTGGTGGTGTGCGGCGGGTCGAATGTTAGCTGGGAGATTCTGGAAAAGTATAAGCAGGTGTTTGATTTGTAGACGAACGCCTCTTATATTTAGCTCACTCTCGAAACCCAAAAATCGATTCCCTTTCCTATGCTCCGAGTCTAGAAGAGCTCTCTCGAGAATACACCAACTCCTTGTAACCCTCCGGCGTCCGCTTCTCCACAAACCCCTTGAGATCCCTTAGCACCAGCTTCAATTCCCCAAAGTAATTCACCTCTCCCTCCTTCTCGAACCCCAGGCTTTCAAAGAGAGCAATACTCTTAGTATTCCCCTCGCTAATCTTGGCCATCAACATCTTCAGCCCCGGCGCCGGAGAGATATCCTTGTCGGACGCATACTCTTCCATGATCTCCTGCTCATGCTTTTCTATGTAAGCAAGAAAAGCGCCCACCACGGCCCTCCCCAGCCCTTTTCCTCGTTGAGCTGGGTCGGCAATCATAATGTCTACCTCCCCCACGCAGAATTTTGGCTGGGCTGTGGGTTCTTCGTCCTCTTCTTCGTGGGGGTAGAGAAAGAGGTTGACGTCGCCGATCATTCTCTCGGGAGTGTCTGCCTCGCCTGAGCTTACCACGGAAGAGGAGAGTGGTGGTTGGCAAATAATAAAGGTCAGTTTGTCATGAGACAAGCGCCAGGATTCTTGGTTTTCGTATTCTTCCTCGAGGGTGAGCGGTTCCGAGGCTGTGGCTTCTTGGATGGCCTGTTGAAGCGGTGTTAGACTTTAATCGTAAATTTGGATCAAAATGAGATTTCACTTACAGGATCTTGCATCCATGCGTGGTAGGTCAAGACATGATGGTGGTCATAGGGCACCAAGAGGGCCGAGGTGGTTGATACCGCTTATAAGAGAACCAGAAAAATCAGCATTGGGCTCAAGTTGATAGTGGTGAATTGCAACTCAAAAGAGGCAGGGCTACATACCTGCGTGTTCGTTTAATTTCATTTTGGTTGACTTGACGAATGATGCTATGTCAAGATAAACAACTGTGCTGAAAGTCAGGATAGTACCTGGTATATAAAGTGATGAAGGTTGTCACAGGCGGCAAAGTGGTGAATGCTGGAGTGTTTTTTTTGCGGGGCCAGCGCTGAGCTGACTTGTACGGATCTCGAAACCGGAGAGTTCCACCTCGCTCACTGCTTGATATTGAGCGCCGCCTCCCAACTCTACAACGAAAACTCAAAACGCCGGTATATGCTTCATGTCTCATGGTAGTTCTATCCTGTAGGTAGGTAGCTAGTCGTGATATATACATATTATGTTACATAGAGTTGTACAGTATAGTAGCAGCGGAGACTGTTCAGTTGCATGTGATATTTCCTTGCAACCACCATATCCTCCGTCTGGATTCTGACAACTGTTTCACTCCCTCACGGGCTTCTCTTCCGTCAACTCCGACTCTGCCTCTGCTTCCTCCAGTTTCTCGATTGCCTCTTTCAGGTCGTCTTGGAGGCTGATCTTGTTCCCATGTTTATCCTGGCGGATGTTCTTCTTAAAGATGAAGTCCTGGTTAGAGTAGAGGGGAGGGAACAGGCCGTCCTGGCTGTCGGGACCTACTTCCATAAACGGCTCGCCATACGTATAGTCTGCGTAGAGCTCCGCATACTCTAGCGTTCTCTTGTCTTTGGCCACGCCGAGTCTATCCAAGAGCTGCGCGGATTTGGTTGGCAGGAAAGGTTGGAGGAGGATACCACAGATACGCAAACCTTCAGCCGCGTAATAAAGTGCTTGGTATGCAATGCCCTCATCATTAGGGTCCCCTGACTTTACCAATGCCCATGGTTCGATTTTCGCGAGGAAGACATTCACCTAGCGTAGTCATGTCAGCTTAACCCGAATGCAAGATCACTGTTTTGCCCTATGAGGCGCAAGAATTGAAAACACATACCGTTGAGCAGTACACCAAGATCGCGCGGATAGCATCGACAGGGTTGCGTGCTTCCATCAGCGTCGTCACGGTAGTTCTGAGACCATGGCCGCCCAGCATCTGCTGATCGCGCTGGAAAGCCTCTATGATTTTATCGTTGTCGATAGTGACCGGGGGCTCGTCCTTGCTACCAGCCCTGGTCACGATGTCGCGAAGCTTCCACAATTTGGATCTTCCCACTCGGCCGAGGAGATTACCCATTCCATTCTGCAGGAACTTCTTGTATTTGGCGAAAAATACATCGTTGCTGTAGTCCGCATCCTTCTCAAGGCCGCCCTCGAACATCAAGTAGAAGCGCATTGCATCAGTGCCATAGTTGCTGATGGCGTACAGAGGATTCACTACGTTGCCGGTCGACTTGGACATCTTCTGCCTGTTCAGCGTCCAGTGTTCATGGACCAGAATCTTTTTTGGCAAAGGGAGACCCATGACCATAAGAAGCGCAGGCCAGTAGATACAGTGAAACCGCATGATGTCCTTGCCGATGATTTGCAAGTCGGCGGGCCAGCCACCTGCATGCTCCCGCCCAGGCGCCCAATTGGGAAAGCCAGCCGCGGTGAGGTAGTTGATCAGGGCGTCCACCCAAACATAGATGGTCTGGCTCGGGTCGTTAGGAACCCTGATACCCCACGTCAACCGGTTAACTGGTCGTGAGATGCATAGGTCCGTAAGTTGGTTCTCGATCCAAGCTATCACCTCGTGCTGGCGGGCATGCGGTTGAACCAAGTCTGGGTTCGCCCTGTAGAGTTCGCGCAGGTCCTCTTTCAGCGCAGTCAGGCGGAAGAAATAGTTCTTCTCCTCCACCCACTCGACTTTGCTCCCGGTTTCGGCGGAGGCCAGGAACACCTCGCCCGTGAAGGGATCCTGACGCCTCTCCAGCTGTGATTCTGGGTAGAAACACTCGTCGCTGACGCTGTAGTAGCCCTTGTGCGTAGACTGGTAGAAAAGATCTGGACGCTGCGACAAAAGATGCCAAAAGTGTTCCACTGCCTGGATGTGATCTTGATCGGTCGTACGGATGAAGCGGTCGTAGTCGACGCCGGACGCGTACGCGAGCTCCTTGAACTGCTCGGCGGTCTGGTCGCAAAATTGCTTTGGATTCATCTCTTGTGCGGCAGCAGCCTGCTGCACCTTCGATCCGTGTTCATCGGTGCCCGTGATCATGATCGCGCGGTTGCCCTTGAGGATCTGCCATCTCTTGAACACATCGGCCAGGACCATGGAGTACATGTGGCCAATGTGCGGTGCTGCGAGACACAATCAGCGTTCCGTATATTTGCCGAGAGTCTCTCGTGAGATCAATCCATACCGGCATTGACATAGAAGATGGGCGTCGTGACATAGTAGGGCTTGTCCGGTGGTGATGATGGTTGCGATGTGAAGCGGCGGGATGCGAGAGCATACTGCCCTCGAGAAGGGTGACATGCCCACCATCCTTTCGTTCGTACCAATGAAGATTGCCACCTGGGCAGGCGCCGAATTGACGCTGCCTTGAGGACCTCCATTGCGCCGTTTGACCGTGATGGCGCCCTTTATTTCTGGAAGCTCGCCGTCGTTGTTCTCGGGTCTTAGATTCTTGATAAGGAGCCCCGATAAGAAACCGTTGCTTGGCACATGAAGCTACCTCACAGCTGCTAAACTCCAGTAAAATAACTCCCCCTACTAGGGGGGTTAGGGTTGTCATCCCCCATCTTGATCACACATAAACTTTGGGTCTGGTAGAGACAAGCATTTCTTGATATTTCAGAAATGCCACCTCTCAA
Organism: Podospora australis; assembly: GCA_033296905.1. NCBI lineage: Eukaryota > Fungi > Ascomycota > Sordariomycetes > Sordariales > Podosporaceae > Podospora > Podospora australis. The sequence continues at coordinate 376,608 of MU864352.1, forward strand.
GAGATAGAATGATTTTTTCTTCTTCTTTTTTTCTTGCGTATATCTACTATATTCTCAAACCAAAAGTTGCCAGAATGCTGGTAGATAATGGTGAGGACGTCACTCGAATCGGTATACCCCTTCAGCCAACCTCTATCTTGCAAGCTCCCTAACAATAAATTGGACCACCTACCTACCTCCTGTAAGTATGATCTTCATGCCTCGACACTCCTGGTCTGGGTGCGGCATATGAAAATAGAAAGAGAAAAAAAAGAGCAGATTTGTGCTGCGGGTCGTCATCACTTCCGAACAGTCAACAGCCATTCACCTCCCAGATCCCATCATTCTGCGCGCGCAAGGTGCTTCAGCCCATCGACCTTCGGGATCTCTAGCCTGTAGAAACGACTTTCAGACGCCACCAAGGAGTGAAACTTCGGTGTGGTGAAGGGAGTGTCGCCTACCTTTCCAGATATTGCGCAGGTCTACGCAGCCTCCCGTCGCTATTCTCTCCAATAATATTCCATTTTGTCCTGCGAATCGCCTTTTAGGTGGTAACTGATGGGATATAGGCCCGTGAGTCAAGGGAAGACGGGACAAGTCTCGATGATGGTTTAACTCGCTGTCATCGCCGAGCTCCGTCAGTGGTTAAGAAGGCTTAGCCCAATCATAATCAAGTGTCGTTGTCAGTGGTGCCTAATAAGACCATCTTGCCTGATAGGGCAGCTTATGGGACTTTTCAAGAGAGAAACTCGGTACTGATAAGGGCTGGACGGCATCTTCCACCACCGGCCAACAGTCGTTCAGCATCGCGGTCGAGCTAGGCGGTGTCCTGCACGACATCTGCTCCCACTTGCCTCAGCACGGGTGCCAAGAAGAGGCCGCCCCTGCATCAGGATAGGACTCCAAGGCCGCTATTGGATCAGCTTTTGATGTTCTGGAACAAAACAACATTACCATGATCCAAGTATGCCGTCAAGTTCCGACCGCATGTCGTGGAGGAGGCTTGGGCTTTTCGACACTTCGTGCTGTGCCACTTTGGGCAGGAAAAACACAATATATCCGGCTCCGAGTTGTGATACTGAGAAGAAGGCGTCGAATGACCATCTGAGAAACATTGCGGTATGAAATAGATGTCATTACAACGTCACTCACTTGGGCTTTTGGTGAGTATATCTGTCGTACGGCATGGTGCCCACGTTGCTCTGTTGCCAAGTACATCCAGAGATCGTTTTGGGCAGTACGTGGTCTGAAGGGACAAAACAACCCCCAGGCTGTAACAGTACACGTGGTGTTATTACTGCACCCAGAAACGTTGAGTGATGAAGTAATAGGTGTCATCAAAGTGAGGTCTGGTGCTTAGGGGAATGGGACACATGGCGGACTGGAAGGTCTGGCCACCAACCCCAGACCATCTGCGCCGTATCAGAAACGGCCCCCGGCCTTGCTACCACAGTCCTAAGATTGTGGCGTTTGACTCCTACATTTCAAGATTGGAACTTTCCACAGAACACAAGGCGTTGTCCTTGCGAAATTTCACTTCCGCAGACCGTGAACAGACCGATTGGGATACTCGCAAAGGTCGGCGAACCCCTTCATCAGCATGGCGAATGCCGGTGAACAAATGGGGAAGGCTTAGAAAGATCCACCTTGCTTCCGTAATAAGAATATATCGTGCAGATGGAACAACTGGGGAAATGTCAAGCTGCGAAGAGCCTCACGGAAAGCCTATCAGCCACCGTCGGTTATGGTGACAGCATGGTGGTTCAGCTTAGGTTCTCGGCTCCGACGATTCTGGATTCTGGAAAGCAGCATGTACTGGCTGCCCAAAGAGGGATAGCTCGGTAGGGCTTAGTTGCTCTTGATACGAAATGACGTTACCTATCTAGTGGTCTCGCCCGCCAAAAAACAACATTTCGGCACCTTTAAAGTGACCTCCATGCTAAGAAACATCCATCTTCTCTTCTTTGAAGCTTTCACTGTAGGTAGTTGAAACTAGCAAGTGGAGAGACGAAGCTGGGCAAGACAACCGCTTCCTTCTTCGCATATAATCATCTTCCACGAGGCGACGAAGTACGGGTCTCCGTTTGGGGTTGAAACGGCCTGGGGAAAGTCGCTTGTGGCTGGGGGACTGACTGCTGTGACCCATGACCTGAGGTGAGATGATTGGTTGCAAGGGGGCGGCCTCTCTTTGGATCCTAGCGCTGCTGCTTACCGACCGGGCTCTGCCCACTTTTCTGCACTGTGAGAGCTGCATTGCGTCCTGGTAGCGCGATGCACAAAGACGGCAGAGGTTATCATCTTACCTGATGGTGTAAGATGATTCGTAGTTTTCTCAGCACATACCCAAAACGCATCGCGATTTCGCGTCTACGATTGTAACCACTTTCAGAACTTCAGATAAGTGTGCTGAGTGGGGTACACCAAGACAGGCCTCTGGCGGCGGCGGCGGGGAGATTCCTGGTTGCGCCAATGCCGTCATTCCCCTCCCATGCCGCAGACCCGTCCCAACTGGAATCAGCCCCCCCGACGGGAAGATCAGAAGAGGTTGCGCGTGTGAGATGCCGGATGGACGGATGGCATGACGGGTCTGGTCTAGATAGGTTGGTCCAATGTTGTTGACACAACAGATGGCACTGCAAGTCGGGTGTTGTTGGCGATAGGACTCACATGGAGTACAAAAACGCTGTTGGCTTGTGGGCCACTGTTTCCTTTGTCAACAAGCAGATGTGTTGCAACTTGCTTCGGTGCAAACGCCTGTCAAACGCTCAACAGACCAATTGATTTCTCTGGTACCATTTTGGGGCCCATTACACCGGCCACCTCAGTCCTTTCTGGCCTTTGAATCGATCCCCCATCAACCAAGGAACCCGGGAGACAGACCCAGCTCCAGGCCCCCACTTGACGTGGTAGCGTGATGCAGCAACCCAGTCCCTGACCCTCTTCAGGGACCTTTCAAAGCTCCTCTCCTTCGCGGATCTTCTTTTCCTCCTCACTCCCGTCACTTCCACTTTTGTTGATGAACCCCTCTTCGAATAGTCTAGACCGAGCCAAAAATTTGATCTTATACAATCGTCCACCTACTGATCCCACCACGTCGTCGTGGTTGCCCACTATCCACTATCCACTATCAACAGACCCAGCCAGCTCTGAACCCCGCGCGAGGGTTACAATGTTTCTCCAGCGATAATCATAACGCTAAAACAGAACTCTGGTTGGAAAGTGGGAGCGAAACCAAACAAACGCAAGCATGGTGGAGGGGACCGACATTCACTCACTCCTCCAGACTGGGTCCTGGAGGACTTCGAATTCCTCGCGTTCAGGAAGCCCAAATCCGTATGTGACCCCGCTTGGTAGAATCAGTGCCTGAGCCACGAATTCTGACAATGATATGAAGCAGTGCTCAACGAAACCGACAATACGATTCATACGGCAGCTATGATAAATACGAGAGATATGATAGGCAAGAGCGCCAAGAGCGACAGGACCGACAGGACCGACAAGACCGACAGGACAGATATGATAGACAGGACAGATACGAAACATACGAGACTCCCAAGTCCAATATCGGCATACCTCGGAGCAGAAGACCACCTCGACCGCTCGTCGAAGATGAGGAAGAGTCGCTAGCTAAGGAATCCGTCGAGTCGGTTGTTTCAGTCACATCCGATGAGGAACCCAAGCACCGTGGCGAGGTGGACCAGATGCCCATTATACTGCCTGTGCACGAGTATAACCCTGAGAGACGGTTCGTAATTGTGCCTGATGGTGGGGGCAGTGAACGTGACCCGGGCGAGTCAGACGCCGACAAGGAGTTCTACGAGGCCAACACTTGCCGAAAGTATGTTCTTGTACCCTCAGATGACAGCGGCAAGGAAGACAAGAAGGAGAGCAGGGACCGAGGGGAACGAAGGAGACGCGAACTGCCCAAGCGGAAGAGCCACCAGGATCTACCACGCCTCGATACACACTTTGACGAGCAGCAGCAGGAGTCCGCCCCGATCCGCAGATCCAATAGTAGGCGGAACCGGGAGAAGGCCGTGGTTGACCAAGATCCCCGGGACTATCCCAAGCCTCGCGATGAGCAAAACTCAAGGCCGCCGCCAGACGATGCATTTCTTTCACCTTCTGTCAAGCATACCACTGGTGGACGTGATCGGGAGTACCGGTCTTATGACACCGGAAGAGGCGGGAGGTCTGATCACAGCCCCTCCGCAAGAAGCGACACGAAGGTAGCATCGTCCGACAGCCGTAGACCAGAGCGGCAAGGGAATGGCTATCTTGGGTACCCTGACAGCCCAGCGCACAAACGTGCGTCGTCCGCTGCGAGCGGAACGAACCGCGAAAACCGGGCCCAAGAAAGGCCGCGGTCAGCTGTCTACCCAGTCGGAGATTTGGGAGACCCAGGCAGTGGCTTCGGAAATGCCGATGATATTATGGACTTTATGGCACCTGGGCGTGTGGAATTCAACCCAGGAAACCAGAGGCGGAATGGTTCACCTCCCAAGGGCCCCAGGGGACCTCGGAGCAGCAACTCCCCACCTTATTACCCTCGTAAAGCCGGAGACAACATGCCCGTTCCCATTCCCATCCCTTACCGACCTCGGAGTAGTCATCGTGAGCAGGATGGCGGTTATTCCAGCGACGACAGCTTCAGGGCTAGGCGCCATGCTCGTGAAGAGCGGCCATATCCAACACGATCGACTCTGGAGTCCGAATATCCGTCGCTACTCTCACCTGATCAGGCGCGGCCACAAGATAATAGACCCGGATCACCCTTACCCTCTCCCAGAGCCACACAAGGGGGACAGTTTCCAGATAACTCTCCTCTTCCCAGCCCCCGGAGCGCAACATTCCCAGCTGATAGAAGCAGAAGGGCAGGCGATCGCTCATTGTCGCCATCCCCTCCAGTCAGCACATCCCCTCCCCAACGGTTCGGTGGGGCACGAAGGAATGTTCCGGCTGGTCTTCATTCCCGCGATACAAGTATCAGCTCAGGGTCTGTCCCACCGAGAAGGGGGCCGGTAGCAACGCTTTCACGGCAAGATTCCCAGGATCCCCGATCGCCTGTTTTATACTGGCAGCCAGGTCGCTTTGAGCTTCCAGAAGCCGGCGCAGCCAGTGTCACTTCCCTACGTCGTTACTCGGATGACGTGGCCAAGGGCTTACTCCCTCAGCTTCCCGACTGTCCATGGAGAACGCCCCTCCCTGCACGCCATCTGTCGGGGGGTGACCAGTTCATGACTCTTCGTGGCGCTGAAGACTTTCTAGTGTGCCCAGATTGTTATAGTCAGGTATTTGAGAAATCCGGGTTTCAGCATTTGTTCGTGGCGGCACCTTCCCGCGGGAATGACCAGCGTATATCCTGCGACTTTGGCAGCAATGTCTGGTATCGGATCGCCTTCATCCTGACAATGAAGAACCAGTATCCTGACTTGCGACTGATGCTCGGCATTTCAGCAGTCGCAGCGCGTCAGCAGCCCTGCGGCGGCAATCAACCTGCTACTCGTATCTGGTACAGCATGATGGGGTCAAACGCAAGGCGTCCCATCTCTAGCTTTACCGTCTGCCTCAGCTGCGCCAAAACGGTTGAAGCTCTGCTCCCTAATCTCACCGGTGTCTTCGTTCCTTTGGACTCGCACGAACCGACGTGGGGTATTTGTGATTTCCACTACGACCCCAGACGAAAGCGCTTCATCGACTACTTTGATATGATGGAGACAACCTCGGACGTGGCTGTCCGTCAGAGGACTGCACCCAATATCCTCGAGCTGGCTGATCGTATCCGGCATCTCTCTTTGCTGGAAGAGTGCTCACGAGATACACCAATGCCCAACCGCAGGTGGTACGTGATGGAGTCTATCCCGCAATTCACCGTCTGCGAAGAATGCTTTGATGATGTGGTGTGGCCTATGCTGGAAAATGATGAGGGCGGTGAGATTCCCAGGAACTTCTTCCGGGGCCGCCAGACGCGACCAAGTGCAGCTTGCCAGTTGTACAGCACGCGCATGCGTAATGTATTTCAAGTGGCGTGCCAGCACAACGATCTTCGTCTTCTAGAGACGGAGGTGATCAACAGGATCAGGAAGCAGCAGGAGATTAGCACAAAGTATCGGATGCTACAACGTGAAGATCAAAGTGATCCCGATGTGCAGAGGGAGATGGCGGAGCTGGTAAGGCAATGGAAAATAATTGAATGAGAGGAATGACGTCTGACGCATGAGCATGGGATATGAATTGGAGATGAATGAACCATTGACGTTTTGGCTACTCTAGATACCAAGATTCTTCCATTCAATCAGTTTCGTTTTTTTTTGTTTTTTTTAACAAGACACAAAGTCGCACATACATATGATCAACACTAAGTCTTCATTCCATGCAACATAAAGTGACAATCAACAAGTGCCGGACTCGCATGGTGATGCACCCCAGAATTTTCCCCAGCCGTGGGTTACATGACTGCCGCAACATAAGTGTCGCTAATTCAGCCGGGGGAATAGTCCACCAGTCAGCCAAGGCGCGGGCCAAGGAGGTTGCCTCCATAGACAGCCTCAATATATCCCGTGGCTAAGGGCTTTATGATGATTCCATCCCATTGCCCCGGATTGAGGGGTCTTGTCGGCGTGGCAGTTCATGTGGTCAAGCCTTCAAGCGAACTACTTACCCGATATAATGAGAGGCATGTATACCTATACCTAAACAGACCGGGCAGCTGGAATTCTCAGCGGTTTTCTACTGTGTTCATGTGAACTTCTTCCTTCTCCACTTCCAAGATGCGCCTCACAAAGGTGTTACTTGTGCTCTACGCGCTCGACAGTACCGGTACTCAGGCCGTCCTGACCAAGACCGGCTCAACCTGCGTCCTCACCCCCCTAAGTACAGACAATGCCAGAGCCGCCAGAAAAAGAGACTTCGAGGCCGAGGTAACTGCTCCTCGGAAACGTATCGGGACAACGGTGCTTCAAGAACGGGACTTGAATCCCGAAGAGGTCTGGGTTGATGATCCCTATTCCGAGACTAAAAAGGGGTTATGGAAGCCGGGCACGTTGGGGCGGTATCCCCGTCCGGAACCCTCACCAGGGAGCTCACCTCCGTTTGAGTCGCCGCTGCTTGAGCGTCGCTCTGAGTCTCGAGGTGCTGTGCCCGTTATTCTTGACAGTGAAGTTGACAACGATGATCTGGGCGATTTCCCTTCTGTTGAACTCGAGATCCGCCAGACCAAAGTGTTAGACGACACCCCCCAGCTTCTTGAAGCCTTCAAACAATGCGGCAAAGACGGCATTGTCATTTTATCTCCGGGGAACTACTCTATCCGGCAGGTTATGAACACTACTTCTTTGTCAAACTGTTCTATCGAAATGCACAGCGCGACTCTGGTCTGGTCCGTCGACAACATCTCCTATTGGCGCTCCCGGTGCTTCAGTGTAACTTACGCCGGCCGATGTACCGCCTGGCTTCTTGGAGGAAGGGATGTTTCTCTCAGGGGCTTTGGGACAACGTTGTTTGACGGAAACGGGCAGACGTGGATTGACTTGGCGAAAGGACAAGCCAACCTTGATGGACGCCCGATCAGCTTGACGGTCTGGAGGGGGACGAATATCTTTATTGACGGGATTACTTGGAGGATGGCGCAGTTCTGGCATACTTTCGTTGCGTACAGCCAGAATGTGACGATGACGAACTTGGATATGAGTACTTGGACGAATTCCCAGTACAAAAGTGTGAATACCGATGGGACGAATACGTGGAACTCGAAGGATGTGAGGATTGCGAATTGGACTGTGAAGTGTGGGGATGTAAGTCCTTTCTTTCTGTCCCCAAGATTCCTCATCGGCTGACGAGAATCAATTAGGATTGCATCTCTGTCAAGGGGAACAGCACCAACATCCACGTCTCGAACGTTACCTGCTACGAGTCTGGAGCAATGGTGGTTGGGAGTATTGGGAGCAACTCACGCCAGCCGGATTACGTAGAGAACGTTGTGTTCGAGAATGTCAACCTCAACCACTCGAGCAATGCGGCGTGGATCAAGACGTATCCTGGCACGGGATACGTTCGCAACATTACGTTTCGCAATATTCGATTCAGCGACGTGAACCAGCCGATCTATGTCACCTCCTGTATCTGTGAGTTCCGCCTCTCTTTCCTCCCCTCTGCGAGTTGAGTGAAGTTGACAAGAGGAGCACAGATTCATATCAAAACTGCGACAGCTCCCGCATCCCCATCACCAACGTGCGGTGGGAAAACATCACGGGCACGAGCAGGTACAATGTGGCGGTGGGCATACACTGCAGTGGTGGGGCACCGTGTGACGGGTTTCATTTTGAGAACATTGACATCAAGCCCAAGGCTGGTGGAAACGCAAAGGTGCTGTGCTCGAACATCAAGAACCAGGCGAGTTCCGGGCTGCAGTGTACAGGACCGTGTCCAGGGAGTCATCCGCAGCAGTTGTCGGGAAATGTCTGATGGTTGTTTAGGGAAATGGTCTTGTTGCGTAGCCAGTTCCAGTTGTAAAACCGAATTGCTTCGATCTTATCTTAAATCGAATCCCGTATAAGCTTGACATCAAATCGATTGTATTCGTAATGAAGTGAGGGATATGGCGACAAGCAAGAATGCGAGATTGTTGAGTATGCATCTGTGCGAATTTAGGTGTCTCGTGTTTAAAATTGAAGTGGTAGGCGTGCACCCATCGACAACATGAAGTGAGGTCCGCAGTCTGGAGTGATTTTCGTTTCTTGTGCAGGCCGTTGAGATGGATTGAAGTTGGAGCTCATCGCCATCAGTGAAAGTGAAGTCCTCAAAAATCATTTGACAGCTGGCGCACTGGTGGTCAGCTGCCGGGCGAGTGCAGTTGCCACCCACTTTGGGACTAGCGCAGATTAGGGCCTGTGGGTGCGACCCGGCAGAACCCCACGAGCACACCTCTCGAAATATTGCAAAATTTCAATTGGAGCTGTGACCGGTCCCGACTTTTTCGCATTCAACAACCAGCCCACCCCAGAGGTAAGCACCAATTCCCGTCGAAGCTCTGGCAGATTTCTTCTTGACGCTCCTTTCCTTTGTTTCTGCCAGGAAAAGCAGAATTTTTCTGGATCACTAACCTTTCCCATCTTTTACAGCCTCGAGACTTGTCCCAGCATAGGACAAGATGGCCTCCAGACCGACTGTCACCATTCTCGGCGCCGATGGCAAGGCCACCGGCGCCACCGAGGTCCTCCCCAAGGTCTTCGGCGCCCCCATCCGCCCGGATATCGTCAAGCATGTCCACACCGGCATGGCCAAGAACAAGAGACAGCCCTACTCGGTCAGCGAGAAGGCCGGTCACCAGACTTCCGCCGAGTCCTGGGGTACTGGTGAGTGGAATTTTTTGGACTTGTCGGAATTGGGAGATGAGTTGGGCACGAAGGAAAAGAGGAGGAATCCGAACACTCGACGACAGAATTGGGCTCCGTGCAGAACGACGACGAGAAGACGATGGATATGGATTTCTTTGGACAGGTGCTGATTGTGGTCGAATTCAGGTCGCGCTGTCGCCCGTATCCCCCGTGTCTCCGGTGGTGGTACTCACCGTGCCGGTCAGGCTGCCTTCGGTAACATGTGCCGCTCCGGTCGCATGTTCGCCCCTACCAAGATCTGGCGCAAGTGGCACGTCAAGGTCAACCAGAACCAGAAGTATGTGATATCGGAATTTTGGACGCAGAGGAGGACATGTTTCTAACGGGTTTTTCTTCAGGCGTTTCGCGACCGCTTCCGCTCTGGCTGCCTCTGCTGTCGCTCCCCTCCTGATGGCCCGTGGTCACCAGGTCTCGACCGTCCCTGAGGTTCCCCTCGTCGTCGACTCCGCCGCTTTCGCCGCTGCCACAAAGACTGCTGGTGCCGTCAGCCTCCTCAAGGCTGTCGGTGCTGGTGAGGATGTCGCCAAGGTCAAGGCATCCAAGAAGCTCCGCGCCGGTAAGGGCAAGCTCAGAGGCCGCCGCCACCGCCAGCGCCGCGGTCCCCTCGTTGTCTACAGCCCCTCTGCCGACAACAAGGAGATCGTCCAGGGTTTCCGCAACATCCCCGGTGTCGAGACCTCCCCCGTCGATGCCCTCAACCTCCTCCAGCTTGCCCCCGGTGGTCACCTCGGCCGCTTCGTCATCTGGACCTCTGCCGCCATCAAGGAGCTCGACTCCGTCTACGAGAGCAAGAAGGGCTTCTTCCTCCCCTCCAACGTTGTCGCCCAGGCCGATCTTACCCGCCTCATCAACTCTTCTGAAATCCAGTCCGTCCTCCGCGGCCCCAAGGGTGAGGCCAAGACCAAGCGTGGCCACGTCCAGAAGAAGAACCCCCTCAAGAACAAGCAGGTTCTGCTCCGTCTCAACCCATACGCCGCTGCTTTCGCCAAGGAGAAGCTCGGTGAGAAGAAGGCTGAGGAGGGCAAGCCCAAGAAGCTCCCTGCCACCTTCTTCGAGCAGCTCCAGGAGTAAGGGTTTCGGGAAAAGCATGGGAATGGTTGTGGTTACTTTTACTCGGCGTAATGGATTAGGCATGTGCATGACACATCAATGAATTCTGATACCGGACACAATGGCTGTTGCAATTTGTGACACTTGTGCATGATTTGACATCGTTTTTTCTTAAAAGTCTGAATGAAGTTCTCAGCGTGTCATCAACGCTAGGGAAAACTTGCCTACAAAGGGCACAACAAGTTCTGGTTCCTTCTCTCGGATGGTGTGGATGTCATGATGTGTGTATTTATCTGTTATGCTGGTTACTCTGACCGAAATGAAACCTCGCCGAGCCCAATTGAAGGGTTCAAAAACTCGCAAGTGAGGCTATCTGCAAGTGAGTAGTCGATTCTAACGAGATTGGAAATCTTCCAAATATGGTCCTCCAATGAAGTACAGCTTGTCGAGTACAGCAGAGATGTGCCCGATGAATATGTTGTCCCTTTTGAAATTAATCCATCCATATTGTCCATGTTTATTTATCTGGCGTCCTCTTTGCTTTTTCGTGTGACTAGCACAACAAAGCTTCCCTCAACATCTCCCTCTCTGCCTTTCCAAACCCGATTCCATCCAAATAGCTCTCCAATCCGCCATATCTCTCGTCAAGATACTCAATGGTAGCGCTGACGAGGCCAGGGGTGGTATTCACAAACTCATCAGACAACCCGATCTCTCTTACTTCTGCGAGCCTAGCTTCTTTTTCTGGTTGCAATGCCGCGTCGGTCAGGGAGTAGTCGTATTCTACCGCTTCGGGGGGTACGTCTGCTATGAGCAGGGCGAGGAGTACGACCATACCTGTGCGGTCTTTGCCTTGGGTGCAGTGGATTAGGGTTGGTGAGGAGGAGGAGTGGGGGGAGGGGAGGAGAGCGAAGAGAGCAGAAGATATTTGGGGCTTGGAGAAATCGAGGGTGTCAAGCCCCAGACGAAGCAGACCGCGAGGTTTCATAACCAAGGAGCCAAGGAGGTAGAGGGCGGACATGCGGTTTCCTGTTAGGAACAGGAAGAGGAATTTACTGCGTGGTGGTGTTAGTGGTGATGAACGCGAGACAGAAGGTAAGAAAAGGGGGAATGGGGGGGGGGGTGGTTACAGTATATTGAGCCATGATAGCTGGAATAGGAGGAAGAGCTCGAAGCGGCGGCTTGTGAGGTTTATACTCTGATACCTGACGCCGGGGATCTGGGGAGGCTCTGCGAGCGCTGGGTTTGCCTTGAGCAGGGCGGGGATTGATGCATCACTTTGACGCTTTTTGGAGGCGTTAAGATGTTCGGTTCTTGGATGTCGAAAGTCAGTTTTATTTTGGATGGGATTATTGAGCAGTAGGGGATGGATGTTGATGATTTACGTTGAGCGAAGGTCAATCACTGTCTGGACGGCAAAATCGCCTTTCAAACGTTCTCTATCTTTCAAGGAGGCGTCATCTAATCTTGCTGAACGGAATAATAAGCCTTCTTTAAGAACTCTGTTGGAATGATAAACTTTAGAATACAATGAACTGGGATAGCAAGGGGGCAATGGTGATGGTAGTGTTTGTTTACTTCGACTTCAGAAAGGAGTTTATTGTCCTGCCAACATCTCGGAAATTCAAAACGCCTTCCAGCTCGGAATTGTTGACGACGACATCAAACTCGGCCGTCGACATGGCCCCCGTTTCTTCCTCCGATTCTGTAACAATTGGTTTTGTTCTTTCTGGTTCGTGGGGTGGCTGGCGATTTCGGCCGGGCTGTGTATGGCAGTCATGTGATGGCACGACAAATTATGGGCAGCCAACAACACCGGACAAACTGATGATGGTGTGGTGTGGTGAGCCCTTTGATCACGAGTCAAGCACGGACTTGTTTGGCGTCCCAGATCACCGCTTCAGCGGAGTGACGCAGGGATCGTTAGCGGGATGCTGCGTTTGGCAGAGCGGGGTTTTTTTTCAGGTTCTTAAAAGATCGAGACCGTCAATACCTATGCTCCATTGAACCCTCACCGATTCTGCCCTTGATTCGTGTATTCCGATGGGATAAAAGAAAAACTCTACTGATAGCATATCGTCGCCAGGGCAGTTCTATTTCTTACAACCTACAAAGCTTGGTCGTCATCCAAATTTGAGGCCAAGCTTGAAAATGGCCTGCGTTGGTGGCCGTGTGGCTGACCTCAGTGGGGTAAAGGGTAATCCCAAGCCACCAGATTCAGCGGTTCAGCTGGTTCTGCGCTGCAGCGTCGCACTGCAGTGTCTGGCTGCATCCAATTTAGGTATTATACGGTAGATACAAGCTGCTGAGTGCAATGACGTCGACCGGCCGGTCAAGTCTGGATGACGATGCTTTGTCTTGAAGAGCTGCGTGCGCAGCGGCGCAGTTATGTTATCTCTCGATGCGCCGAATCCATACTCTTCTCGAGCAAAAAGCCCTCATCAATCAACTAAGAGGAGTGGTCTGAGTTTGTTTTCCATCGCCCGACCAAGGACCAAATAATCTGGCCGGTCTTATGTTGCGCGCATCACACATCACATCCGACACCACATAACCACCACCACCTACGACGTCAACCTAGGTAACTGAGTGAACCACCTCGCTGCCGCCGCTACCGGGAGTCAGCTCCTCTTTAGCTATTTCCCTCGATTCTGCCGTATCTATCATCACCTAATCAAGCACTTTACTACAATTTCTACCTCGAATTAATTATTCTCCTCCAAGTTTGCATTACGAGCTATCATCACACTTGTAAACCTCAAGAGTGCACCTACCTATACCTGCATACGCCAGTACCTGCATCTGGGCTGGACCCTGAAAGCAATTCAACCGCTGAAAACATGGGGTCAGCGTCACTAACGGCTCACGGGGCAGCACATCGGTCCATAGCCCCGAGTAAGTTTACCAAGCCCAACCGTGCGAGAGTGCCTGCCCTGCTTGTGTCCAGACGAGACGAATCTCCAATGCCATTGCCACATACTGAGACTGACGTTTCTTTCCTCTAGACAATACGGGTCGTCTGAAATATGCAAACGCCGAAGACCTCCCAAGCTATCCATCTGCCGGGTTACGGGAAGGAGATGCGGCCGCGAGTGCTGCTGCGACACTTGGATGGGCAAACCAAAAGTCCGTTGAGCACCCCAAGGCCGAGATAAACACCAATACCGCTTCAACTGCTGCTCTTCTTGCTGCCGGGGGCAAGTCCCCAAAGGTCAGTCCAGAGATTCGACCCATCAGTGCGGTTGGACCGCAAGCTGCCCTGGCCGCCGCTTCAGTTCAGCGGACCCAGAAGCAACAACCGTCCCCAACATCTACCTGGGGATCTTCGGCCGCAAACCTTGCTTTCAGTGCAAACAGAGCGCCGCTATTATCACCACCACCACCACCACTAGCCCCAGAAACTTCTAGCCTTAATAGGCAAAATTCGTTGCGTGCTGCCAAGGGGGCTATGTCAGGAGGCACGCGGCCGAGAGCTCAGTCATCACCTCAGACGATCAAAGAGACATATCCCGACCAAGCCAACGCTGCCGCAAACGCATTGAGCGCTGCTACTTCTGCACATCATCGGCCAACTGCGTCGGTGGGCAGTGCAGGCGCAATGCCCTTTACAACCATGGACAGGAGAATGTTCACCTCCAACCCACCAGTTAAACCAGAAGTGGATGAGCAAAAGCGAGCTGATGTTTTGCATGCATCGGCTGTGGCTATGGCCAAGAGGATGTACACCCAACAGCAAAAGATGATCGATAACACTACGCGGGCACACACGCGATCCTCCTCATTCCCTCGTAACGACCCAACTAGGCCACTGAGTCCGGTTAGCGACGAGCCGCTCCCCTACGGTGTCGGCCTTCAAGAGGCGGCGTATCGGTTGGCACAGGAGCGTCTGGCTAAGCTTCAAGAGGAACACGACAGGAACAAGGGCATGGGTGAATATTATGGCACGCAAGGAGCGCCGCAGCGTAACAAGCTGGGTTCTATCAGAGGCAAGCTCACTAGGAGGCGCTCGTCTAGTGATGGAGACTTGCTTGAGGACCAGCGGCGCTCCCAACACATCCGCAAGCAAATGTCGATGCTAAACAACAAGTTGACCGAAGTGGACGAGGAGAAGAGAACACACGATCGACAAGCTCTACTTGCCGCCGCGCAACGGAATGTCAAAGCACAGCTTCACGACATGGACGAGAGGCTGCAAGCGGAGAACGGGGGAATCCCGCAAAGCGCCATGGGAGACTGGGACCGGAAGGCTCAAGTGGCTGCTCAGACGAGATTCGACTCAATGAACTACGAGAGGCAAAACAAGATCGATCTCGGTGGCGGGAAGTTTATGGACAGGTCCGAAATAGATGCCATCGCTGCCAAGAAGGTCCAGCCGCTTCTTGACGAAATTAACGAGAGAGCGGAACGTGAGAAGGAACGAAAGGAGATGGAAAGACTGGAAGAGGAGAGACGAAGGGGAGAGGCCGAGAGAGATAGGTTGAGGGAGAAAGAGATACAGGATATCCACAAACAGCTCAAAGGTGAGTCTGGCACATTGGTCACTGAACCCCTCACGCTAACACTGCACAGATCAACAAAAGGAAGATGAAAAGGCAAGAAAAGCGGAGATTAAACAAGAAGAGAAGTTGCGCAAAGAGGAAGAGAGAGCACGCAAGGCTGAACAGAAACGAGCCTCCAGGGACGGGAAGCAGAAAGAGAACGAGAATGCGGTTGCACCACCTCCAGCCTCAGAGGGAACGGTGACAGAGATAACCACCCTGCCACCACCCCAAGAGACAGAAACCAAAAAGGAAGTTGGCAACGGTCACCTGCGTAACCTTTCGATCGGCTTTCCGAAACGCAGGCAGAAGTCGAAAGATGAGGTGACGCCCCCTGAGAAGTCGCCCAAGTCCGAAGGTGAGACGGGGCCTTCGCCGTCGCACAAAGTCCGTGACTGGCTCCTCTCACGCCTTCCAAGACCTCGGGCAAAGTCTTCCAGCGCGGCTGAAGGGGCAGGACAGAATGGTGCCGCCGAGAACAAGGGGTTCGTCGGCGGAGCCACTCTCGCCCGGCTCCGGGGAAGAAGCAGTTCGCCGTCACCCAAAGAGATCGGGAAAGAAAACCCGGCCAGTAGCGCCGGCGCGAGCATGCGGATGAGCTCCAGCATGCATGACGTGGCGATGGCCGGACGTCCAAATTTTGACAGTGGTGGTGAGGAGATGGTCGGCGACAGCAACCAAGTCTCACCCTATACGCCGCCCCGGCCGTTGTCGCAGGCTAGCATTCCCGTGTCGGTGGCACACTCGGTGAGCACCATCACCACCGACGAATCGGGCGACCACTTCGTTGAAGCGAGAAGCACGCTGGCGAGCCCATTGACGCCGCCCAAGCCGATCGCAGGGGGGGCTTTCCTAGGAGTCGGAGGAGTTGGAGGTCTTGCTGTCCCCACGGGACGGGTCAGTCCTTTTAGGGAGTCGCGGTTTTCGGAGAACCTGGAGTAGTGTTTTGCTATGCTGGCGTCGTGGCTAGTGGGGATGGTATGGGATACAGCTGAACATTGCGCATAATTTGTAGATGATGAGATCATGAATATTGGGATCGTGTTAACCCTGGGGTTGGCTTTGCTTCTAGGAGTTTACCTGCTGATCGTGGCGCCGAGCATCAGGTGTGTTAGCATTGGGAGTTTCGTAGCTCGGGAAATTGAACCTCTTATTTATACATATGGATGAATCTTTTGATTACCTGTCCGTGGTTTTCAATAATGGAGTGGAAGCGAATGGTGCTTTACTTGATTTCTCCCTACTAATTCTCATCACGACTGCACTACCGTTGTCCTTGAATCAGCATAGATTTGATGCCGTTGGTAGCAAGTCTAATGTATGATAGGTAGCACAAACAACAAACTGTCCATCGTCTTGGGCCACTTTCACTGCTGTATCGTTTTCACAGTGTGCGCTCCCTGTTATTGCAAGTTTTTTTCCGAGCGCCTTATACCCCGTCTTCGTCACTGCTCTTCATCAGTCAGCCAGTGCTTAGTATCACGAATCTCAAATTATCCATGACGCAATCTCATCTACCTCACAGTCCTAGACAAATCAAGATGTAGACAAGTTCACTGCAGTAGCATGTTGCTATTATAGGAATTATTTATTTACACCAATCAGATGCCGATTGCCCATTTTTCGCTCCGAGGGTATACCGAACTGTTGTTGCTCGCGGGTTTTGTCTAGGTATCCAGAACAAAGTCGACCAGAAAATTGTGAAAGTAAATTATCAACATAGAATTGAAAGAACAAAAGAAGAGAAAGAGGGATAAGAAAATTGTAAACATCAAACGCCCATGGATATAGACTCGCCGGTCTCTGAATGAAAACAGCAATGCAAAACGCTTTGTTGTTACCTGTACCATCTCCTAGGACCCTTTCCCAGTCCAAAAACCGAATCCAAGTCTCCAAACCCGACGATGATACCCTTTTATCTTCTCTCAAAACTTTTCGAGTCTAGAAACTCACAGATAATGCTTAAAAGTTGCTAGCCATACCACCCCTAGACCCTGGTCTTCGCCTGTCATCCTGCAAGAACGTAGCCCCCGGAGGGGTTAAGTTGCTCCCACTGCTATCCCTCGCCTCCTCCATCTCGGATGCACCTACGTACCGTTGCCCGTCTCCCCTGTCTAATGGCAGATTGTCGAATCCGAGCGAGCCGTTTCCCATGGGCCGAGGATAAGCATTGCCATTGACACCGGGAGAAATCACCGCTCCTCTGCCTCCTTTGTACCTTGGGCCCATGGGACCCCTGTGACCTTTGGTATTGACGGCAGGAATCAGGTCGACGTAGAAGGAGAAAACGTAGGCAGAGAATATAAAGGCGATGATCCACTCCAGGACAGCGGCGGGATTGTAGTGGTCGGTGAAGTTGCAGGCGATGAAGGCGATGGCAAGGAGGATCTCGATTACAACGAAAAATACTTTGATCCAGAAAGAGATGCGGAGGGAGCGGTGGTCTTTGTAGTCTGTTTGTTTGTATTAGTAAAGAATAGCAAAAATGGGGGGGCACGAAGTAGGCACGTACGATGGCCCAGGCGCTGATATTCCCAGCAGATGAAAATAGCAGAAAGAACGTAGCCAGCAATGAAGAACAGCAAGAAGACATTGTGCAGCTTGGGATGCCGCGCGGTGTCAAAGATGGAGAGGAGAATAAGGCCCGCAGTGCCGATGATGGCGAAGATAATAGTTAGGCCTGCCAGCACCTTTTCGGTCATGGTGGTGTTGGGGACGAGGCGGCCCTTGTGGCGAAGCCACCGGTCGGCGAAGAAGGAGATGTCGAGGAGGACGGTGGTGAGCACACAGCCGGTGATGAAAAGGGGCTTGAGGTAGGCGGCTCCGACGTCTGAGATGTAGGCTATATACTGCGTCTCATCCATGGAAACATAGTGGACTCGGTCGGCGTCGACAATCCAGTATAGGAGGAGGCCTAAGAGAGTGGCTAGCCATACTACTCCTGCTATGATAGGATAGACCTGTTGGGTTGGGAAATTAGACGATGGTGTGGGGAGGGAAGGCAAGAGTGGTCAACATACCCACCAAGAGAGGCGCAACATTTTGACTGTTTCCCCCTTTCTATTTTTTGGCGTATCAAGTGGTGAAGCCAAACTGAACCGCTGTGGGCGCAAGTGAGGAACCCAACTCTTAATGATTGTGGTGTTGTTCCAATGCAGTTGCAGACAGAAAGCTGTCGGACGAAATCAAGAGTTATGGTTGCGCAAAGTGGTGATAGAAATGGAGTGACGGGAGACCTGGTGGTATACCAAGCCGGTATGTGTTGGCAGCTCCCAATTCTAGGGATGGGAGGGCAGAGTTGTTGACAAATACAACGACCGATAGCCACAACAACAAATATATGAGGCTTTCTCTCCAGCTCTGAGCGAGCGAAAGGGGATTAGAAAGAGTTACGAATACACACACGAAGGGTGAATTCAACGTCTGAAGCGGACCAAACAGAAGGAAAAAAAACCAGTAGAACAGAACAGATGAAAATCCCATGGTGCCGGGTGGCTTAAGAATCTTGCACGTACATGCATGCAAGCCTCCCTTGGCATCCGTTGCGTGTAACCATCATTGCGTGTCAAGAAGGGGGACGGAAATCTCTGGAATTGAATGAGTGTATGACGGGTTTGACAGAGTTTGTTGACAAGGGGGTGGTTGCGTGACGTCACGAGAGCAGATGGATCCGAACAGGCGATCGTCGCGGGGCATAGCGGAGTTATGTAGCATGAGAGATAGCGCCTTGGCTAAACCAGGGGTGGCGGCTTGCCGGCGAGCAAGACCCCTGTTTGATATTCTCACCGCCCTGAAGCTTGAATGGGGGGGGCGCCGCTCAAAGAGAGCCTGGACCTCTTTCTGCCGGGCAGTCTCCATCTCCAATCGCTATCGCGTCCGCGACTCTGCAATCGCAAGCAACGGAACAACAAAATCAGCCAAGATGGCGCTGTCACCGCTGGTAATGCCGTCGTCGGCAGACCCTTCACGAACAGCATCACCTCTCAAACGACAAACTTCAACAGTCCCATCATCCTCAAATGGCACACCTGCATTCACAGCCTCTCGGGTAACTATTCAAAGCGGTCAACCCCCAACTCTCGACCCAATAGAGCAGATGAACGAAGATGAGAAGCGCAAATATGTCAAAGGTAGACACATCGTCTTTGCCCTCGAATCGCCAAACCATCGAGCTACCTTCAGCTAACACATCGTTCAAACAGGGAAAAAGCTCGGTGAGGGTACCTACGCTAACGTCTACCTCGGCCACTCCCGGTCGGACCCTAATGTCCTTGTCGCCATCAAAAAGATCAAGGTACAGCAGCAATACAATGACGGCATGGCCCCCGACGCTATCCGCGAATTGAAATACCTGCAAGAACTCCGCCACCCCAACATTATCTCCCTCCTCTCCGTCTTCAGCAGCAAAGACCAGAACCTTAACCTCGTCCTCGAGTATCTACCCCTTGGCGACCTCGAAATGCTCATCCGCGACGTCGACCGCGTTCGGTACGGTACCGCCGACATCAAGGCCTGGATGGGCATGCTCGCGCGTGCCGTGTGGTGGTGCCACGACAACTTTGTCCTGCACCGCGATATCAAGCCCAACAACTTGCTCATCGCCGCCGACGGGGAGGTAAAACTGGCCGATTTTGGTTTAGCCAGGGGGTTTGCAGATCCCGGTTATCGTATGACCGCGAATGTGATCACCAGGTGGTACCGGCCGCCCGAGCTGCTCTTTGGCGCTAGACACTACGGAGGTGCTGTCGATATTTGGTCCGTCGGCATGGTGTTTGCCGAACTCATCATTCGCAGCCCATACCTCCCAGGTAACACGGAGGTGGAACAGATCGCGTTGATTAGCAAGCAAATCGGCACCCCCACCGAGGACGTCTGGCCGGGCGTCACCAGTCTGCCGCAGTACACCGTCCCCAGCGAGGTCACTCCTGTTTGGGGGAAGGAGGCGTACATGCAGCGGTTTGGTGCTGTGGGTCCCGAAGGCGTCGATTTCCTCATCAAGACGCTGGCGCTCAACCCCAAGAAACGCATAACTGCACGAGGGATGCTGGAACACCGCTGGTGGCACACCGACCCGAAGCCCACGAGAAAAGAGGATCTACCAAGGAAGGCAGGGTCTGATGGAGAGGAAAAGATGGGCGCGGACCTCAAGAGAAGGAATGGTGTAATCGAAGAGGAAAACCGAGGTGGAAAGGTTGCTAGGAAGCTGGATTTCGGGCAGGCTAGGTAGGAGTCTGGCTTTCACAGCAAGTAAGATTATGAACTGCAAGACAGAGCGAAGAAATAGTATGCATTGAATGGCGCTTAAGGGGGAATGGGATAATTCGAAAAGGACGGGAATCGTAGGGGAAAGTTGAAGCTCTAATAGCTAGGATATCGAACTCGCAAAGCAGCTAGCTGTCTGCACAGGCCAGGATACAATATTCAGCTAGCTCAAGGTGTGCGAATAACGGCCAGGTCAGTAACTGCATATATCTCTGGCGCAAGAACAAAATCAGATCTACGATCCAGGCAGCCAAGACCAACAACGTTATGAATTGACGCCCGCTTAAAACAGAGGATAGAGTTTTCAAATTCCCCAAGCCATTCCTTTGTTTAGATGTACGTCATATCTACATGATGCTGCACTCCAGTCCGTACATGGCCCTCTCTACCTCCCGCTTCACCTGATACCAGTCTGCCCTGCGCTCAGCGTACTCATACACCTCTTCTGCCCTAAAAATACCACCGAAACGGTCCCCGTCCGCAATAATGGTAGCCATCTCCTTTGCATGCTTCGCATCGATCAGATAGATCTGGCTCAGCTCCCGCAGGGCCTTAAAGTACGCCAGCAGGTCCTTGTTCTTTAGTGTGCGAATGTACTCGAAATATAGGTTCATGTCAGCAATCAGCTTGATGGCGCCCTCGGTGCTGATGCGCTGGCGCTTAAGGTGCTTGCACACTGCTGTAAACAGCCGCAGACCAACCTCGCCGTTAAACACGTCCAGCATTGACTTGTCGCAGCTCCCCACCAGCATGGACGTGTGTGAGGCCACAAGATCCTTGATCCGCTGTGCGGTCTTGGAAGGACCAATATCTATATCTATGGCTCCTGCCGGCCTTTGCGACTGAGCGGCTTTTTCCATGCCAGGAATGGAGTTTACTGACAAAATAGAGTCTGGTGCGGTGACGCCGCCGGGGTTGTAGTCGGTCGGCGACTGGGTGGTGGCGCAGAGATATTCGACCTCGTCCATGAGCACGTCGATGCCCTTATTAAGGCCAGCGGCGACGCTCTCGTCGAGCATCTGCTCGAATTTCTTCTTTGCCATCCCTGCGGGGTCCAAAAAGTCGTTGCGGTCTGCGATCTTGGGTTGTGCGAGCTGTTGCTCGTAAAACACGTCGATCATTTGGGAGATGAGGTCGCCCACGTTGACCAGCTCGATGAAGGTGACGAGGGGCGCCACGCCGCCGCGGTCGTGCTCGCTGACCTCGCGCGGGTTGTACTGTGATAAATGGGCCACGGCTTTGTCGAAGCCTGGCTTCACGTGGCCGTTGCCCAGGATGCGAAGTAGTGTGACGAAGATGGACTCGCACTGCTCGCGCGCTTCGCCGCCTGCTTGCCCGCCTAGCTGGATGAAGACCGCCACGCGCCCAAGACTGGCTTTGGCTGTGTGCACTAAGCTCAAAGCTACTTCGATGCTGAAAAGCGACTTGATACCCTCTAACCGGGATGTCATAAGCGCTGCTTTGGCTGCCAGTTCGTCGGTTGGTGCTTTCCCGGGCATGGGGCTGCTGGTTCGGTCACCAAGTGTGCCCGGTAGAGCGGGCGATTGTGATCGTGATGGCTGCTGGCTTGGTGTCTGAAGCGCACCATTTGCCGTTGTTGCCGCTGCCGCGGCTTTACTGCTGGCAAAGGGAGATCCTAGTGGAAGACCCAGACTCGTAGGAAGTACCGTTACTGGCATCATAACCACCTTTTTGAACGATGTCAAAAAATCCTTTTTGTCGGCCTGCCGATTTGCAAAACTAGCCATGTAGAACGACTCGACGCTGGCGTCTTGCTCCGACAGCTTCTTGTCCCACTCTTCTACCTCCTTCTCGGCCTGGGCTGTGAACGTATCGATCTCATCCTGCAGATATAGATCAAGATGTGGCTCAAATATCTTGAGGGCTAACCCCTTCGCCTTCTCCTCTTGATTAACATCCGATCCTTTTGGCGGTGTAAGCGTCCGCAAGAATAGCATCGTCTGCTCGAATATCCCCGACACCGCCTTAAGATATGACGGAATACTCCTCTCGTGCGTCTCGTCAAACAAGGGCGTGATATACTCCACGATCACATCCTCCCGGATCTTATCGACAAACGTCCAGAACACTCTCCCCGGATCCGGGAAAATGCGCTCAATAATCCCTGCCTGCTCGTTGACTTTTCTAGTCAACATTTCAAAGAACCTCCGTGATGGCTCCAGCGTGATACTGTCCGCCATAGCCTGATTGACGCAGTCCATCGAATTGGCCAGCACCTCCCTATCCGAAAACAGCGGGTGTTTATGAATAAACAACTCCACACCAGCGTTGCTTCCGTTCAAGATATCGAGTACGTGCGCGTACTTGTTCATTCGTCCGTCCACGTCCCAGAACTCATACCCTTGTTCAAACTCCCTGAGCACGGCGCTCTCAAAGATGCCCGTCATCGCTGCGAGTTTCTCCACGCGCTGTGGTGCACCATCCGCCCAGTCGCTCTTTGCAAATGTCCGCAGATTCGCCAGCATCTGCGCCTGTCTATCCGGGTCCCGAAACACTTTAAACACTAACGGATCCGTGTGCGTCCTTGCTCGCACCAAATCAAAGTAGAAAGGCGCCAATGCCCCGTAGATCTTGCCGTACTCCTGCCTCGCGTGACCCCTAACACTCTTGGCATTCTTGATTACTCCCAGCAATGCTTCTGGATCTCTCGACGGGTCTAGTTGTTGCTGTGGTGGTGGCACTGGTCGTGGTTGTTGTGCTCCCGCTCCGATCGTCATCGTCTCGAACCCATCCAACATCTGCCGTTGCTGTTGCTGTTGTTGTATTTGCGACTGTCGCCTCCTCTCCTCTTCCAGACCAGCATCAAACAGCAAACTCTCCCTCTTGTTGACCGGACTTGACGGATTTTGCCCGTGTGGTATTGGTCCCCCTCTTCCGGCCCCAGGGGCGGCATTCCCAGCCCCAGCACTCATCGAAAGCTCCCGCCTCCTCCTAACAGCGTCCTCGAACCGTTTTCGTGCTTCGGCCTCGTCCCATACGCCCATGCTCTTCAACCGCGCTACCCACCTCGTGTCGTCGTATACCATCTCCCTCATGCGTCTTGAGGTGCGGGCAAACCTTAGCAGGTCTGGTACTGCGAGGTACTCGAGGATTGCAGCGAGGATCTCTGTTCCGGTATTCCGCTATTTAGTATTTCGCCGCTCTCTTGTTAAAACTCAACAACAAGACGGGGGGGTATAGAGAAAAAAAGACCCGTACCGGCAGGCAAGACAGGCTTAGTATCCAACATCTGGGTCGCTTGTAACGTCTTGAGGATACTGTTCGTCGTCGCCGTGTTCTTCATGTGGCTTGCCGGCAGCGGCTTCAGCGGCCGTCCTGCTCCTGCTCCTCCCCCCGCGCCCCCCCCGCGCCCAAAGGTATTATTGCCTGACATTTCGTTTTCGTTGGTGTAGAGTGCAAGATGGAGACGTTATCATCTACATTGTGTTTCGTGGCGAATTCATTCGTAACAAGGGAAGAAAAGAAAACCGCAAAATAGATGAGATGGACCAAAAAATTATGAAGTTTGAAACTTGAAGCTTATTTTTGGGCCGCATTCATTCAGGGGACGGACATTTACCTGTACAAGCACCGCCCAATTGGCGGTGGGGGGGTGACGCCGGCGGGGAGCAGTTTTGAGTGCCACAGCTGCTGCTAATTTTGGCAGCTTTTCGTCTGACATATTTGCAGCTGCCCAGCAGCTGTCAATGGACTTACACCACACATGCTTCCACTTCTATACCGAGCATTGAAATAAGTACCCATTGCAAGGAGGTCCTTCAATGACACGGAGCTTTTGAGTTGTGTCATGTTAATCTATCATGCCTTGCTGTATTCTTTGTGGAGGCTTTGGAAAGGATATCTTGGGTGGATAATCCGCAGGTTGTTCTGACAGTACTATCCTATGTATTCGACTCTGCTAGGTACCAGGTATATAGCACAGGTTCTACCGTTCCCGTTCAGTATGAACAAGAAACAGGCCAGGAGGCAATGATTGAAGTAACATTTTCCAAGGTACTAAACGCTCAAAAATCTTTTAATTGGCGGTTTGTTACCTTTCCTCTATAGCTCGTCACGGACGTGCTCCTCGCCCCCCTTTCCTTGACCCTCCAGGTCCTCCATCGCCATAATCTTGACCACCAAGCTGGTCCAGCCAGTAAAGTGCTGTGTGCGCTGGCCCTTGCCTGTGTCTGGGTTATACTGTTCCCACGCAAAACCGGTCTCCTCCCAGCTGTTATACACATTTTCCACCACGTTCTTGCGGAGGCGCGTGTACAAGTCGCGAGCCTTCTCCTTATGTGGGCCATCCTGCTTCGCAACATTCTGTTTCGACATAGTTAGCACCCCATTTACCGACAGCCTGCGAGTGGCAAAGGAGTTTGTGACTTACATATAGCTGCGTAATAGCCAGGTAGTTGATGTTGATCCAGATTGGGCTGCGCCAGTAATTCTCAGCCGTGCCGTAGAGCTCGTCCTGCTTGCTCAGACTGCGCAGACCATACGGAGTCCAAAGCTCCTCTTCGTCACCAATAAGAGACAACATCCTGCCCAGCTTCGGGTCATCCGCCCTCACGAGACCGGTCAGGAACGGGAAGAGCGAGATGTACCCCTTGTGGCAGACGAGCTTGTTCTCTTCAAAGTCATCAATGGTAGCATCGCAGTAGCAGCCGTCCTTTTCTGACCAATGCAGGTCGTTCAGGTTATGCTCGATGGCGTCCAAAATCTTTCTGTACTCGTCGACGTCTTCAGCCAGACCAAGTGAGTCGGCGATATTGATGAGTGACTTGGTCATGAAGCCAACCCACGACATCAGGTCAACGTGCAACTCACCAGGGTGAGGCGGCTGGGGACGCGGATAATCGTCGAGACCACTGGTTAGGCAGTGAGTGACGGTACGTCCGCGCCAGCGGTAGGCTTCCTTGGAGTTGTAGGCTTCGCGGTCGTACGACTTGATGTCACCCCTCTGTGTCTTTCTGAACCATTCGAATTGGCGGCGGAGGAGCGGGTAGAGGCGGCGGAGATACTCCATCCCGACCTCAGGATTATCAAGAGAGGCAGTGGCAAGGGACTCGCTCTGCGAAAGTCGCTCCTTGCCGGCGGGCAGACTGCCGTTCATCTTGAGCAGTCTCTCCACAAACTGATCGACGACTAGGAAAAGAGTGGGAGGGTTCGCGTAATGAGGATATTGAACCTGGAACTCCTGGGGGACCTTGCTCCGAGCCTCAGCGCCCAAGATCTGCTCACGAGCAATCCACCCATCTTCGTCGATGAGGTTGAACCAACTCTTGACAATCTCCAGGGTAAGATCAATGTCCCAGTCAGCAATCGGCAACAGGTGAAAACCTTCGTCCCAGAGAAAGCCACGCGGGAAAAATGGGCGGGAAGGAATACTCGTGAAGAGCTCATAAGGTCCCTCCAGAGCCTCCTGGTGACGAGCACGGGCCTCAGCGGCTTCCTCCCAGAAGCCCTCGCCATCTTCCTCGTACTCAGGAGCATACGAACGGTCCACAACAGACTCTCCGTAAAAGTATCCGATGCCTCCGATCAAGTTAGAGAGCATGCTGCGGCCAAACTTCTTATACTTGTCCGCATTGAACGGAGCCTTGAGGGAAAACACGCTAGAAAATCGCTCGCCAAAAGACTCCGTAGCCTGCTTGATCTCCCTTGTCAGGTCCTCACTCGTGATGTCCTTTCCTTGCGACTCGCTCGAGAACAAGACATCGAACTCGAAATCCCCCTCGAACACCTTCTGCACAATCTGGACGTTTCCAACTCCAGGTCTGTTGTTGAGTGTATAAACCTGCCATGCCGGCGGGGTGTTCTCCGTGTCGTACTTGTTCTCGACCAGCCAGTCGACGCCCTCCTTGAGCTGCCGGAACAAAATGGGCTTGGCTTGCCAGAGCACCTCATCTGCATACTGAAGAGACTGCACCACAGTCTGGCCCGGGCCCCAGTGCTCAGAGAGCTCGTGATCGCTTTGCGGCTGCACACCGGTGCCCTTGGTAACCACCAGCTTGTAGCCCCCCAACGCCTCTGAGCGGCCCTTGAGCGTCACATCCCCACCATACCCCTTATCGTTCTCCCCCCGCTCAGCTTCAAGGCCACCCCCACCTTCTTGGGTGACGTAAAGAATTACCGTAGTCTTCTGGTCCTTGGGGGTACCCTCACTAAGCTCGCCCTTGATTCTGGCAGCCCAGCTACCACCATGAGCACCACCAGGGATCTTGACAAAAGAGGTTGTGAGTTCTACGCCGTTTTCGATGTCATGAATGGTCTGAACTCCGCCGTTTCTAGTGTCGTATTCGTCCCATCCATACCCCTTCATGCCTTCATTCTGCTCACATGTGTACCGAACACCTTTTGTGTGGCACCAACACCACCAACGTTAGCATGCCAAGAGATACCCTTTTACACAGTGACAAACCCCTCATAGCATTCCTGAACGTCATGGGGGAAGAGAGAGAGAGAGAGAGATAGGGGAGAGAGACTAACTATGTTGGAACTCAGTATACGAGTCGACCTTGCCCCACATCAAACCCGTCATCAAGCTCTTGGGTATCCTGGGACGCACGCCAAAGTAAAGGTTGGGACGGTACGGGCCCCATAGTAGACTCTGGTTATTCTGGCGGCCTATCTCGCTGTGGAGGATTGACTCGCCGGCCGTATCTCCTGCTGCTGCTGCCGCTGCCGCTGTTGCTCCCCAGGAACACAGAGCGAGCAGGGAGCTCAACTGGCGCCCTACCAACACCATTGCTTCCCTTGTTTATCGAAAGCTATGAGAGAATGAAAGACCTTGAAAATATTTTTAATGTTTCATTGCTTGTTCATCAAACGACGATGACAACTTTTTGCTGTACTGTACTGCGCTCAAGCTGGCATCAGCAACCTTTTTTTTTTTTTTTCCTTTCCGAGGTGAGTGTGTGTGATGTTGTTGCTTGCAACGGTTCCTAGTTGGAGTCAATTCCCCGTCTGAACACGTTTGGTTCTCCAAAAAAGAAGTCTTGGCCCGACGGCGGAGTGGAGGTTTTTTCCCCCTTGTGCTAGCCAGGGGTGAGGGGTCTAGTTGTTCTTCAGCAGCCAACACGTGGAGAGACGGGAATTCTCCGCTGCCCAGGTGAGCCAGGTGAGGATCGTGCGGGGTAGCTTTTTTGGCAGTTTGGCGGCCCCACAGCGCTTGATCTTCGCTCCCGCTAAAGGCGGAACATATGATCGCCGCTGTCCCTCCCCCCCGCCCCGCCAGCTTTTCCGGCACGCTCCCGCTCCCACTACCTTACCTTAGGTACCCGGGCCCCCTTTCTTCCCTCAACCCTTTTATCCCCCAACCAACCTGGAAGCACTGTGACACTTCCATTGTGAGTGGGAATAGGATCAATTGTCAAGTGTCACCTTCCTGTTATGATCATGAAGGGTTCACCAAGCGAGCAGCATTGTGACATACCCGAGGCAAAGAAAAGAGCCTCTCTTTAAATGAGACAGCAGGGAAAACCTTATTTTGTCGTCTGCGGTGAAGCTAGAGCCATATAAGGGTCTCGAAAGCCACCGACCACTACCCCGACCTACCCTCTTGAGCTGTTTCAGTGGAGTGAAAATTCAATAATGCGGTCTTGGTAGAGCCAAACGACGACTAACTTACTTCATCGGTCATTAGGTGCATTATCTAACGGCGTACATACGTTGCGGAACGAAAGGGGGTCTCGATACTCGGACCGCAAGGGCCAAGCGGAACTTTGGAACCGCGGAACCTCCATCCGCTCTAGAGCTTGTGGATTCCCAAACTTCACCATCCCACAATTCTCGATAAGCCCACTATTGGGAAAGAGATCTGGTGGCGTTCTCTAGCGGGTTACTTCCTGCACGGACACTAACTACTCGTCTGTTCAGGAACGTTTGCCATTTTCTTCCGCAGTCTTGAAGTCGAATCAGTTTATTGGGGCGGCTGGCTGTAGGATCGCGCAAGATAACGACAGGATCGAGAAGCAAATGTCACCATGGACATGCACCAGGACAATACAGACTCGGGGACGTGGGCCGCCTCCGAGAGAAGATAAGACCACGGTGGTGTTTTGTCGCGATCTGGGGAGGGGATGGGCGTGGAGAGGTTTGGGGGTGGCGTCTACTAGGACCCGACGCATCCTGGTCCAGTTGAACTTCCACAACCGTCGCCGAAACGAGTGGCCTAACCGTTGCAAATTGGAGGCAAAAGGGAGAGACAATGTCATCACTCTTGAAAGAAGATAGCCGGGGCACAGGTCTGACCCTGAATCAGGAGCACCGTACCCCCTCGTTGTTCCCAACGACAGATCTGATCCATTCCCCCACGCTGATCCTGCCAACTTATCGGCACGCCACCACACGCATATCGACCTGAAAGTGAGATGGTTGTCTAGGTAGATGACCTCCTCACATTGAGGACCGGAAGACTAGAATGCCACCCAAGTGCTCGGTTGAAGATCTTGACGTCTACGTGATCCACCGGTGCCGTTGAACTCCAAGCGCCCATACATCACGGGCTTCATTCTGGTGCGTGCCATATCCATATGACAACAAGTGAACTCTCGCCCCAGCCGCCACATCGCGCCACCATCGTACACCATCTCTTGTCTTGCGCACTAGGAGTAGAATGTCCGAGCTAGTCCGCAATCCGGATACCCCTCACTTGGCGTAGCATCTTCTCATCTCGGTCTTCCTCTCTGAACCACCACAACAACTGCCGACGACCTGCCGTGTATCCTGATCTGATGGCTTGCAGTAGCCAGGGGCGCAAAAATTGAGATCAAGAAAGCGTTGCCCGGATGGTCCCCGACGGTTTCTCAACAAGACCACACCTGCAGTGACCGTGCCTATCGCTTGTGTCGAGATACTACACAATAGAGTCGGACTCCCCCCCGTGATGTGTACCTTGGCGCTGCTACACGAGATGGGAAGCAGGAGTAAAATGCACAACCATGTCCATGGTGGCGTGTGTGGTGTAGGATGCTTCTCGAGGGGTACGCTCCCCTCCTTGCTGCATGCCATGGCCGGCCGATGGCAGGTTGGCCCTGGTCAGGGAGGGTAGCTGCGGGTAGGGGAGCGGGTATTGGCGCCATTAAGATCCTCGGGCTATAGTTCTTGTTTCTTGGTTGTTGTTTTCTTGTCTGTTCGTCCCTTGGAGCCGACGCGGATCTAGTCTACCTCAGTATGGACAAAGACACAACGAAAGGAAACGAACATGCTTGCGTGCTTGGTTAACACTAGTCTAGCGTCATCTTGATTGACCGTGGAGCGCTGTGCCGCAGACTAGTATAGAAGGCCGTTGATTCTTCACGTGAAGGGAGTGTTAATTGTATCTCCGCGTAGTCGAATTCCCGCGAGAATTAACGAACAAAATGAATTAAAGCTACTGTGATCTGAATGTCCGTATCATGCCCCGCCCAATGCAGGAACATGAAGTACCGTCTCCAGTGTTGAGATCTATCTGACCTGTCAGCAAAATAATCACCAAGGAGCCAACCACTCAATGGTAAGATGGACACGCGACTCTAAGTGACAGGTCAAAAGTACTAACCAGAGCATGCGCCTGTGCGGGGCAGAGCGTCAATCAGCACGAACCGAGTGCGACGAGAAGTACTCTTTCGATGTTCCAGAGAGCCGAGGTGTCCGGGCTTCGCCGAGGCTTCTATGCGTCTTCTCTAGATTGAGGCGGGATGAACAGAATGACCAACGACAGGGAACGGGTTGGGAGGTTTCAGCTCAGCTACTGGCAGGCTCTGCCGATGTGCCGTTGCTGCCCTGACTTCTTCCCCTTGCTGCGAGATAATGCTGGCCGTGCTATGGAATGCAGATGTGTGTGGTCAATGGCAAGCAGAACGTTGCACCGTTGCAGGATATAACCGTCCATTGAATGCAAGATGCTGTCCGAAAAAGGGATTGTGTGGGTGGAGAAAGGGAGAAGAAACAGGCCAGTATCTAGCACCCAGTACTTGAGGTGATGTCGAAAGAGGGGTGAGTGACAGTGGGTGACAGAAGCTTCTTCTTCTTCTGTACAGTTTGTACTGTTTAATAAATACTGTACCAATGATGCGCACTGTGATCCCCCGCTCAACCCACTGTCCCACATTCATCCCACCCTACACTCTTCGGCTAGGTAACAGACATTCATTATTCCCTCTTCCTCCACCGAACATCACACAACATGCATTCAGACGATCACCCAAGACACACCTCATCCATACCAAGATAAAGTATGGTTACCTAAACACCGGCAGTCAGGGAAAGACATGACATGAACGACAAGCGATTATCCGGCTTTACCTGCTCCATATCGGACGTAGCAGTTGCAGCGGCAGCCTGCAGCAGTACATAGAAGCGGAATCAAAATACCACGTCGCTTGAGTTTCTCTTACCCCAGGTTTTCACAGCGGAAGACAGAGGAAAAAATATCCTCGCGAGCCCTTTCTCCTCGAGAAACGTTTCCAGTTAACGAGTTGCTGCCCGGGAGCCCGGAGAAATGTGCATCCAGCGGTCTTGACACAGCCCTCTTCTCCCACGGTGTGCAGATGCGGAAGTTTCCAGACAGGTAGCCCGCCTGAGGTAAACGTTCGGTGAAGATGATCTTGAGACTGTTTTAATCAATATTGATCCTACAAAACCACACTGCCGGCGGTGGCTAAGCTAGGTGGGCAAGGTCTCAAGACCCGAAGAGGCTCTCACACTCTCAAAACTACGACAATGACAATACCAACACCTCTTTCAACACAATCTCTGGTATCACAGACCCGAGCTACTGGTGGTGGCTATGCGACTTTTCTTCTCCACAAAAACTCTCCTTGGTTATGAGATAGGTAGGTAATACAAGACCTCTTCATCCCGTCCCTCCATTCCCCTGATATCCGAAACTCTTAATTGCCCTACCTCTGGACTGGGATCTGAGAGAATACCCTGATATGGGAGACACAGGTGATGTAGGTGGTAATGGTGTGGGTGGTATTTGCCTACCTAGTGGTGGGCAAGCACTTTAACCTGCCTTACATTTGCCCACCATCTAACCCAACAATCCCATCCCATCCCTTACCCCCCCATCAACTCCCCAAGCCCGGCAGCATATGTGACAACCACCTGATGAATAGCTAGCTGTACATACATTTCTTGTCCCCAGTCCCAGTGGGACGGTGTCACGTTTTCTCGCGTTCCATCTTGCAAAGTAGTCGGCGACGCCTGATAGCGGCACAAGACGCGGCGATGCTGCGTGATGATAGTAGGGACGGAACTGCTCGACTGCCAAGTCTAAGGTGCAGCCCGGGGTCCCTAAATGAAGTTCTCCCGAGCCATCACCAGTGTCCAGGATATCAGGCAATGAATCCATCCGAGCCCGAACGGAATCTACCTACCTGGTGGACAGCGCAAGAAATGTCTGTGTACTGTTCAGACTGGGTTTGCATTGGATGTTGCCAGGAAGGGCTTCCAAGCTTGCGCAACGCATACGAGCTCAACGAGGTGCATGCGAAAATGCTACGTACCTCCGTTGACGTACCCTCTTCAGACCGCACCAAAAGTCCGCCCACCACTCCACAATCTGCAGCATAGGTAGACAGGAAGGCCTCGATAGCATCGGATTAACACCAGGCAGCAAAGACTTCTGGACCTCACTCTAATTTTTCGGAATAACTTCGAGTATAGCCTCTGTAATCACCGAGATGGACACAGTCCACACCACACAATGAGCAATGGTTCAATGCCAAGCCCACAACCCAAAAGGAACAAGGCTTCCACTTACACTACCGCCCGGTATTCACGACGACGACGCGCCCTCCACATAACATCATGGCGATTAAAATCAGCCATCACTAAGCCGAAAACAGGTAAACCATCCAGGCAGGCAGGCAGGCAGGTAAGCATCGTCACGGTGAACATAATCAACCTCGTTCAGAGAACCAAATCGAAGATCAACATTGTGGAAAAGAATTTGAGCGGTCTATCTATGTTATTTCGTAAACCCATCAATCATTCATGAGAAAGTTCCCAGCGAATCGCATTCATCCGTTAAATGAAAGCCGAAAATTGAGGCACTACCCAAAAACAAAATCCCAAACAATCATAGAAGATAAAAACGCATCTGAAAAAAATTGGGGGTATACTTGGAAGCGAAAGAAGAGAGGTGAGAAGAGAGAAACCCAGTTCAAACAAAGATAAAATAAGGAAATAAACCCCGATGAAAAAAGAGAGAGAAGAGAGATAAACCCAAG
The DNA here is from genome assembly GCA_033296905.1 of Podospora australis. NCBI lineage: Eukaryota > Fungi > Ascomycota > Sordariomycetes > Sordariales > Podosporaceae > Podospora > Podospora australis. The sequence goes on from MU864352.1 coordinate 409,053, forward strand.
CCAAGAAAAAAAAACCATCCTCATGAACCAATGCGTAGAAAAGGAAAGGTAAGGGAGAAAAGACACACCCAAAAGCCAAGAAGCATCACGAAAAAAAGCGAAAGAGAAACCACATCCCAAAAAGCCCCATTTCTGGAAACTCGGAACACAAGATCTCACAAAATGAACGATCTATGTCTTCCCCGTGACCCAAAAGAAGAAGAAACCCGCATAGACACATTCCACCCGTTTTTTGGCCAACCAACCAAACAGAAAAGAAAGACAAAAAAATTGTGTACCGAGTAAAATGCGCATCATTTTCCCTTTTCAGAGCGAAACCCAAGACTGTTGTCTCAGCCTTCAGCTCCTTTCTCGGAGCACGACACCTTCCTATTCTTGACGATTATGTGTTAGACATACTTTCTGTACAAGAAAGACCCTTCATGATTGAAAAAAAAAAAAAGGGTCTACTCACTACTAGTAGTGGTGTTGTTGATTGGGATCATAGTAGTGATGACTACTCCCACTGCCGTAGTGAGAGGGGTCATGGGTGTAGTACCCGCTCACATCCCCCGCCCCGGTCGTCCCATCCCAGCTTGATGTGGTCGCGTAGTAAGGATGGCTGGTGGGCATAGCCGCCGGGTACATGGGCGGTGGTGGTGGCGCCTGCGTGGTCATGACTGCGTGGTGGTGGTGATGTTCCGAGATGCCCGTCCCCCCGCTGTGCGTGCCTGAGCTGGCGGCCGTGGCAGCTGCATGTCCGCGGGCGACGATGTGACGCATGTTGAGCCCTCCCCAGGGGAGACCGGCGAGATCACCGTCGTCAAAGGCGAGGTCGTCGGCGTCGGATATCGTGTAAATATTTGCTGCGTGTTGCTGGTTTTGCGCCTCGCGCTGGGCACGGTCCTTTTGGTCACGAGCCTTTTCTCCTATTTTTGAACGTGTTAGTAGTTCTGTTTGTCTGCAAGCCAGAAAAGGGGGCTACGGGGTTGGACATACGAAACTTGCGCTGGGCGTTTCGGTTTTGGATCCGGCGTCTTTCCTCAGCGTCGACTACACCCGTCCAGTCGTCGTCTGTCTTCTTGCCTCGGGCTTTCTTGGAGGAGGAAGAGGAGCCCCCGGATGAAGAGTAGTGCTTGGATGACATGTTATAACCTTCTGTTTCGGTGTCTGAACCCGAATGGTAGTTACTACTGCTGCTGGCGTGTTTGCTACTGCTTCCCTTTCGCTTGCTACTGCTGCTCTGCCGCGGAGTCGAAGAGTACACAATGGTATTGTCGTCTCCAGCTTGGTCGTAGTCCCACTGATACTGGTCGTCGTGAGCAGCGTCTTCGGGATAGCACCCAAGGTAGTCCTGGTCGTCAGGGAGTTGGTATGACATCTTTCAAAGAAAAGAAAATAGGGGTGAAGGAAAGTTCAATCTCACAGGTCAAAAAAGATAGGACCCTGTTTCGAAGTTTTCTTCAAGACTCTGACTTTTATCACTTCAGTTCCTTTTGATTCTGATATGAAAGCTCGAGTCTGTCTGTTTTGTCTGCTTCTGAGACTGGTGGCGTCCACTCGGGAGATTCTGATCTCTTATATACAGAACGAAAGCGACGAAAGAGCCTCATGGATGAGCCGAATGTCGAATGTCTCTTTGCCTTGATGCCTTGAGGAGAACAAAATCTCCAGATCTGGAAGTCTACCAGGGGGTCAAAGGACGGCTTAGCGTAGGAGTCGATGGTCGACGATGAACGGTGAGTCTACAGGTCGACAAGATGATGACCGTATCTGCGGCGTCGTCGTTGTACGAAGACGAAAGGAGACAAGTAAGTCGGGATGTAAAGCGAAGAATGACGCGCAAACTTCAAAGGCCCACGAGGTCTGTATAAGATCAGGCTATACCGAATAGTATACTTTCTGGAATCGATACCGGTGACAGGGGCCAAGAGGGTCGGACCTTGTGGAGAATGCTGGTCCGGGGGTGAGTGGACTCGTGGGAGGGGGGTCGAGCTTTCAAAATGTCCCAGAGAGAGAGATAAAGACAAGGCACATGGAGAAGTGGAGAATGAAGCCCTGGAGGCACACCCGTTGTGGGCTTGAGACTCATGGCAGACGGGAGCAGGGATGAGTGGGCGGGTTGAGGTGACAAGGGGGGCTGCAAGTAGGTATGTAAGTAACCACGTATGTACCTGAGCACATACAAGCCGCCATATCATGCCATGCCTTAGATTGCGAAAGTGAAAAAGATTGACGTATGAACAGTCTGAGGGGGCGAACCAGCAGCTGTTGGATTTCTGAGTTAGTGCTGTGGAGGCTTGACGATACTGGGCTGGAGTGGAGGGGGAGTGAGGTGGTTTGGTGAGAGAAACCAAGGCCGAGGGGGGGTTGTTGATGTTGAATGGTAGGTAGATACTTACAACCTCCCCCATTCTGCCGTTCTTAATCGAGGTACTGCGGGTACCTACCTCCATGCGGCCGGCCCTGTCCCTGGTCCACGTTGTTGAGGGAGAGACGCCGGAGCACGTTGAGGGCGTCCATATGCGAGCACGGATTGGCAGATGCATGCAACAGACGGCAGCCGCAGTGAGGTACTTTGGTACATGAGGTACTATCAATACCACACGACCGAAGTGTAGAGCATCATTCCGCTCGAGGTAGGCCCAGCCCCATTCCAGAGGAGATGTGACTTTGTACACCCATTCTGTGCCACGGACCAATTACTACGGCAGACAGGCTGAGATCGTCACTGATTAGGTAACTTGGGAGAGAGACGAGCAGCTGAGCCAAGACGTATCTCGTTCAGTGGGCAGTGGTAGGTAACAGAAAACGAGAAATACGATTGTTGCCATCGTCCGGGGTCTCGGTTTTGAAGGGAAAAAAAACCGGATCACGAAGAAAAACCGCCAGATACAGAACCTGGAAGCAGATAAAAATACCACTCACCAATCATGGGACTGCCGGTTTGCTTTCGCCGTTGAGGTTTTCCCCCATGTGATCGAGCTTCCCAGAAACAACCTCAAAGAGAACGGGTGTGAGTTAAGTTAATCATGCTTTCCTGCCAGCAGAGGGCAAAGCAGTTCAATGACCCTCCGGGGGGGGGGGGGGGCATTGAAGAGGACACTAAGCCGAGGGTTTCTTGCAAGGATAGCCGTGCAAACTTTCTAATCTGCCAGCTATTCCTCAAGGGGTACAGTGGCCTGCTGATCGGTGGCCAGCGTGGTGGAAAACGGGAGACCCTTTCGTGCCTTTCTTGCCCTAAGGTAGGGGGGTGAAAATGGAAGAGTTCCCGCCATGGGTCTTTGGCTCTGGGCCTGCCGTGTGGGAGAGGTGAGAAGAGGAGAAGATTGTACCTACAAGGTCCCCCACACTCGGTGACCAAACCCGGAGTAAGGTAGGTGAGTGCCCTGATGACGAGCAGGCTGATTCACCGGCACTTGGGAGAGCCTGAAGCTACAGACATGAGGTGTTGTCGGTCTGAAGATCAAGTAATTATGACTGGTTTCATGCTTAGAATGGAAAGACGCTTCAAAAAGAATCAAGAGGGAATTCTAAGCTGCAAGCTCCGATTGCAGGCAAATCCACTCAGCTCACGCACACATTTTTGGCAATCTGCTTCTGTAAAAGTCAGAACCCTCGAAAATGTAAGGACCGTTGCAAGATTTGGTAATGGCAGAAACCAGCCAATCGCGGCCTCGAGCTTGGCGATTGAAACATGTTCCCACTTCCCCAAATAAGGTTAGTGGAGAGTGGGAATCTCTGGGTCCACCGTTTGGCGCTGCTGCATGTACCCTTGTACCTTTCTGGTTGTCCCTGTTCACATTGGACACTGTGTGGTGCCAGTGATTTTTCTGCCCATGAGCTTGACTTTGTGGACCTCACCTTACTGCCCGCAATAGGTTTTATCCACTGCGCGGCGAACTGTTGTTCGCTCGCCTCAGGTCGGAGTCGGACTGAACAGGCTCGAACACAGGAATTACAAAACAAATGACGAATATTGAGCCCCATTGAGCTGCCGAGCATGTTTCTCTCTACCGAATCCAATCTTGCTTTCGTCCAATGTCTGTGAGAATTCCACCGCGCATCGGCCCAACCTTCCGGCCGATCGATTCGGTGACCCAGGTCGTGGCCAATGGGCCGTCTCATATTTCCAGATGTAAGTCTTCCATAGCTCCGGTTTTGAGGGTCTGCGATCGCAGAGCTGAAAAATAAGGATGCATTAGGGCAAGATGTCTTGTATTTTCCCGTTTTGGGTCTTTTTGAGATGATTTGCTGAAGCAATAGCCGAGCCTCCTTGCTTACAAGATGCAATTGCAGAAAGCGTACGTGCCGTACGAGGGAATATAGATGTACATACATACATACATCCTGCCCTGGTGTTGAACTAGATGTGGTACGGCCCCTTATTTTCAGGCTGGCTATGGTGCCACAAAGTTTATTGAAGCCATGTGGTGGTAGTGTCCCAAACCGTCCTGTCTGTGCCATAGCGATCCCCCGCGCTCTGTGTGCGACAGAACGATGCATGGATGCGCAACAAATGCACCTTCGTCAACTGAGCCGTTGAGACACTCAGAGAGGACCCTCGTTCGAATTCCATCCTTTGCAACCGTTCTCGCTGCAGGGCGAACAGAATACGAAGCACCAACCTATATGTGACCTGTGTATAGGTCAGGTATGTATATTGCTGAACGGTGAACACCATGTCTCGCCTTGCAAGTCCAAAAACCTTTGGCTTTCCTTCCTGTTACTCAATAGCCCGACGCCGGTGTGATGCTACTCGCCTCGCTTCCATCCCTATCGTCAGTTAAGCTTTAAAAAAAGAGGGCACTGCCACAGCGTCGAGTCTCCCGTTGACACCCCACTAACAAGACCCGAGCAAGTTATATGCGGCGACGGTTGTTTGTCTGATGTTCTACGCCAGGGTTTGTTCGTGAATCCCGAACCATGTGGCCTCTTTTTTAAGAATAGAAAAATCATGAAAAAGGGGAAAAGCAAATAGGGACAAAAGGCCTATGTGATATAATAGAATCGGGCCCGACAAGACGGTCGCCGTTCAACCCAAGTCCCGTTGATTCGCCGCTCCCAGTGCCGTGGACTGAAATGTCTTTGTTTGGCTTCGGGTAGCGGACCGCTTGATTCTTCAGCTGATGTCGAGAATTCATGCCATGGGTTGAACTGCGCTACTCATTGGACGCCGTTGACGTTTGTCTGTTTCCCGAATTAGATCCTTGTGCTACCACGACGCCGCCTTAACCACAGGGCAGACCTTGTGGGTACCTAGGTAGACAACTCACCTTCATGCTGATTGATGTCCGATATCGTGGATGAGATCTGTCAATGTTTGGCGGCTCTTTCAAGATCTTCATCCAGTATACGAATAAACGTTGTTGGAGAAAAGGGAAAGCAGAGATCTGGGTGCTGGAGTCGAGATGGCAGATGGCAGATGGCAGGGTACCAGCCCACCACTTGATAGACCGACAGGGGTACAGAAGGCATAGATGTACCTAGGTACCTGGTAATCTTCCCGCGAGCCTCCTCACACATCACAACTTCTTGCTGCACCAATCCTAGATTTCTTTGCATCCAGCCTCGATACAATCACAACCTTTCTAGCGATAATCACACGACATACGAGCTGCGGAGCTATCTATACAGTCTTTCAACTGCTAGTGGTGCGCAGTAAAAGCCATGCAGATGCACATGTAACCATAAGTACGAAGTAGGATTATTTGATCAGGCCCCTTCTTCTCGTCCGAACAACATGTTTCTTGCCTGCACTGCGACATCTACTGCATGTCTCTTTAGACTGACACACATCTTATCTGGATAAACTTTTGTAGTCATGAGTATCTTGGAGACAACTCCCTCTTCTTTTCCAGAGCGTATGTATATACCCAGACCAGCAGAAATCCTACCTATTAACATGGTGTTTGCTCAAGTGAGAGGTGTGAGTCGGAACAACACTAGACCGACTCGGCTCTAATTTTATCGTCGCCAAGGCGGACGCTCCCCTGTCTCGCGAAGCTCCGCGAAGGTGTCAAAGAGAGGGGTAAGGATGAGAGACAGAAGAAAGAAATTGGGACGCAGAGGTAGTCTGGGAGAAGAGCCATTGGGGAATTGGCAAATTCATGGGAGTTGAACCCGCCATAAGTGCTGTTGATGCTGTGTAGTGCCCATGGGATATCACCACGTGGGAGGATGAGCAACGCAATGGAGCGTCTTGGAGAGTTGGTCTGGAATAAATCTCTCCTTGCGACTAGAACTCAAATCTGTTAGTCAACACTATGAGTCCACAAACCCTTGATGAGCCGTCCAAGGTACATAGGGGAAAGCGTCAACGTTTCAACTGTTGCTGCCGAGGAGTTCATGGAGAGCTTGAGCGGGGGTACAGAGGCGAGTTTGGCTGTGCCCTGCCAAGACCTGGGGTGCGAAGAGTCAGATGCAACCATCAACGGTTGCCGCGGCAGTTTTTCCGCTCATCCAACAAGCCACCAGAAATTCACAGTTCACATCTATCCAGTCCATCGCTCACCAGACCCCCCACTCTTGTCCGGTGTGAATTTGAGCTGTGTGGCTTAGACGATGCTTAAACCCCGAAAATCAGTGACCCATTCGTTGATATCCTTCAGCCGCAAGACCAAGTATAGCAGCAGATAACGGACTCTCTCGAGACCATCTTCGCCGTCCTCCCACATTGGTAACCCAAAGTTCCTGGCTGTGTTTTGCATCGTACCTGCCCGTCCACGGCCCAGGAGGAGAAGTCAAGTACAATGCCGGTGCTTTCTCGGTGTTAGAGTCGGTACGACTAGGGTTGCGATGGCTTCAGGGAGGGGGGCGTGCGTCGCTATTCAACTGCCTCTGGATTCCGCAGCTCATCGCCCCTACTCCCATCGGGTGTAACATTCGCCTGCGGGAGCGCATTCGATAGGAGATGTCGATCTGGCGCGCACTTCATCGCTTGTCTGTCCACATCCTCAATAGGAAAGGTGCGAGAAACAGCCTCTCCATCTTTGTGAACTTGGGTGCAACGCAGCCAATATCCCAGACCCAAGGCGGGAAAAATAGCTCAAATGGACGATTGTTCTCCCGATGCGATTCGAACGGACCTGTACACATGAGAAAAAGGGGCCTTAGAAAAGCCCTTACACCCCTTCTTTTGACGTTTCCAAAGGGTAGTCTTGAAAACGGGCGGCTTTGAAAGCCAGATATATCGTGCCAGGAGTAATCCAATATCGAGGTGCAGTATGTATGAGTGGGCGGTTCTGGGCAAAAGTTTGGCGATGAGGGTACGGCTGTGTCAGAAGCGAGTCAACATCCGTCTGCAGGCTGTTGGCTTCGCCTGCATGGAAGGGCATCAGGTCCTTTCTTGACCGTCATGGTTTCATCGAAAATCGACTGAGTTGTTTTTCAGCGTCGAACCGGGTGTTTCTTTTGGGGAGAGAGTCAAGAACATCACTTCCCAACAAGACCCCTTCGATTATGATCGGGTTGTTCGTTTCGGTTCTCATTTCTGTCCAGCAAAATTGGTGTATTGCAGGTGGCCGTCGATGTCCGTCCGAAGGTCGCTAAAAGATGCCGCCATATCCCATGATGCTTTCCAAGGTTCCATCGCTTCTCTGCCACTTCCTGGCATGTCCCGCTAGGCCGATTTCCAATCAAGTGTCCATAACCACATTGCCACCAGTCGTTACTCATTTTGCCGTACCATTGCCATAATACTCCATCTTTTTCGGGGATATTTCGTGCTCTGGAGTCGTAAGGATGATTCTTGGTTGTTAGTATTGCTGACTCTCCGAGGTGTCATTGTGTCAGCTAGTCGAGGTTGGCAATGACAACAGTCGTTTTGATGTTCTGAAGATCTCAAGTCTCGGGTTGACAGCGGTGGCGTATAGTCCGAAAGCAGAAGATCGTTTGTGGAAGGATTAAAGTGATTGAAGTACTGACACTGGTGCGTCAGTTGGGGTCCTATTGTCTTTTAAGATCTGAAAGAGTGTTGTTTCTCTGTTGCCTAAGGACGGCGTTGTCGCAGGTTCTCTGCTCAGCCTTTCTCGGAGCGGCCGCCAGGATTTATGTAGCCGAAAGACGCCTCCCTCATCCTTCCAAATGGTAGTGGGCTGGATACGGGGACCAGAGCCAGAACACAAAACTCACATTTAATAGTTCGAACGTCTTCTGAAGTGTTTAAGAAGGAAATCGATCGAGAAATGGACGAGTTTGGGGGGATCTGAGGTTGCAGTATGTTTCCCATTCGAGTTTAATTGGGGTTCGCTAGGCCCCTCGCTGGCACTTAGTCAAAGCTGACAATGCAGTTTGAAAGGCGTTGGTCAAGCCTCTCAGCGCTTCTCTGGGCAACGAAAACACCACCATCCACCGCTTCCGAGCATCGGATTGGGAAGGTGCAAACGATAAGATAGATGATTGAAGATCTCTACCTACTAAGAAGACGGTTATATCAGCGGGGGCCGGAATTATGCTGAAGTCATTCTGCGTGCCGGGGGTCTTCAAACAGCACGGTAGGTCTGTATCCGCAGTCCCACGGATTATCTACCTTGAGTTATGCAGAGGGCTTAACTCCGATACCTATGCTCTCATTCTTAATCTGGAGGGGCACTTGTCCTTCCAGCTAGCATAACCGCGGTTTGATGGATCCTAGAAGAGAGAGATAAACGCGAGAAAGAATCGTGGGAATCCAAGACGTCAAATTCCATTACTGTACAAATGTTACATGTAACACAATCACTGCGCTTGACAGCTCGTGAATCGTGCCGCTTGTGACCAGCAATCACTACTGGTACACTAACGGTGATGATGATGATGATGAGAGCATCGCTCTCTAGTAGAAGCCCTGGGCCTCGCGCAGAGCCTTCCGCTCCGCCACCTTCCTCTTGAAGCGGACCTCGGCCTGTCTTCTCTCACCACCATCGACCTTGTGTCCTCTCCTGTCCTCCCACATGCCCTCCGTCACTGTGATGCGAGCGCCGCCCTCCTTCATGGGAAGAGCGTACGGACCAACAATCGTGCGAATCCCTTGCACTTTGAAACCCAGCGGCCTGATCATCTCCTCGGGCTTCACTTCATCCACCTCCTTGCCCACAGGCACATTCACCACCTGTCGGAGCTTGGCCAGGGGGCTCTTGACGATCTCCCGCACCTTCAGTATCGCAGTCCCGTTCTCGACGTATTTCAGGTCGCCTCCGGGGCCGTATTTGCCTTGCCTAAATTTATCCCTCCATCGCAAAAGATACCGCCGTGATCGTGGTGGTTCCAGACCGAGCTCTCTGAGTTGGTCGGTGTTTAAGCTGAACAGCGATTCCCATGACGGGAACTTGGATGCGTGTGATTTTAAATCGCGGCCGATGAGGGTAAGGAATGTTTCGACATCGGGCACGAAAGGAGTTGGTTTGGGGATTTTGGGTGCTTTTTGGTTCGTCTTTGCCTGGTGGGGAGATGTTGTGGAGAGTGCCCGGAGGCCTTGGAAAGCAACTTGGCTGCTGATGGGTGTCGACGCGCAAGGCCGCAACAGGAGCCCGAGGGCAGACTGAACCCGTAATGACTTCATTCGTACTGCGGAAACAATCGATCGGTCAGGACGGATAGTTACGATTGGCGGCGTATTAAGGCTCGGAGAGTGCCATGGCAAAAGAAAAGGAACAGGAGTGAGCTGGCCGTAGAGTAAGCTTCTCTTTGAACTTACTTTCTGGGGTGATAGCTTCACTATAGACGACACTGGCCCGGGTCTCAGCTGTGGCAGGCCGATACGACAGGTCGAGATAGCTTCACAGGCCTGATGGGGCTGTCAATCACCGTCGTTAAGGTGAACTCAACTGCGCGCTCCCAGAAAGTTTTTCCGCTTGCGCGCGAAAGATTCCGAAGCACGGTTTTCAATGCGGCTCGAGCTCATCCGATTTAACTGTGAGGGGTCTGATCTAAGCTCCAAGTTTGAGGTACACAACCAATCAAAGTACTCTAAAACGCTATGAACCGTGGGTCGGGCATTACTTGAATCCCCCGGCTAGCACTGTTGGCCACTTGCAAGGCTGCAAACTCAAAGTATTATTACCACTGCAGTTGCCTTGTAAGGGCAGAACTTCCATCCATGTCCCAACCAGTCACCATCCATCTTTTCATCCTATGGCATCGCATATATAAGTCTTACTTTCCTCCATGTGTTCGCCCCCCCCCCTTTATTCCCGGCCCCTCGGTCTTCTCCCCCAACAACAGCAAAGTTCTGCATTGCTACCTATTGTTCTGATATCTGAAAACACCACATTCTTCTCGCATCAATCTGCTATGCGTTTCTAGCTCGTTCGTGCTTCTTCATTGAGCAAAGCCAATCTTGAATGCGAAAATGATATAAACTCGATTTGCCTAACTTGAATTTCCAAACATGTCCTCCCACTGAAGAAACTACACAGGGGAACTCGCTTTCGTTCTCCCCTCCAAGTTTGCCACCCAATTTTGCTCACTCCCCATTGCCTTCTCACCATTCGTCAAACTCGCCGGCTACGGCCGGAAGGTTGGTAAGCAGGGCTCTCCAGTATTCATTTTATCAGATACGTATTAACCTCTCCCTAGACATATTGGAACATTCAGTGTCATAAGCCCTTGGCGGGATATCGTCATGGCTCGCGCAACCAAGAAGAGCCGGAAGGCCGTAGACCCGGAGTCTGAGGTTGCGGGTATTGCAGCCCTTTTAGAACGTATTCGATCTATACCAGCTCCTGGCATCCCGGACTCCAATGAAGATGCGGATCCGGAACGGCCTACGAAACGCCACAAGAACGCCAAGCATGAGAGCGTCACCGTTGCTCGAGAACAGCTTTTGCTTCCTTTGCCTGATGTTCTGACATGTGCGGACGACATTGAATGCGCCCCGAAAGATGTAGGCAACATTCTGGATGTCCAGTTCGAAAATCCCGGCGCGTCATCCAAATGGCAGCTGAGGGTCACTCCTCGGTCGAAACCCCAATTTTGTGCAACCTTCACCTTGAACAAAAACAGCCTGACGACAGAGCTCGAATCGGCACTTCATGTTGTGCACGCCCAGGGAGTCGATCCCGGCGAAGAAGGCTGTGTATGGGGGGCTGTTACCATGGTAATCCGGAAAACCCGGGATTCCACACAACTGGTCATGAACATAAAAGTCAAATGGAACGACCGTCTTACTGTTTGGGGAAGTAAGAAGGCCGGCTCGGACTCACAACAAAGACTTCAGGACAAAATCATCTCAACTTGGTATCCAGATTTAGGCTTGCTCAGCTCCCAAGAGAAACAGCCTTCCTGGTCCCCTCAAGATTTTTACGAGGCAGCTTTTGTGCCCGACAAACACAGTTTCGACGCCGAAGTCACCGCGTTGGAAGTACCGCAGCTGGAAACCAAGCTCTATCCTTTTCAGCGACGGGCCGTTCAATGGCTTTTACGACGGGAGGGAGTACAGTGGCAACAGGAGCTTTCAGATGGTGAAGGAAAAGTTGTGCCATACACACCATCCACTGCATTAGATGGGACCTCCGGGACTTTCAGACCTGTGAAGGACCTCGACGGTAATACGATTCATCTCAGTCCCGTTCTTCACACATTTACCAGGAGCCCCGCTCTCATCAGCTCTATCGAATTTGTTCGCGGTGGTATATTAGCCGAGGAAATGGGCTTGGGGAAGACCTTGGAAGTTATTTCCCTGATATTGTTGCATCCTCGACCGGAAAGTCCGCTTTTGGTGTTCGACTACTCGCTTGGACGCGAGATTCTCTCAACTTCGGCAACTCTGATCATATCGCCCGACACACTTCTTGATCAGTGGCTCTCGGAAATCGCGCGACACGCACCAGCTCTCCGTGTTCTGAACTACCTTGGTCTCAAAAACACGACCAAGCAAAGGGGCGGAGAGTCAATCTCTGCAGAATACTTGGCCCAACACGATGTCGTAGTTACCACATATGAGGTGCTTCGTCAGGAAATCTGGGCGGCTTCCGACCGACCCCAACGGTCTATGCGGAATGAAAAGCAGTACGAAACCGTCAAATCTCCTCTGGTTCAGCTCTCATGGTGGCGAGTCTGCAGCGACGAAGCGCAGATGGTCGAAAACGCTGGGACCAACGCAGCACGTATGGCGCAACGAATTCCTCGCCTCAACGCTTGGGGCATCACTGGTACCCCAGTGAAGGATGACGTGCAAAAGGATCTTCGTGGTCTACTTCTTTTTCTGCGATACGACCTCTATGCGTCAGACACAAAGAGCTGGAATACCCTCTCAACCAGGGATAAACAATCGTTTCGGAATGTCTTCCATTCGATATGTTTGCGCCATACAAAAGCACTCGTGAGAGATGAGATCACTATCCCTCCGCAAAAACGCTACGTGATTTCCATGCCTTTTACGGCTGTGGAGCAACAGCATTACGAGTCTCTGTTCAAGGAGCTTGTTGCAACGTGCGGCCTGGACCGGCATGGCAACCCTATAGATGAAGATTGGGACCCGGAGGACCCTTCTGTTCAGTCGGCGATGCGTATGGCGCTTGATCGGCTTCGGCAAACAGTCTTGCATCCAGAAGTTGGGCCTCGAAACCGTAGAGCGCTTGGAAAGAAGGCCGGGCCTATGCGCACCGTTGCAGAAGTGCTCGATGCAATGTTGGATCAGAGTGACGGTGCACTACGAGCTGATCAACGGGCTTTCCTGTCTCAGAAATTGCAGACTGGTCAAATTCTGGCCCACCAGAAGCGTGTGAAAGGCGCCTTGAAAGTTTGGGAAGAGGTGTTGGAGAAAGCAAGCGAGACAGTTTTGGAATGTCGTGAACAAGCTCACGCTGCAGCGCAACAGGCCAGCACAGGGCAAAAGGACAAGAGCCAAGGTGCAGACCGTGGTCAGGATGAAGAAACCGATATTGAAGATGACGATGAAGGTGACGGAGGCATGCCTTCACCAGTAAAGGAAGCCCGACGTCGGTTGCGCTTAGCACTAGAGATTCAGCATACAGCCGTGTTCTTCTGTGCAAATGCCTACTTCTCGCTGAAGTCGGACGAAACGTTGACTGCTCCTGGCTCAGAAGACTTTAAGAAGTTGGAAGAACTCGAGGTGAAATGTTACGATCGGGCTAAAATGATCAGAAAAGAAATCCTCCAGGAGGTACGTACTGATTCCAACCCAAAGAGACATTCTGCTCAAGGGACGGACATATTAACAACAATATTGTGATAGAGTCACGGTAAAGCGACCGTTGCCATGAAGAATGTGGCCAGCCTTGCCACGAACCAAGAATTTACCGTCATCCCAGAGTTCAAATTCATCGCCCCGGGCGGTTTAGAGACTAACAGGATCGCTGAGGCGTTGGAAGAGATCGGTGGAGCCTTGAACGAGCAAGCCAATATGCTTGATGAATGGCGTGAACATGTTGTCCAAAGTCTTCTCAAGCCCCTCGTCGACGAGGAGAATGAAGAAGTCACCGGCGAGGAGTACGACCAGTCAACAAAAATCCAGGATGAGATTCTAGCCTATCTTCAAGCGCTTCGCACGGCTCTGGCCGACAGATCAGCGACAATAACCGGGCTGAAAAACTTCTTGGTGGATCACGAGACCAAGGTAGCCAAACGAACAGCCACTGCCGGAGACGGCCCATCCCCTGAGAAGCTTCTCGAGCTTTTGAAATTGAGAGATGAGGTCAAACCGCCATACGAAGAGACGTACAATCTCTCCTCGCTTCGCGGGATCGTCTCAGAACTTCGAGGACTGACAACAAAGCTTCGAACCAATGCGGCCCAGGGCAGTTCAAGGGCAGAGATTGAACTAGAAATCGCTAACAACTTGCTCAAATCGACTCTGGCTCAACAGAACGAGCAGGCAAAAGCACTTACGGCAATGGAAAAGGAAGCCGAGAAGTTCATGGACACACTAAACGTCCGTCTCGAGTTCTACAGGCAACTACAGGCCGTGTCGGATATGGTCGGAGAATATGAAGGTCCTACCGACGAAGCATCGTTGGATTTGGCCTTTCGCGCAGCCCAAAAACAGGAAGACACGCTGCAAAACAAGCTGGCAGCTGCAGAAGCCAAACATCGCTACTTGCTGCATCTGAAGGAGGCCGAGACTGGTTCTGAAGAGCAAAGACAATGCGTTATCTGCCAGTCATCCTTCTCGATTGGTGTCTTGACGGTCTGCGGGCATCAGTTTTGCAAGGAATGTATCACGCTCTGGTTCAAGGCACACCACAACTGCCCGATCTGCAAAAGGCGCCTGACCGACTCGAATCTGCATGACATTACCCTGAAGCCACAAGAACTCAAACTTCATCAAGAGTCCGACACCAGAGATTCGCCGCAATCAAGCCCATCGCAGTCGTTTACTGCCTCTGCTAGAGTCCCTGCTATCTACTCGGAATTCAATGCTGATCAGTTGGCCGATATCAAGAATATCGACCTCGACGGTCCAAACTTCACCACCAAAGTCGATACACTTGTCAGGCACATCTTGTGGCTGCGCGGGTCCGATCCGGGGGCGAAGTCGATTGTTTTCTCCCAGTACAAGGAGTTCCTTGCGGTTGTTGCCCTCGCCTTCCAGCGCTACCGTATCGGGTATACTTCATTCGACAAGGCCAACGGCATCACCAAGTTCAAAGAAGATCCTGGAACAGAGGTCTTTTTACTTTCGGCCCGGGCTCACGCGAGCGGGCTCAACCTCGTCAACGCTAGCCACGTATTCCTGTGTGAGCCACTTCTCAACACGGCGCTCGAGCTCCAGGCCATTGCGCGTGTTCACCGGATTGGTCAACAGCACGAGACAACCGTCTGGCTGTACATCGTCGAGGGCACCGTTGAAGAGTCTATCTACAAGCTATCAGTCCAGAGAAGACTAGAGCATATGGGTAACCAGAGCAAGAATGGTATCAGCACCGCATCCACGGGGAAGGCAAAGGGGAAGGAGTCCGACCCTGTGCTGCTGCTGGATGCTAGTCTTGACGCCGCGAATTCACTCGAAATGCAACAGGCGCGTCTGACCAAGCTGATGGGCAAAGACGGAATCGTCGGAGAGGCGGTTGACAAAAAGGATCTGTGGACTTGCTTGTTTGGCAATTCCAAAGACCAGGAACGGAATAAGGGCGATGAGGCGCGCTTGATAGCGAACCCGGCCTTGCGCGGGTTTCTTGCTGCCGAGGCGGCGGAGGAGAGAAGGGTAATCGATGGTCAGATTGGGAGTGCATAAAAGATTAGAGAAGAAAATGAGTGTGGTTTCAAGAATTATGAGTTACGAAGTATGGGGAGCAGGACTTTGATAGCGCGGAGTTGGGGGATCGGAAATATAGCCAGATTTGCTTGGAGCAGTTTGGTAGGTATGGGCATTTCATGGAATTGAGCACAGTTTCAACAAGACAAAGTGATCAACACCCTTCGCAAAAAATTGGAGCGCAAAATGTGTGTACCTGAACCTGCCCAGGAGGGGGATGGGATTGCTTGATCTGGTACCTTACCTGCGGGTGTCCGACAGTTGCTAAGAGCGGAAGTAGAGACGGCTATTTTCATATACAAAAATTCAAGGGTCACTACCTTACCTTACCCTGCAATGACAACTACCAATTGAATATCCTGCTATGGAGGAAAACTCTCCTTTTTTAACATCATGCTAGCATGATGTAGAGTCTCAACATATCTTGGGCGAAACATGCTAAAGACTTGATGTTGATGCAAAACATATGTTGAGGCCAACATCATACTAACAGGTCAACATGATGTTGGTACTAAGCCCAAGATATCTTAAGTACCTTAAGGTAGGTATGCTGGGTGTAACATCATGTGAATAGCTGCTGGCTATCAATATCATGTCGGCATTTTCAACATCATGTTGCAGGTTCAAGATGCCCCGAATGGTTGTTCATGGAGGACAAGAAATCCATCCTCCTCTCGAGGGGGGGCTTTATACTCGGGAAAAGTGGGCCTCGATTGCTGCCTTGACGGGATCTCATGTGACTCCCACCTTGTCACAGACAAGGAGGTCAGGAAGGTACCTATGCTGGCCCATCTCATTGTGGTGGTGTGGTTGTGGGCGAGGACGGGCGTGGTGGTCTCGTCGAGTCCCACTGCTAAGGTAGGTGCACCTGTTTCTCTCTGGGAGGCGCGCTGCCTGCTACCCTACGATCACTCCAGTACCCACACACTTTCTTTTAAAGTTTATCACAGACACCTACCTGGTAGTCTTCTCTGATGGCACTGGACATTTGATTCCATGTATTGACTGAGATGAGGTGTTTACATCGGTTTCGAATTTGGATCCTGCCAAATCATGTTTCCCCCTCCAACACTTCCCACCTTGCACCACCTGTACACCTGCCTGCCCGGCTATGTCACTCTCTCCAATTCTTCAAGGTCCCTTCTATCAACCGAAGAAGAAAGCCCAGAAATCCCATTTATATATAGTACGCAAACAAACGAAAAACAAAAAGACAAAGTGGTATCCAACTTGAAAAAAAGAAAAAAAAGAAAAGAAAAGCAGAAAAGAAAAAGCCAAGTATTCAAAACAGATACACAACAGAAGCAAGCACGAAACGCAATGCATGCTCCGTCTAATACAAAATCCTCACGACCCCCTGTCTCACGCTCACCCATAAAGCTCAACCCCATGCATCATCTTCCGAAACTCATCATCCGGCTCCTCGAATTTATACCCGTCCCCTCTGACCACCCTGTCCACTTCTTCCCTGATAAAAGGGTAGATATCCTTCCACGCGTTCCGCCCCATCCACCCGTCGAGGTGTCCGTACCCGGGAACTACTTTGCGTCTGTAGTCTCCGTCCTCAAACATATCGCACAGTTTCTCGTACGTCCTCTCGGTAGCCTCGGCTGATAGCACACTGTTGTCCCGTCCGCACCACAAGAAGATGGGAATCCCCTTTAGTCTCGCCAGGTTCTCTTTCGTGTCTAAACGCTCGTACATGGGCCCGTTGGTCATGACATGCCCTTCGTAGCCCATTTTCATCAACAGATTCAGCAGACGCATGTTGACGCCTCCGAAGAAGCGGTCGATTTGCCTGTGGGTAGCCTCGTTGAGGTTCCGATGGTTCCAGCACCTTCCAAAGACGAAAGAAGTGCGGTGGCAGGCGGCGTTGTTGCACATTTCCTTGCGGGACTGGGGGTATAATCTCAGGGCCTGGTTGAGGAACTTTTGCACGTAGGTGTCCGCCGGCGAGGTAGAGCACGAAAACCAGCTCCCGCAGACGGCGCTGTACAGTTTGTCGAGATTCAACGACCCCGCGCGCGCCATGACTTTGGCCATGTTCGCGGTGCCCCAGACGGGGTTCATGAAGACTTGAGAACAGTTAATGCCCAAGATCCAGGAAGCGGGGATGGTACCGTCTAAAAGACCGGAGGCGAAGGCCACGCTGCCCATGCAGTGCGCGATGCAATAGATCTTCTCCTCGCCGTGGAGCTGGCGGATTTTGGACAGACAGGCCTTGAGGTCGAGCCGCGCGTCGTAGGTGGTGTAGTCGTTGCCGGCGATCATGGTCTGCCCGATCCGGTGGACCGAGACAAACACGCGGTAACCCGCGCGGGTGAAGTAGTTGATGGCGTTGAAGCGGATGGTGGGGAGGGCAAAGATTTGGTGGTCCACAGAAGCGCCGGGGATCATGAAGATGTTCTTGATGTTGGCGCTGGACACGTGGGGGACGTGGGTGGGCTCCCACATGTACATGCGGGACTTGACGCCGTCGTCGGCGACGATGTCGTAGGAGGCGTTGGGGAGGGTGTCGTTGACACAGCCGCTGAAGGTCTGGGTAGGGTATTGAAGGGAAGAAAGAGGGGCCAGGAACAAGGAGACGGACTTGCGGGTGAAGTAGGACATGAAGGTGACGGCGCTGAGGGCTTTCTTGAGGAAGCTGGACCCGGTGGCGGTGACGGTGTTGATCTGCTGGAGAAAGTCGGCGGCCTGGATCTGCATGATGCCCTTGGCGATGGGCGGGCCCTTGCGCCAGGCGTCCTCGTCGTCAAGGTCGATGCACATGCCGGGGACGTGCTCGCTGATGGTCACGTAGAGCGTGGTGGTGGCTTTCCAAAACTGGAAGGGAGCCAACGCGACGGAGGAGTCGACGACTTTGTACCCGTGGAAGTGGAGTTTGCGGCCGTTGACGCCCGTCATGTCAAAGTCGTAGGTCAGGTTGCGGGTGCCGGGGGCTTTGCTGTTGAGGATGAAGAGGTTGAACTCGCCTCGCTGCACCATGAAGGGGGAGCCGGCGATGGCGGGGCAGACAAAAGTGCCGGTAAGCATGCCGCGGTGTTGTGAGTGGTTGATGAGTTCCTTGGTGTTGAAGGCTTGGACGCTGAGGAAGAAGCGCGCGCTCTCGCAGAGGGACTTGCCGACTCGGTGAGCAAGCTCGTACGTTTCCTGGTTGTCCTCGACCATGTTCCTGTCGTGGTGGATGAAACCGGACATGACTTCGGTGAAGCCAATGCCGGCAGCATTGAGACCGAGAGCGGCCTGGATTACCTGCTTGGCGGAGCTGATGCTCTCTTGCTCTTCTTCCACTTTGAGCTTCTCGCGCCTCTGTCTTGGCCTCCGGCGCCGGGGAGCGTGGGCTGGCTCTCCGAGAAGGTCGAGAATGCCATTCTTCTCTACGTTGATGATGAGGTTCTTTGAGTTGCAGTATCTCTCAACCGACCGTTCGGCGAGCGCTGCGATGGTGGCAAAGGGGTTGGCTCCCAAGGCCGTGGGTATCACAGAAGCATCAGTGACCACGAGACCCTCGTGGACTTCGCTACCTTTCCCGGTAAAAAGCTGACCTGCATGGTTGGTGACACCGGTTCGTCCCGTGTTATCGTGGGCCATGCACGCTCCGCTAAAAATAAAAAAAAAGCAAGTCTCAGGTCAGAAAAAATTTCCGTGTGCGACGTGATACGACAGCAAGGAGAAATAGGGGGGTTCGGGTGGAATGTTTAGACTTACCCGATAGGGTGAACAGTAACCTGCTGGCCCATGAGCCCGTAAAAGGGGTTCTGCACCAAAGTGCCTCCGACGAACTCGGTGGCCCTCTCGAGGAGGCTGTTGAGCTTCTTGACGTGGTGGCCCCGGGCAACTCCGAGGAACTCCAATACGGGCTTGTCGTCCTTTAGGGTCAACATGGCCTGATTGCTGTCGTGGGACATGATCAGGTACACCTGGGTCTTTTCCATGGCGCCCTTCTTGAAGTATGGCCCAAGGAAATAGCTGCCATAGCGGGCTAGTGCTGCTTGCGTCTTTTGAATGATGCCGTCGTTCTTGGGCTCTTGCTTACCTGGCATCATATCCAACATGATTTGGAGGAAATGTGTCAGGGCATGCGGGACAGAACCTTCTTCGATTACGAAGCCATCCAAGGGATTCTCGTGGCCTTCTCTGCAGTCAATCACACCGGTGATGCAGGGGCCAACTGGGTTGTAAGGAGAGGGGACAGGATTTCCCATTCCGTTAACATGTTCGTCAACATTGTAGCTGGTCCGAGAGTTAGTCAGGGGGGGGGGGGCAAGGTCTTCACACATGAGAGATACTGTAGTCGGTGATGACTTACCCGAATGCCAACATATCACCATTCCCACTCATGTTCTGGCCAACCATGTCGCTCATCGCAAGACCCATAGCCTTACTACGAAGAAGAATCTCGGTTGTTGCGATAGATCCGGCACCGAGGAAGACAGCCTTCTTCGCGTGTACCCACATGAGGTCGCGGTGGAGGTTGGTCTTGAAGATTCCTCGGTTCCTGCCATGCCATGCAAAAAAGACGCGGTACCCTTCGCCCTTCTCATCTTTCAGGATATACCGTACTTCGCACTCGCAGAACATCTCGGCACCCCAGTTCCAGGCGTCCGCCAAGTAGGTGACAAGCGTGGTCGTCTTGGATCCGTCGTTGACGCCGGTGGCATCTTGACCGGTGAGGTTCGACGGTGACATCTCTACGCCAACGCTGTTTGGCCCGTTGGTAAAGCGTGTCGTTTGTTTCACCTTCTTGAACTTGTGGCCAAGACCTAGGAGCTCGGCTTGTTTCTTGAGCACCTTGGTCTTTGGTAGTTCCGGCCACTCGTTGGGGTACTCGACGGGCTCGAGAACGTCTGAAACTTTTTGGTAGTCTGTTTGATCGCAACTTAGCATTCTTCTTTCATAAGCACGGATAGTGGTTGATGACGATATATGCCTACACTTATCCAACCCTTCGTTCCTGATCTCTTCGGGCCAGGCCTTCATGGCTAATGTATCTCTGTCGGCCTCCATGAAGACGTTGGCGTTGATCAAACTCGTGCCACCAAGACCTGTATGAGAGATTAGAGACTGCCAAAGAGAGAGGATCATATCATAAACAAAAACTTACCATTGCAGACAACAGCATTCTGCCCCTTTCCAAAAATCATGTGATACATGCCCGTCGGATCACCACCCTCCACCAGCTTGCCTTTCAAGAAGTGAGGAGCAAACTGGCCAGAGTAATGGAGTTCCTTGAACGAGTCGACTGCACCCGTCGGGTACTCTCCAGGCCACTTCTCACGTCCGCGTTCAAGAACGCAGACAGACTGCCCTGTTCTTGCCATACGGGATGCCGCAACTCCGCCTCCATAGCCCGAACCTATCACGACCACATCGTAACTGCCCCGAAGTAGCTCTACGGGCTTGGAAAGCCGGGGAAACTTCTTATCGTTTCTACCGTCAGTGTAGTTCCGGGGCTTGTTTGCTGCACGGTTCTGGGGCATGGGTTCCACTGGTGAAGTGATCGACTCCTGACGGCCGATCCCGAGTGGGTTCGAATGCTTTCTATCGTCGACCATGGTTGTGCCGCTGAGTGTAGAGCTGGGTCCTTTGGGATTGAGACCAGAAGTGCTGCTGGAACTGAAGGCCTCGTCGGAAGAACAGTTGGATGAACTCGAGCATGATGTCCCTGGCCGCCTTTGACGCAAGGACGCAGCTGTGTCGGTCAAGTTGTTGTTTGTGGAACCATTGGAGAGTCCCGGCCGGGGCTCGAGTATGCTCATAGCATCATTGTTGAGAGCTGGGGTAGGAGGAGGGGAGAGTACGCCATTGACCTGCAACAACACACCAGGGTTCTGGTTCCGTCTCTGATAATCTGACTTACCGTCCATTGTAACAAGCCTATGAAGAAGAAAGGAAGAAAAAGTCGAAAAACAACCCAGAAGATAATGCGAGTGAAGAAAAAAAAGAGAGGAAAAATACTCGAAGGATTCCTTGGGCAGGGACGATATCATGATAAAGTCTTACCCCGGACCAGTAAGGACCAGTCGTCCGAGGAGGGGTCCCAGGCCAGCATGAAATCGGAGCGATCCCCAGACTGGTGTGGCTTGTCAGAGCCAAGAATTCTTCATTACCATCTGTCGAAGCACGCTAGGGACTAGTAGAAAGCATTCCCGTCTTCCTTCCTCTTACCGTTGAGCAGACGGGACGTTACGATACTGGAACGGGACTCGAGGGGACAAGTCATCCAATCCAAGCCTCGGTCTACCCAGCGCTGACCCCAAGATATCGCCAGGGCGCAGCTATGCAACCATAGCTCACCACGTCCCGGCTCTTGGGGCTGGGCTGAGTCCCAGTCCCCCCCGCCTGTGTAGAAAAAAAAAAGAGAGAAGTGTCGCTAAAGAAGAGACACAGCCAATTGGTAGTAGTGCCAAGGGGAGTCGGGGACTGAAGATGGTCGAAGATGGTGGGTTGCAAGGGGGGGGACCCAAGAACGGTGGAGCGGCTGTAAGCCCACGGCGACGGTTGGCATCCACAATCGCGAGATACCTGGTCGCTGCGTGTGTTGTGGTGGTATTCGTGCCTCGTTTGTGCTCCGTATCAACCGTCTACACCGTTGCTGCCTTGTGGCTTTCTCCATCATCATTTTGTCACGACATCCATCTTATGCCTTTCCCCTTTCCTTAATCCCTAATAATCGCCAGACAATGCGAGAGGCAAAAGACAAACCACCTGCAGGACCAAGAGCGCACACGATTGGCCATGCCAATCAGTCATGAAATACCTACCTAATCAATGTCTCACATGGATCGATGATTGTCCCGCAGGAGCGAGCAATCTATTCACGATCGTCAAATCCCCCCCCCTTTCCCTTCTCGTGCCCCTTCTCTATGATTTGTTAACTGAACAGTAGACTAGGGTACTACACTGCTGCGTATAAGCCCATCGGGGAAGAGACCCTTTCTACGCTTCCTGACCAGGATTGGTCTGCACTGAAGTTATTATTGGATGGCAAACGAGCGGGCTATGATAGGCTGCCGCAATTAATAAAGTGAGCACTGGGTTGCAGCCTGAGATGTTCTGAGAGCCGTCATAGCCGATTACTTTTCTTTTTTCTATCATCAGTCCACCATTCAGGTGTTCGTCCCACAGAGGGTTGCAACCGTGTCCTCGGAGTGTTGAGTGACATGCGACAAAGCCCCGAGTAAACTTTTTGTTTGCTGTTCAGATCCCCAAGGCAAAGCAGCCCACATATTCAAATCTGAGTGAACCTTGTGGCTGGAACACTAGGGATGATGACAGGGGTTGCTAATGGGAAAAATCAAGCAACAACCGGGGCACCAACAAACCCGCCGCTGGCCCCGTGAGCTTGAGGGGTTCGGCCCGCCGTCATTCCTCAATGCAAAACATGAGTGAGCAGCGTGGCAGCCCAGTGACAGCGAGAGCTGTGCGTGAGCGCATCGTGCTGTTGGTGATCTGTGTGTCAACGAGACTTCGTTATCATGAGTTTCCGACCCCAAATGCAAGAGGAGGGGTGATGAACTCATACTGCGTTTAAAAACGCCAGAAACCCCCAATCCCACGACCGTTTGATATTGTCGTCGCATTTGATGATCGCGTGGCAAAGGTGACCTGAGCAGGGCTGACAGGGGGGGGGGGTGACGAACTTTGACGACCGACTCTCTCTCACTGATGAGTCTTCACTCGGTCTGACCCCCTGAATGACGAAAAGGTCAATCCTGGAAAGGATTCCAGGAGCGGCACCGACGATAAGTTAATGATAAGCTGTCGTCGGTCTAGATTTCGCAACGGTAGACGGTACACTAGCTGAAGCAGGTGGTCGTACTAGAGACAAACCAATTGAATGGACTCGCACTCAACTCTGGTTCATCATGGCAAAGCATACATCAATCAACCAGGCTCAAACACTTCCCCCAGTTGCGTCTCCCTCGGATTTCAGCCCTCCATTACGATGCCAACGATTGGTTCCCGGTGAGAGGGGTGGCAGGCGACTTATTTTAAAACCGTTGCGCAAAAAGAATCATGCTGTCTGGGGGTACACAGTCCTTCCTGTGCAACCAAATTCTTCTGCGAGGTCCCGTATGCCGATTGGTCGGATGTTCTTATTAGTTTCGGGATACCAAATTGTCGTCAGGACATCGGCGTCGAGACGAAAAAAGACTTGTCGTCTATTCAGGTGCTGCAGCTCGTTCGTTTTATGTCTACTTCGTATGCTAAGAATATGTTATTCGTGGCTGTCCTTTTCAAAAATGCCCCCTAGCTACGAACAAATACGAATATTATCAAGATGCGATCAATCATGTTGTTTTGTTTTTGGTTTTTTTCTACCTAGTGCGGTTTTATCACGAGTGTTTGGGATGAAGACAGAGCAGATTGTTTATCTTCCCTTTCGTACATTGGATATCTTATCCATCGCGTGCTGCTATAATTCGGCCTCGGTTGTCGGGGAAGAGACGGGAATTTGCTGGTCAGCTGGCCAACTAATAAACAAGCACTGCAAGACTCGGAGCAATCAGAAAAAGGAAAGGACAGAAGGTCTGTGGAAAGATTGCGTGCTTCACCTCACCATCTCGCTTTCACTCATCGAACTCATCACAAAATCACATATCTTGGGAACTTTCAGGATTTATTTAGACTTTTTTTTTTTTTTTTTCATTGCTTCGAACAGTTGTATCTTTCTCTCTAGATTAAACTGCCTGGCTCTGCCTCATAAATATATGCATCGGATGGGCAATTTAAGGCGATCTCTTCTGGGCACATAGGCATGTATGCCTTGCCAACCATAGAGTGTCGCTGCACCAACACCATCCACATCAATCCCCCGCGACCAAACAACTGTACGACACCTTCCATCCTGGGATCTCCTCCTATAAGAGAAGATAACGGATGTCTGCGTGTATTACCGTGTTTGACCGAGCTGTCCCGACTGTGCCACTTCCATGGGAGTGAGTTGAGGTGTGCTCACCAGACCCGGCTACCAATCGAAACGAGGAAAGAAAGATGCGAAGCAAATTCTAAACGCTTGCTCTTCGCAAAAGATTTGCAAACCTGGAACCAAAGGAGCCGACCAACCCGAAATCCCGAGTGACTATTCGTAACCTCGTTCCCGCCGATCCCCAAACTCCAATCCGGCCCATGGAAAAAAAGCACCCAATCCCAAGACGCCTGCCTACCAACGAATCCAGTACCATGAACCTGCTAGGAGAGGGAAAACTCCGCACCAGCCATCAAATCCACCGAGTCTGAGCCCGTCTGCAATTGCACAGCCGGGTCAGACGCTTCTCGAAGCCGCGTCCAAGGCCGGAGCTATGGGTATGATCACCGCAGCACAGACACCGTTCGTGAACGGTGTGCTCAGTACCTTGCCCTCTTGGTGGCCTCGGGTAGAAGCGGCACGACGATTTGATTGATATCATGATCAATCTATCTTGAAAAGAGCCGCTTAAGCCTCAGTCTTGGTCCACCAGTCACCAGTCTCCTTCATGGCCATGGCAACCTTGACGAAGCCAGCAATGTTGCTGCCGGCGACCAAGCTGGGGAACTCGCCCTCGGAAGCCTCGACGTACTCCTTGGCGGTGTTGAGGCCCTGGTAGAAGGCGTTCTTCATGATGCCCTTGAGCTTCTCGTCGACCTCCTCGCGAGTCCAGGCGAGACGCTGGCTGTTCTGGGACATCTCGAGACCGGAGACGGCGACACCACCGCAGTTGGCGGCCTTGCCAGGGGCATACCAGATGGCGTCACCCTTCTTCTCCTGGCGGGACTTCTCAAAGACCTCGATGGCCTCGAGAGTGCAGCCCATGTTGGAGCCCTCGGCGATGAACTTGCAGCCGTTGGCGATGAGGGTCTCGGCCTCCTCCTTGTTGACCTCGTTCTGGGTGGCAGAGGGAAGGGCGATGTCGACCTTGCCGACGTGAGTCCAGGGACGGGCACCCTCAATGTACTTGAGGTTGTCCTTGAGGGGGTAGGCGGAAAGAGCCTTGCGGTTGACCTTGAGCTCAGCAATAGCCTCGATATCCTCGGGAGTGACCTCACCGATGAGGGCACCCTTGGAGTCGGAAAGAGAGACGACGGTGGCGCCGAGCTCAATGCACTTGAGAGCAGCGTACTGGGCGACGTTGCCGGAACCGGAGATGGCGACACGCTTGCCAGCCCAGCCCTCCTTGACGCCCGCGTACTCGAGCATGTGGCCGACGTAGTAGACGAGGCCGTAACCAGTAGCCTCGGGACGGATGAGGGAACCACCCCAGTGGAGACCCTTGCCGGTCAGGACACCGGTGAACTTGTTGCGCTCACGGCGGTAGGCACCGAACATGTAACCAATCTCCCTGCCGCCAACACCGATATCACCGGCGGGAACGTCGGTGTCGGCACCAATATATCTCGCGAGCTCGCGCATGAAAGCAACGCAGAAGCGGCGGATCTCGTTATCACTCTTGCCCTTGGGGTCGAAGTCGGAACCACCCTTGCCACCACCCATGTTCACTGTTGGAATTCTCAGTCAGCAGTCGCTCATCTTGCCAGAGATGTTTGTCTCAACTTACAGCCAGTGATGGCATTCTTGAAGATCTGCTCAAAGCCGAGGAACTTGAGAATGGACAGGTTGACCGAGGGGTGAAGTCTGAGACCACCCTTGTAGGGACCGAGAGCCGAGTTGAACTGGACACGATAACCACGGTTCACCTGGAGATCACCATTGTCGTCTTCCCAAACGACACGGAACTGGATGACACGCTCGGGGATGGAGACGACCTTGAGAGCAATGCGGTACTCGGGGTTCTTCTTGAAGAGAGTGCTGTTCTCGAGGGTGAGGGCGAGCTCTGTTCATCAGGGGGGGGACATTGGTCAGCAAGGAGCTTGTGATTATCAGCTACCCCAAAAGCAACACTCACCCTGGTACGCCTGCTCGAACTCGGGCTCAGAAGGAAGGTTGGACATTTTGACGAAGTGGTTGATTGGGATATCTCAAAAGGGAAATACGGCTATAAAAAGAACAAATTTGAAGGAGGGGGTATCACTGTTTGGCTCGTACTTCGTTGGAGATGAGAATGGAGAGAGAGAGAGACAACGGGGAGAACATGACACGACGAAGGGGAAGGGGAACGAGTATAATATAGACACCGAGTGAAAGACCGGTGGTGGGGGGCAAAAGGACAAAAGCCCGAATAGCGACGAGGGCGGTCTTGATGGGACGAGGACAACACCCCCTGTTCCCAGGACGTTCTGCCGACAGAAGCGGATGCCCTTCAATGCTTGAGTTGCTCCGTCCGTGGGCAGCTCCGTCTCACCTCTTTGCGCGTCTTTCTGGCCTTGGGAATTCCTGACAAGGAAGACGGCGAACTCGACCGCATCCCCATACGGGGGAGTCCTTGTGCAGACCGAGTGGCCACGTTTTTGGCGAGGGTTTACTCGAGCCGCGCCGGTTTTCGCTCAATCTAGTAGGACGGCACGCCTCCCATCTCTGACATGTGGGACGAGCGTTCACACTATTTGGGTGGTATTTTCTTTTTTTGCCATACATACCATCATGCCTATTTTCTCGACCAGAACAGACGATATCGGCGAGTGGGATGAGATATTTTCCAGCTTTCGGTTCGTGCCCCGCGCTGTATGACGCGCTGCACAGAGGGTTCACAGTCTTTTGCGTCACATTATGCGAGCCTGGGTGCTCCTTCATTGGGCGACCAGCATACTGGAAACGCTAGGCGCTGCTGCTGCTCACTCTTTGCTTGCCCGTAGGCATTCAACTGCAGTCCATGTCCATGATGGTAGTGGCGGCGAGGGAAGGGGAGGGGGATATTCGTAGTGAGGGGCAGTTTGGGTTGGGGGGCAGAAAAGCTCGCGTGCCTGTCCCTGGTCGTCTGTCTGCAAGTCACGCTCCCCACACCAATGGACCTAGCTAGCTTATTAAAAGATGCCGTGGTGCGGGCACCCACTCACCCACTCTTCGAGGGACATCAAATCCTTATCCGACAGTAGTGATTGGTCGCGTTGAGCTGGATGAAGCCATTGGGACGGGCTCCGGAAGCATCAGCGGGGGTCAGCGGGAGCTAATCTTGAGCAGAACATTGAGGGTTGCGGTGGACCCTGTCGGCGAAGACAAGGAAGACTGGCGGAAATTTGTGACTACACCCGGTCTGTTTTCGTACGACTCCGACGTCGCTGGATCCCCAAGGCGCATTCAACACTACTCGTGTTCACCCGCCTCCGGAGCATCCCGCGTTTTCTCATTAAAAAGGCAAGGAGCCTCTGCTTTTCTCAAGTAATAGTTACAGGGTTCAGCGTTGCGGTTTGCTGATCACCAACGAAAGTCGCGGTCCAGCTTGCGATTTCATAATGTTATCGCAGAAATGTAATGCGAACTGGTAACCAATTGGCTTCTGTCCACTGATAGGCATTTTTTCTTATGTTGGCCTTTCCCGGTCTTTAATGACTGGAGTCCTACCTACGTACATACCATACCTACGGACCGTTTCACCTTCGTCACCAACATGTTACCATACCATGAAAGTCGCTCATCAGCAATCGGGTTTGCCGCCGCTAGGCAATATTCAGGATGGAATTCGCTCAAGCTGACCAGGCACGCAGGTTCAGCTGAACAACCATCTCTCACTCACTCACTCACTCACTCAGCAACTGGTATCGCCAGGCGACATGTTCATCGCTTCCTCCGGCTTCGTATCTGGCATCAACTCTCACTTGCATCAAGGCGCTTGCCAATGCCATCTCAAAAGGATATCCCTCACTCCCAGTTGAGCGGAAGAGAGCGAGCGGCTGTGGATGGACGGAGGGGTGGTCTAGTCTCTGAAAGGAGGGGCTGCTTCTTCCGGGATGGATCTCTCTCTCTGGTACCTTTTCTTACCTTATCCACCAATGCACAACCACGAATCGAATCCTCGAACCATCTCCGCTTCTTCGGTCGACCTCTTGGGGCTTTTTCCACGCCTTCATCCGACTTGCAAGGTGATCCTCAACGTTCACCCAATAAACTACAAGATGCCCAGGTTTGAGTTTCTGTTCAGACCTTGGAGTTGGGTCAACAGGAGGCGACAGAGGGTGGGATTACCTTGGTTGTCGTGGTCATGATCGCCTTCAAACCGATTAGAAGCCAAATGTTCCTTCAAGCATCCAGAAAAGAACTGATGGGAATGGGGAGTTGTGACGACGGCCCAAATATGGAGTCATCATGGTTGAACCTTGGGTGGTGTGGAGATGGGACTGGTTTGAAAAGAACCCGCCCTTCAGACACCAAAAAGAGCCAAGACTTAGCGTGTAAGTTTAGATCTCCAGCCAATGATTGGACGTGCTGTGATCTCTCTCACTTGCAGAAAATGGGGGTCAGCGATCAGCCCGATCTTCTTTTCATTTTTTCTCCGACTCCGAGAAAACAAAGAAGCCGACAATCCACACAGCAGACGATGCCGAACCGGCGCAATTCCGACCAAAAAAAACAAGCAAACCAACGACGCAGCGCGCTTACGCCGATTAGTTTGCCTCCTCGCGGAGACTCGCACTGCTCCGTCTTTTTTGATGCCCGAAACTCCCCTTTTTTTCTTCAGATGAACTCCTCCTTGCAGCCTCGGCGGGCGCATTTCACAGAGAATATCCCAGTGGGTCGTTCGGGGGGGTTTTTTTTTTTTTTTTGGTCGGCAGTGTGGGTAGGTGATGTACGCCGAGAATTCTGCAGAATGGGGAACGGGTTCCGACGGTTTACGGAGGCAAAGGCTCGGCGTTATATAAACCGGCCAGTCCCTGTCGGCCGGAGTTCGTGTCTGATATCAACAGTTGGTTGAACAAGCAACGACCACGACTGGCAGCGGTATCTTCCGACGACGATTTGGAGGCTACTCAGAGGCGGCACCCAAACTACGGGGAAGGACTCTTGGTGTTGACTTTCAATCAACCGATCGACTGCTTTCGTACAGACAGGTTCGTCCAAGTCTTGCGGTGCCATCTCTGTATTCATAGGGAGGTCTCGTAGGGTGGGCGCAACTTGGGGGGGGGGGGCAGCATGCTCAAACGGGAGAGGCCATCATTGCCGCGAGAAGCAGAAAGTGGATTACAGGCTTCATCTTTCATCTTCTTGCTTTTCCGACCTTGTTGCGAATTAATTGCCACAGGCGTCTTGCAATGGCCGCATCAGAGAGGAAAGAGGTTCAAACATCCATCGAAAAGGTGTGGATAGCTTCTCTAAATCTTGGATATGACGGCCTAGGTAAGCGCCGAAGCCATTGGCAGGGCCACTATCCAATCCTTTCCAAAGGGGAGACAGGTAAAGGGAAATGATTCCTTTCGGATTCTTCTCGATCTACTTTCGCTACGATAATGATCCAGAAAAGAAAAAAGAAATCGACACAAAAATTGAAACAACTGCGCTGTCCTGTTCCCTGCCCGAAAAGCATTGGTGGGTATCACCTCGTCCTTTTTTCCCCCCTCTACAAATACCGTATCACAAGCAGACCGACCGGCAGCAAAAAACTCCTTCAACACCTCGCTATAACCCCAACAGATTTCATTTGTTCAAACAAACCGAACGCCCATTCAACAGAGACCATTCAACCAGACACCTGGGCAAACAGCAACAGGCCAAGCAGATCATCAGAGAGATGTGATTATATACAGGCTACAAAGGTAAAATTCTAGCCCATCAAGATTTGGTTTTAGACAAGAAGTGAAGTATAAAAGAAGTTTAAACAGTAGAAACAAAAAAAAAAGTGGTTGGTTGGTAGTGGTATAGAAGAAACGAAGGAGAAAAAAAAAAAGTATTTGTTTTTCTTTTGAATGGTGGTCTGGTGGTCTAACATTTGCCCATTCTTCTTCGACCTTTTCATTTGCCTTTTTTCCCCAACTCTCCCGCCAAGTTCGTTTCATTATATAAATCATAATGCCGGAGAGGACATCATGGGGGGTATTATTAAACAAGAAAAGAAAAGGCGAGAGTCGTGCTGACAGCTGTGACCCCCCAAGCCCCTGACAGGCAAGGCTAAACTCATGAAATAATCATGACCATGGGCCCGGCCACGGTGAGCTCATCGGTGAGTTTACCGTCGAGGGGACCGCCCGAGGCCAAGCTGACGTAGGTGACGCCCGACAGGCCCTGGGGGACAGCGCAGCCGGTGGCGGCGTCGAATACGGTGAAGGAGGTGCCGCCGGGGAGACCACCGGTGGTGAAAGCGCAGTGGGTGGCGGTTCCAGAGACGTCGCTCTGGAGCTGGATGGTGGAACCGGCGGTGACGGCGGCGGCGTTTTGGCCGGCAGCCATGGCGAGGGTGGGGAAGGCAGTGAGGATCAGGTTGGAGCCCTCGGGGCAGCTCTCGATGAAGGGTGCGGCGAGGGAGAAGACCTGCTTGGGGCTGAGCGGGGTGTCGAAGGCCTGGGGGACAGCAATGGCACCGCTGGCGGCGCGGATGAAGGTCTGGTGGCGGGCTTCGATCGTAAGAATGCTGCCGGCGGTGGTAAGGATGCTGCCGTCGGAGATGAGGGCGGCGGCGCCAAGGTAGGCGGACACGCCCACGTTCTCGAGCACGGCGGCCGTGGCAACCATGCCAGCGGCGTCGGTGAAGCCGAAGTTGTACGTGCAGGGCTGAACGGGCTGGACGCCGGCTTGGGCGATGGCGGACTGGAGGAGAATGACGTGCTCTTCCTCAGTCTTGCCGACCTTGAGGAGGTCCTCGATCTGGCGCTCGTTGAGGCCGAGGCCTTGGAAGTCTGTTGCGGGGAAACGGGCAAAGCCTTGTTGGTAGAATGCTGCCTCGAGCCATTCAAGGGTCAGGGCGCTTTGAGAAGGTTAGTCCGTGTAACTTGGGTCATATATCACTAGGTCCCTAGGAAGAGAGCTTACAATTGGAGGATGTCGACATCGTTAATACCCAGTGCCGCAGCAGCCGCGTTTTGGCGCTTTGCGTGTCTGAACATCTTCATTTGGCTGTCGGTCAACTTGGGGATGGCTGGTAGTGCGGATGTGACAGCCGCCAGTCCTGCCACAACGGCGCCGAGTGTCTTGAGGATAGAAGGCATCTTTTCGGTTCTGTGTGTGTGTGTGTGTGTGTGTGTGTGTGTGTGTGTGTGTGTGTCTCTGATGACCCCTTTTCTTTTTCCAACGGTCGTGTCTGTTTTCTCTGTCTATTTCGTTCGTCCCAAGTGAATGAGCGTCGAGTCCAACAACAACAACAACAACAACAACAAAAAGAACCAGTCCGGTTTATCTGAAACAAAAAAAAGGCACTGCCTGAGGTTGTATAAAAATTAAAGGTATTAAAAGAAGCTTCTCAGCTATGGGAAGTGATTGACTGTAGTGAGAGACTGCTTTGGAAGAAAGGAGAGACTGAAAAAGCAGACCAGTGCTTTGGGTGGGGAGGTAACGAACAGAAACACAGGACGCGCGTGTGGGATGGAGAAGGGGAAAAAGAAGGGAGAGAAAGAGGAAAGGATGACGATGTTATGGAAGAGAGAAACGACCGTGAATAAAGGTGGCCTGCCAAGCGGCAGGGTGTCTCCAGCGGCTGCTGGTCCTTCCGGGATCCGCATCGTCTGTACCTTTTCTGTAGAGGGCGGATACAAACCAGCATCCATCCTCTTCCCTGCTGGGGGGCGGGGGGGAGGGAGCAAGAGAAGGAGAAGCGCTCGGGGCGCTGCGCCTAGAAAGTGCCCAGCAAGGTGACGACGCTACAGTAACAGTAACTGTACACACTGCTTCATCGAGCTCGGGCTCCCGGAGCACCCAACAAGATGCTTGCTTCTCTGCCGGGATGGGAGATGGTGGAATGCAGGCAATTCATCAGATGGCAGGACTGAGGACGAAGACGTCTTGGTGTTTCGTTTCCCTTTCCACCACCCCTGTCAGACCCGGGTTGCAGATATCTCACACTTGACTTGTGGTTTTGCTGCATCATGACTGCAGTGACAAGTAGCAGACACAAGAGACCCGTGCAACCATGTGAGATGGACCCGTCGGCGGTTGCGCAACGTCGAGACCATTTGAGACCGTGAGCGACTTGGGTGCTGACATTGACGAATCAGAAAGGGCGGTTGAATGTTTAAAGTTGGGATGAGGACCCCAGTTGACACCCACAGCTTACCTAGCGACCCCCTTCCCATCCCGTCTCCCCCCTGCTCGGGATCCGGGAGATTCTGCATGTGGCACCCCAAGACCCAGTGTGGGGGTTTGGTGGTTTTGTTCTCGAGTCCCTGCATCTTGGTGGACTCCGCAGTGACAATCTGGTTCAGCCAGTGGGATGAATCGCCAAGTGCGCGCCAGGGGTTTGGCACCGTTGCACGGAGAACCGCGCTGGGGGCGGGAAGGGGGTGGTTCTGCGACAGTGGCGCTCACGATGCTCGTCTCAGGCACGTTTCAATCGGACGGACCGCATCAGAACCGATGTCCCTTTTCATCATGTTCGACTTCTTTTCGCAGTCATCATTCATGGAAGCGCTTGTAGAGTACTTGTTATCCGCAACGAGGAGCTCGGTCGCTTCACAGTCTGGCTTCCAGGGTTGCATAGCTACGTAAGCGAACTTCTAGCAAAAGTCTTGGGAATATCTCCTAGAAACCTACCTAGTGTAGGTACCTAGCTAGATAGGATCTGTGAACCGTCGTTTCCATTCTTCTCTCGAAGGGATTGCGGCGCGAATGGAGGATCTCCTCGGAAAGTTTGCAACCTCGTTGCTTTATTGCGACGAGAATCATAAATGTTTGCCATCGCACGAGTCGGGGTGACTATGTCCTTCGCGATGCTAACTGGTTTGCCACGAGGCAGGTTAGGGATATGATTGATCGTGGTCGTCGATTCAACGACGGAATGACACTCTCGAGCTTTTGACGTAAAGTGTGGCTATATTCTCATATCTGATCTTCTCTGTTCGAGATCTATGTGGGGCCACGTCACCATGTCTCCATGTTCGACACGGGGCCTGGCTAGGCCTCGACCATAAACAAGCTTATGTATAAGCAGGGTTTGAAAATTGTCAGTTGACTACTGTACTACCTCCCAAGAAAGGAGCTGAAACCAAGCGAGAGAGAGAATCGAGCTCTTGGAAGAAATAAATGTAGAATTCTACTTGTAAGGCCTGGTGTTTGCCAGCAAACGGGAAGGTAACATTGAGTGCAAGCGTCAACCAGGAGAGTAAGGGAAACCTTCAGTCATAGATTCTGGGGTTAAGATGTAGGTAGGTAGGTGGAAATAAAGCTCAGGTGTAAGCTTCTTTTTCCCAGGCCCCGGTCGGCAACTATCGACCGCCGTGGTCTCGAGATCATCCAGACGGACAAAATAGGTGGGCGTTGGAGAAGAAAAGACGACCACAGGTGGCCGCTTTCCACTTAGCCGTTGTGATGGGTCTCAAGACTTCGGACGTAGAAATGACGAGTCGAGTCAACAACTTACACTCCAAGCTCCTTGCGGAAGACTTGTGAACCTTCTCAAGAGTGCGAGGCCGACCTTCCGAAGGAAACGGGCCAAGATTCTACCTTGTCGCAGATCCATCCCTCTCGAGGCGTTTCTACACAATCTGTCCGAAGTTCCGCAGGCGGCATCACGACACCACCACTTCAGCATATCATGCCGGCACTTCACGCAATTCCACCCACAGCCTGTACGGCTTCTGAAACCGGCTGGGACACCACACCGGTTCAACACATGCTGCCTTCGGGACTTCAGTGTAACCTCATCACATAGTGAAGAAAACAGATAACGATTATATGACGTCCCTACTTGTGCTCAGTCTTCCCTCCACCTTCTGTCTTGTTTGTTACTCCCTATCTCCCCATTTTGCTTCCTCCTCAGCAGATCGTCGCCGAGTATTACTACTATTTCAGTCGTAATGCTGCTTCTGATTTGTCCTTCCCGCATATGCACCATGCAACTATCATCAGACGAAAACCATACCCCATCTTGTATGGGCCCCCATAGAGCATCTACTCTTCCTCGAACATCTTCACGTGCTTTTTACCGTTGCGCGTGTGAGTATCAGTTGGGTGGCTTTTAAAATTTTACCCCTGTGCTTCAAAGAGCATACGGATTGAGGGAGCGAATAGTCAAGCAACTGCAGATGATGTTAGCCAACGCACACAGTAATGTAGAAATTGATCGGTAAAACTCACGGTGGGCTCTTGCTAAGGTCCGTCTTCAAGATGACGGGCACCCTAGTCATCTCTGTAACATCCTGAATGTATTCACCGCCTTCCTCTCTGAGCTTGAAAAGCTTCAGGTACTTCTCCTTGTTGGTCAACCGCGTCTCCGGCGCCTCGGCGACGGGCACCTTAGAATCAGAGCGGGTACGGTGAAGTGTTGAGGACGAACGCGTGGGAGATCCTGGAACGCTCTGTGTAGGTCGTTCAGCCAAGGAGGCACCCGCCATGGCTTCCGTGACGTCCGAAGCGTTGTCCTCGTCATCATCAAAGAGAGCGTCGACAGCATCGGTTGAAATGGTGCCAGTCTCGGTCTGCTTCCGCGCTGCTTCTTCGCGCTCTTTCTTCACCCTCTCGGCCTCCTCTGCCTGGCGAGCAGCCGCCATGGCATGCGAGGCCCTTTGCGATGCACCGGCCTTGGGACGCTCGTCTTCGGGAACATAGGCCGAGCTGGGTACACCCTTCTCCCAATAGAGTTCCAGGACCCTCTTTTCTTTCCTAAACTCAGCCTTCTTCAAAGGAAGCTGGTCGCAGTGCACGCGCTTCTCAAAGCCCCATTCGGGAATGAGAACGTCAAATGCAGACTCGTACACGCAGACGACGATACCTTCGCTGATAAGGTCACCGTTCGCCTCTTGACGTGCCTTGTCCATGGTGCGGCAAGCTTCAATGTGAATACTCTGCTCCTGAGCATTTTGTGCCGAGTCTTTCTTGGTGTTGCAAGACTCGACCGTCTTGACAAGATTCTCAAGATCCTCGGTGTACTCGCTGTCAGAAAGAATGGAATCCAACTGACGGTGGACGAGCACGTCGGCATAGCGCCTAGTAGGGCTGGTGAAATGAGTGTAGAGGGGCACGTTCAGCGCATAATGAGCCCAAAGGTGCTTCGCAGTTTTACCCGCGATGAAGTACTTGGCACGCTGCATCGTCTTGAGGAGAAGAGTTTCCATTCCCTTCCTGGTATCAGTGTCATCGACCCGGAACAAGCTGTTCTGGAGCGTTCCGCTGCTGGTAGGATCAACCTCATAGCCCAGGGCGGTCATGCGCTCAACAAAGGTTTGCAGGCGGCGAGAATTGGGGGGGGCTTGCCGACGGAGGAGAGCCTTTTCCGGGAGCGCGGCGGCCAGGCGCTGAGCAACATAAGTGTTGGCTTTATGCATGAGCTCCTCCACGAGCTCCGTGGCGGTGGTGGTATCGAATACGTTGGGCTTGACTGGGATATTCTCATCATCTAGTTGCTGAAGGAGACGGAGAGGTGCGATAGGTTCACCGCCGGCACCAAGGCGTGCCTCGCGGAACTTTTGGGCAATGATCTGTTTCAAGTAAGTTAGCATGTCATGGTATTGGGCGTCGGGAATGGTACGTACATTGAGGAGCTGAATATCCTTAGCCTCGACCACTGCGTGCTTGAAGTTGGCACCATTTGACACAGCCTCGTCAATCTCAGAGAGCGACAGCTTCCCGCCGCTCTTGGCAATACCCTTTCCGATCCAAGTATCACCCTCGGCGACGGCACCGGTGTGAGGGTTCACATGGAAGACAACGCTGACGGTCAAGCGATCCTGATCCGGAGTAAAAGCGCAAAGCTCACTCGAGAGCTTGGGTGGGAGCAGAGCACAGAAGCGGTTCATCAACTGAACGGAGGTGCCACGCTTCTTGGCCTCTCTGTCAACCAACGAGTTGGGCTTCACAAAGTGGGTCACGTCCGGAACATGGACACCGATCTCAATCTTGCCATCAGGAAGTGTCTTGATGTGAACACCGTTTCCGAGGTCCGCAGTGCTTTCCAGGTCAAGCGTAAAGACCTTTTCAGTACGGAAGTCACGGCGAGCCGCGATCGCACCCTCATCTTCCTTCGCAATGGACCAGTCTGCAAGGCCAACGCTGCGCAGGACAGCGTCGGAGAATTCATCAGACGAGAAGTTGTTGTCACGGAGAAGAGCATCGGTCTCAATCTTAAGATCGCCCATCTTGCCGAGACGCTCAACGAGGGTACCGAACGGATGCAGCGAGGTGATGGGCCAGCGCTTGATGCAGGCGACAAAGATCTGGTCGGCATAATCCTGATGCTTCTCGACGAAATCACGAGGGGCTTGCTCAGTTGGGATCGCAATCAAGGGAACGCGCTTATCGGTGGGCTTAAACCACACAATCTTGGGCTTCTCCTGCGACCGGTTATCATGGTGACGATTGCCGGAACCATCACGGGCGGCCCGTTCAGCCTCCTGCTTCTCCTTGGTAGCCTGGCTGCTTGGGCGCAGCAGACCCAGGGTACCAGAAAACATCTGACCAGCGACGCGCTCGATGACGGCAACAATGTGGCCGGCATAGAGTGGCTTGGACTCGTCGTTGATCTCCTCCTCTTCGACGAGAAGGAGGCTCTGACCCTCCACTTCAACATCATCGTTCTTCTTCTGCGTGGGCCGCTGTCTCAAGCTGCCGCGACGGCGAAGCCCACCTTCGCCGTTCCCATTGTCATCACCGTTGGCACCGCCCTGGCTGTTTCCAGCAGTCGATCCAGAACGGGTATCGGTGATATCCTTTCTCTTCTTCTTCTCTTCCTTCTCACGCTTCTGCGACCAAACCTCATCCACATCCAGAAGTTCGACAGCAACCAAGTCGCCTTCAAGAGCGCGATTGCGATCCTTGCTACCGCAAATAAAGATATCAGCATCAAGCAAGCCGTCCTGAGTGGAGACGTAGGCGTCGCTTCTGTTCTTCTTGTTCACCCGGAGAATGCCAGAAACCAGCTGCCCATCGCCAAGGAGAGCGGGGAGGGTGGCTTGGGGGAGATAAGGAGTGAAAAGGGTTTTGCGCTGCTGCTGCTGCTGCTGCTGCTGCTGGGGCTGCTGAGCAGCCAGCTGAGGCGCATGCTGGCTGGCGCCAAGGCCAGCAAGATGCTGACCATTCATCTGGGCAAGCTGCAGAGCCTGAAGCTGGTTCAACTGCATAGGGTTGAGCTGCTGGCCGGGAAAGACATTGGGGATCATCATCTGACCGGGAAGCTGCATCAACTGGGGCTGACCAGCATACTGGAAAGCACCTAGGTTCGAGATGGACTGATGATTCACAGAACCACGGCTGCGGTGACCCGGCTGGAATCCCTGATTCTGACCGGCGCTGGCTGCCTGATCCTGGCCTTGGTTTTGTTGACTAGCCTGGTTACGCCAGTTACCGTCAAAGTTTCTCGAGCCAGTGCGGGCATGACCGCCGCCGCCGCCGCCGCCGCCGCGACGCGAGAAGTCACCACCGCCTAGGTTGTCACCAGTGAAGTTCATACTGCCTCCGCGGCCTCCGCGACCACCAGCGCCCACGGCCATGCTCTGGCTGCGACCATGACCTCCGCCGCGACCACCGCGGAAGGACGGGGTCTGCGCAGGCTGGTTATCGACCGGAGTTTGAGTAGGACTGGGGCCCTTTGCTTCGCCCTCTGCCTTCTCAGCGGAGCCCGGAGCAGGGGCCGCAGGGAACTGGAAACCAGATGTCGTGCGCTTCTGCTGTGCAATTTCGGCGGCCTTCTTGGCGTCGGCCAGGGCCAGGGAATGACGTCTCTGATGGCCGCCTCCGGGGGGACCACCGCCACGGCCTCCACGACCGCCGGCATTTTCGCCCCGTTGATTTTGCGAGTTATCAAAGCTGCCAAAGGCAGATCCAGCCGCTCCAGACGAGGGTGCAGGTGGGGGACCCATACCCATGTTGGGAAGGGCCGACTGATTACGGCGATGTGATAGCGGTTGTGTCGGTGGAACAAGAGCCACGTTTTGCTGTGGAAGCTGACTAGGAAATTGGAACCCGGTTTGCGGCGACATGTTGGGCATGGCCTGTTGGAGAGGGTTGAAGCCAGCACCAAGAGCCTGGGCGCCTTGCAACATGGTCATATGTTGATACGTGAGCTGCTGCTGCTGTTGCTGCAACAGCTCGATCTGCTGCTGAATAGCCAGCTGTTCCACTATGGGGAGAAGAAGCGCATGTTAGCTGATGGAAAGAGATCTCGATGGAAATGCGAGAACAGATGCAGACATATCAGGATGGGCCGAAAGGATCAAAGAGAAGCACGCGCGCCAACAGCCGCAATGGCGACAAACCCAATGACAGTTCTAATTTGTACCCCCACAGGAAAACACAGATGTATATAACAATATTACAACTTACTGCCAGGATTATTCGCATACATACTCATCAACGGGGTCAATTCCGAAGGGCTTCTGCGATGGGCAATGTGCAGCCGGCGACCAGTAGGGCCAGCAACACCTCCAGGCTGAGCCTGCTGTTGCTGTTGCTGCTGTTGCTCCATTGCGATTCAGGGGCTACGAGGAGCGCCGAGCAGGGCAAACTAGTGTGTGTGTGCGTTGTAGTGTAGTCGGTGCACGTAGGGTGCGATGCAGGTTTCAATCGATGCGTGTGCAAACGGCTGCGATGACAAGAGGCAGTGCATACGGTGTCGGCCGGATGGAAATATTTCGTTGCTGTTTGAGTAGTAGTAGTAGTAGTAGTAGTAGTTGTTGTTGTTGTTGTTGAATGAGGTGTGTGGTGGTGCTGCTTTGCTGGTCTTTTTTGGGGTTTGTGGAGATGTCGCCCACGGACGGGTTTTGTTGAAATGCTTTCGAGTCCAAGGGGTTTTGCTTAATGAAAGATTGAAAAATGCATAGACAGAGAGGGAGTGGAATGGGATTGAGAGAGATGGACGGGGCTTGAGGGTGTGGTTGATGATAGCTGCGGTAGCTAGACAAGCCCTGAAGAGGAGTGAGGTAAGGAGGGTGCAAATTGGGGGAGGGGGAAAGAAGAACAATCCAAAAGGCGGGAGAGGTTGTGCTGATGACGATGAAGCTGGCAACTTGGATGTGCGGTCGAGTAGAGCAAGGAGAGGGAAGGGATGCTCCCGTCCAGGCTCTGATCAGTGCTCAAACGGATGCAGCAGCTACCAGAAGGGTGAAAGTGGGGTGGGTTCTCCCAAGTCCCCACAGAAAGTTCAATCCAAACTGAAAAGACGTGACGCACCAGCGGCTCGGCTGCAGCAAATCTCTAAACCCCCTGCCCTAGGCGACGGCGAATGCAGAAGTACGAACGATGGGGACGATGAAGGTAGGTGATTGATTTGACACAAACATTTCTTGGATCATCAATTTACAACCACAACCAGTATTCGTATCTTTGGTACACATGGCTTAGGTGAGACGCAATACCCCAGATCCTCTCACAGAAACATCAATCACATCCAGCTTTGGTCTCTTGCAGATTTCATTTGCAAATCACTTTTGGTTGCAGAGTTTCAAGACATTTCCGACTTCTAATCTGGGCACTCGGCACTGCGGGGGCGAAAGACGCACGGCTGTTTTCTAGTGGTACTTCCTCGGGGGCACGCTATAATAATAATGGCACTCTTCAACTGGGGTTGTGCATTCTACATACTGTCTGGTAGCCGCCACTGATCATAACCTGGCTCGTTCGGGCTGAGGTGGCACGGCGTGGTTGGTGTTGGAACTGTCCAGCTGTCGAAACTGGGCACGGCGGAAGTCTCCTGACAAAGCCAACTTCGGTCTTTTGCGGCGAGAACGGGTACAGATAGAAGAAGGGGCCGCAAATAATAGCGGATGACGACTTCCAGGTTTTCGGAAGATTACTACCATCAGAACAACAGCCATTTCTACCTACGGTACTTAGGAAAGACAAGTCGAGAGTATAGTACTGAAGGGAAGTGCTTGGAATAACACGTGTAACGACAACGTGAAGTCTTGAAATGGTCCATGAATGAGAAGACTTCCGACTCTCTGGACCAACCAGGCCGAACCACCCCGCCCCGCCGTCTCAACGATACGGCGGATTGGTCAGCCAAAGTGGGACTGCAATTTGTTCAGATGGAGACTCGACAGTGGCTTCAAAAGTCCAGACCCTCATCGATAAGCCGGTCTGCCGGCTCTTGAAAGTTGTAGAGATGCCCGGTTCCGACTGTCATTAGTTTCTACAACCAGCAACGCACTGACTCCATGGACACACAAAATCTCAATACTTTTCAACGAGATCCATGGGTTGCGGTTTTCTGGGGTTGACTCCCTGTGCACAACCCATCAGGTTTTTGGAGAATGGGGAGAGGAACGGGGAAGGCGGGGTTAACCCAGGAGTACCTACCGACCAAACACCAGCGCGCTCAGAACCTCCGGGTTAGGGTTGGAAAGTAACAGGACTCAGTGTGGCAGCGTCTTGTCAGCCTGCCAAGAAAACCAGAGGCAGGGATGATTTCGCTGCAAAAGAAGCGTCAAACCCCCAAGGGTGAATCTAGTATCCTCATAAACGCGACGAGACCTTCCATCGCGATTTCTACGAGCACGACATATCAACCTCCGAAGCAGCACCCAAACCACCGCAGTTTGCCATTCGCAAAAGGCACGGTAGAGAGTTGAAAGTGCGTGGGGCTCTGGATTCCCCTCCCACACCCAAAGTCAGCCATGCAACGCGGGTCTCCTTCGCCAGCAAGGAGGAGCCAGTTCGCCGCGAGTCCACAAAGACCGTTATCCGAGATCTTCGATGAAGGCAGAAACTCCGAAGCACGGCATCGATTAGTTCTCGAGGCGTCTCAGAAAGAACATATCCGCGTTAGGGAGGAAGCGGAGCGGATTCTGAACGAAACCCTGCTGCGCGATGAACAGCAACGAGTACTCGAAGAGCGGCAAAGGGAGGAAAGGCGCATCAGGGCTGAAGAACAACTTGCCTCAGAGCGCGTCAGGCTCAATGCTCTGAAAGCGAAGAAGGTCGAGATACCACCACTGCTACCGGATCCAGAGCCTCCGGCGGCACCCCCGGCTGCTGTCAATGGCAAGGCCACGCCAACAACGACATCTCAGCCTGCCGCAGCCACGGCAAGAGCAGACGGTCCCAGTACACAGCCGACAGTACCTACCCAAGTCAATGGCAGTACCCTCCTGAAGTCACAGCAAACACCTGCTGCACAACCTCTTGCAAACCCCATTACGTCAAACGCACCGGTACCAGCCGCAACACCCACTCCCGCTCTCTCATCACCAAAACCAACCAGCTCGGCTCTCGGAATCAACGGATTGCTGAACAACAACGTTGCAGTAAATGGTACAAATGCCCCCCCGGCGACGAGCATGGCGACCCCTCCCCCACAACCGCCAGCCCAGGACCGCTATACCGAGATTCACAAAAACTTGAAGGCGCTGCGTCGATCAATGGTCGATCAAGCCAAGAACAACCAATTGCTGAAGAACCGCATGGGAGATATGCGGAGAGAAATTAGGAAATGCGTTGGGCAGCTCGTTTCAGGCGTCCCGAGTAAGAACCGGGGACAGGTATGTGCACAGCCGAATATCCCAGGGGAGATGATAGGAATTGATGTGCTAACTGTTTCCTATAGCAACAAACTATAGTCGGACTATTGCGCGAGGCCCTCGCGAACCAAGTAGGATCACAACTTGTAGACCCCAGCAGCTTCGTTCTGGCACCAAGGAATCCTATACAGAACGCGATCCATAACGATCCTGTTCTGCCGTCACTCTTTATCTACCTGCTCAACATTTTCGCCAAGGCTGCCGTCTCGCAATTCATCAACGAGGCCTCAGCCCGGCCAGAAACGGCCGATCCCGTGGGCGTCTGCATAGCCGCCGCTTTTTCTGAGCCAGATTTTTTGTGGCGTGGTGTGTCCATGATAGAGATTCTCCTGGCCAAGCTAAGGATCGTATGTCCGGTCCTGTTCGGCTACCGTGGGAGCGAAAAGACCGAACAAGGGAGACAGCGATTGGGCTGGTGGAAGGACCATGGCAGATGGATTCCGGAACAACAACACATGGACAGGATGACGGGTCTGGGGGCTGGTTTTGCGGCCATTTCGCTCCGAAAGTTCGCCCAGTCGAAGAAACAAAACCCGTTTCCTGCCCGTCACTACTGGACGGCCATGGCACGCATCGTCAACACGCCGCCGGCCGAGATCTCCAACACACAATGCATTGTTCTAAAGGCTATGGTGCAGAATTATGAGTCTAAGTTTATCGAGTCGTACGGAAACGCCGCAATAGCGGCGTTACGGACGGCCTTGATCGAGTTTCCGGCCAAGGCAACAGAGAAGTCCGCGGCGGTCAGCTCTCTACAAGTTTTGGCGCAAGTACTGAAGAGGGATACGGGGTTGATACTCGGATAATCCTTTACTTTTATAAGAACGAGGGATGGCCCAGGACGCCAGGTTGTGGTTTTAA
Source organism: Podospora australis (assembly GCA_033296905.1). Classification (NCBI taxonomy): domain Eukaryota; kingdom Fungi; phylum Ascomycota; class Sordariomycetes; order Sordariales; family Podosporaceae; genus Podospora; species Podospora australis. Next base: position 451,552 of record MU864352.1, read on the forward strand.
GGATTAGGAATATAGAAATAGCCAGCCGTTTTCATTGTACCATGACTACTGGAAGGGAAAAAAGGGCAGAATACTTTTGGGACTGGAGGGAATTGACGAACACATTTTTGTTGTGGTCTCGGACTGCAACTGTTACAGGAAGAAAAGTCCAAATGTAGTGCCTTCAAATAGTTCTAGAAACCTAGGACATGAATGTTGGAAATTATCGATTGGAAAGAGATACTCCCAAACGCCGTATTGTAGCAGCCAGCCCTTGCGTCTCTACGCTAGATTATATGCAAAGCCTGGGGGTTTCCAACTATCCCAAGTCCCCGATCAACACAAACGCAACCGAAAAGCAGACAGCAGAGCTTGCACGCCTGCTCTTACAAGAGCAATAACAGTATTAACAAAATGATCAGTACCACAATCAAAACGCCAATGCAACAGCTGCTCAGGGTGTCTTCGTTCCTCCTCATGACATACTTGAGCTTGTCCATGCCGGTCTGTAGCCGCCCGCCAACCCGATCAGCAAGCTCGTCCACCACCTCCAGCATCTCACGCTGCTCTTCTAATTCTCTTCCCATGACGTCGGCTTGTCGTCGAAGGTTGCCCACGGTTTGGAACACGCCATCCAGATGCTGGTCCTGCTCGCGCATCATCATGACCTGCTGCTCTTGCTCAAACTGCGCGGCGTAGTCCTCGTCCCCGTCGCCTTCCGTATCGCCGTCGGCGATGGCGAATGAGGAGGGATCAGGAAGTCCACTGCCGCCGCCCGCACGACCTGGCCCCTTGACGGACCCAGATACCTTGGCTAGCTCCTCTCGCATGTCTTCTACCTCGCCCCCTACTTCCTGCACGAGGCGTTTGCGCCGTGTAACTTCGCTCGCGGTAAGGCCGTACTGCGCCGGGTTGGACTCAACGACCCTGACAGATTCCACTAGATCGGCAAGGTCTTCGGCCAGGGACTTGAGCGCAGACTCGAGGTCAACGCGCGCCGAGGCAAGTTCGGGTGAGGTGGTCGTTGTGGAGAGGGAGCGGATGCGGAGGTACGAGGTGAAGAGGGGCCGGGTGGAGGAGAGTTGCGATAGGACATCCCTAAAACAAACAGGTCAGTATAGAGTCTCATCAAACTGTGCACCATCAGAAAGTCGAAGACGAAGAACACACTGTTGGACCTGGAGGAAGGGGTCCTCCTCATTCGTAGAGGACATCATCCCGCTGCCTTTTTGGTTATAAGATCAAGTTGGACATGAGAGAAGATAAGTGATTTCGGAGCATATCGCCACCCCAAAAACACTCAAGCGTCCTGATATATAGGAGCCTAATTGACTCGAAGGTCGCGACGTCTTTACTTAAAACTCAATTGTGAATTTTGGATGCTGAGGATGACGTTGCATGCTAAAGAGGTACCTGAAGCCAGCACGCGCAAACCCATCGGCACAGACACTTGCAGATGTGACCCCTGCGGATTTCTACGTTCACGCCTGGTGTTTAGCCTCAAAGAATCCACTTTATCTTTCCCGCTTTCGTCCTGGGTCGGCGTTGGCGGCAAGTGGATGGTTGGCTGTTGCCCCGCAGACCGCCCACTCTACGAGCCTACGAGCCTACGAGCCTACGAGCCTCTTCCCCCCTGCGAACCCCTGTAACCGCCCGCTGAAACAGAAACGTAGCTTCAACGACAGCTCCTCTTTACCGGAGTTTATGATCAGTGTGTTCTTCTTCCCCGGGTTTTCTTCTTTCAATTGACTTGGACATCTTGCACCTGTCATCTCCATTCTTCACTCTTCCATTCTATACAGCTCGTAAGCCGACTTGTATATTGCCCAACATGTTCAGCCTCAAAAGGGTCGTTTTGGCCGCCACGCTTTTCTTGGGCGTGTCGATGGTGACTTTCGCTCAGCCTGCTGAGGCCGCGAAGGGTCCCAAGATCACCCACAAAGTGTACTTCGACATCCAGCATGGCGATGAGTCTCTGGGCCGCATCGTCATGGGTCTCTACGGCAAGACCGTCCCCAAGACCGCTGAGAACTTCCGCGCTCTCGCCACTGGCGAGAAGGGCTTCGGTTATGAGGGCTCTACCTTCCACCGTGTTATCAAGCAGTTCATGATCCAGGGCGGTGACTTTACCAAGGGTGACGGTACCGGTGGCAAGTCCAGTATGTATCTGCCCGAGAGCACAAATTTGTCCAGGTTGGTGACTGACGCTTCCTAAACCACAGTCTACGGCGAGAAGTTTGCCGATGAGAACTTCAAGCTCAAGCACACCAAGAAGGGTCTCCTCTCCATGGCCAACGCCGGCAAGGATACCAACGGCTCTCAGTTCTTCATCACCACTGTTGTCACCTCGTAAGTCCTCTTCAGACTTTTGCTTGTGGTCTCCCCTTTGCGCATGTTTGCTAACAAGAACCGCACTTGCAGCTGGCTCGATGGCCGCCATGTCGTCTTTGGCGAGGTCCTCGAGGGCTACGAAGTCGTCGAGAAGATCGAGAACGTCGAGACAGCGTCTGGCGACAAGCCGAAGAAGACTGTTAAGATCATCAAGTCCGGCGAGCTGGAGGTCCCTGAAGAAGGTATCCACGTGGAACTTTAAAGCTTGTCTTTTACACACATCAAAAAACACCTTATCTTGCCGTTGCTTTCCCCTGGTTCTTACTCACTTCTCGTTTTTGCTGACGAGGTGTGGGTGGGAAACCGCCAATGAAAAAGAAACCGATCAACAAGCAATCGTCGATCTCATTTAAGCCAATGCCTCAGGAAAAGTGCTGATACTTGGATTTTCTTCCACTTCGTTTTTCACAGGCCTGGAAGAAGGCTCCGCAGAACCATCAGGCGAGACCAGCAGCGATGCAGAGAAAGCCGCCATCCCGACCGAGGAAACCGAGAGCGGATATGTCGTTTTTGGAAAGTTCTTCCTCTTCGCTGTCGTCGTTGCCGGTCTTGTTGGGTATTTCCGCTACCGTCAGTCGAACAGCGCTGCTGGCTACAAGAAGGTCCACGCATAAGGGGGGCAGACGCGCGATATTGAGAGACAACCCGCATTACCCCGCAGCAAGAATTTAAACTCAAACGCGAAGACGAAATGTACTTTCATTGTAGATGGCAAATGTGTCCCTTCAAACGAAAACATGAGAGATGAGAAAAGTATTACAAGTGGTGACACTCATTTTGAGGAAGCGTAAGCTCGGTTACATGCATAACGTGGGCTCCATCCCCCCGCTTCAAGCATCTTAGTCGTAAATTTTTATGAAAGTGTAACAACCTCCAAGGTACTCAAAACTTGAAAACCATAATATATATTTCACAAAGCAACCTCACACACCACAAAAACCATGAAGGTCCTCACATTAAATTTTCTCACCTGCGCGGTACGGGCGTGCAAGTCCTCGTCGGACTCATTCCCTCTGCATCCCAAGGACGCCGAGCTCGCCAGCGATGATGTTGAAGTCAACCCACAACTGTTAGTTAACCTGCTGCCCCGCCTCGACTGGAAGGCGTTGCGCACCACATCTGCAGAGGTGAGTGTTTGATATTTTTATACACCATTTCCTTCACCATCGCAAGGGGAGGAGGGGGTTGAAGACTTCTGCCCTTTGTTTTCCACGCAAAAACGAGGGAGAAAAAAAGATAGAATAAAAACCTGAAACCTCTTCACATGTGTGCCATTCACTAACCTTTGCATGAAACAAAAAAAAAAGCTGGGCTTCCCTCAACTCCCAGAACAGCCACCCACCATCGAGGAGCTTCAGGCCGACGAAAAGACTCTCAAGGACCTTCACTCTCTGCTCATGGAGACCAACCTGATGGAAGGGAAACTCGTCTGCGGTCACTGCGGGCACGAGTATGCCGTGCGGGAGGGCATTCCCAACTTTCTTTTGCCGAGTCACCTTGTTTGAGGATATCAGGGAGTTAAAATTAATCACCGCTTTTTTCGATCAACTCAACTATCTGCACTGCCAGGCATGGCCCCTGAAGAAAGATCTTCAGCTTGACTTGGAAAGGACTGGGAAAATGTTCGCTCATCACGGTTCAAGACTTTCTGGAGCGACGAAGTACACACTCTCTGCTCTTGGTGGAAGCCAGACACGTCGACGAGGCGAAGGCATGAGCGGAAAGGCAGCATTTTTAGTGCATAGGGCTTGTTAGAAACAGGAGGATGAAGATACCAAGGGCTGTTTTGAGTTGGCGCTGAAGGCAAATCAAAAAGGAGGGCAAGTGTTTGTTTCGCATGTGGGTAAACGGCGTTAGAATGGTCACGATGTTCACAGAACAATGCCTCTGCCCCACTACTGGTTCTTCGGAGCCACGAGGCTTGTTGGAGGTCTACCTAACCGCAATAGCACCTTGCTTTGAATAAGAGTACTTTGTAGACGTAGCCAACACTATTATCAAATCGCAAGAGAAGACATGTCGTGAATAAAACGCCCAAAAGCTCTAGATATTGATGCCGTACTTATGCCCAAGCCAACCACCCTCCCAACTCCAAAAGCAGGAAAACCTATGCTACAAATTCTCAAGCAACCCATTTCAATCATCACACCCACGCACAACCACACACGGTTAAAAGTCTACACTGAAACAGACAATACTTTACTGCTTCTTTTGGGCAGCAGGACCCATCTCCTTATCAAAGGCACCATAGGAGACCTCGAGACTAGCGAGCGCCTTGAGGCCGACGGTAAGGATGGAAAGAAGAATCAGAAGAGTGATCAGAGACATGAAAACACCTATTCGGACAGTGTTAGCATACAATACCTGAGTTCGGATACTGACAGTATAGAGATAAGTCTTACCAGGAGTGAAGAACTGATACTTCTCAAACAGCGACCGGTTATCGTAGGTCGAGTTGCCCTTCTTGTTGCCAACAACCGGCTCCTCGGCCCAGCGCTTGAGATCCATGTGGGCGACGGGTGACTCGGCAAATTCGGACTGATATGGCTTGAACTCGTTGGGGTCAGAGAACATGACGACCGTGTAATCCTCGTCGTCGCCCACCACATCGAGCATGTTACCCAGTTCACGATCTTCCAAGGGGTTGCGAGTTAGCTTTCCCTCTACTCCTGTATGGCCCCTCTTGCACGGGGAAAACATACCGTTATCCTCCAACATTTCCCTCCTTTCATGGTCGCTCACTTGACCCACCGCGGGCAAATGTTTCAACTCAATGCGATCAATCTGTACATCCTTCTTCCCCGTGGCCTTGCACGCCGCCTGGATGTGCTCCTTCAGTGGTTGCCCGGAAACCTGACCAATCACTTCGGCCACACTGTAGCTGCCCTTAGTTGACTCGCTCTTGATGGCGCGGCATAGATTCGGCATATGGCAGCGGCCATTGTCGGCACCGTCGCGAATGTCGGCAGCGTGCAAGTTCGGCTGGGAGACGAGGAAGTATCGCTGTGTTGGGCATGATGCGAGGATATCCTTGGCTGATGCAAGAACTTGTGCGCTTGTTTGAAGCTGCGCAGTATTCGGGGATGTAGGAAGTCTGCGGTTGTCACCAATTACGTTGTTAGTATCCGATGATGGCTTCAACGTGTTGGCGGCAAGGAACGTACTCCGCAGTAGAAAACAAGATGAACGGGGCGGAATCGGTAAACGCTTGCACCCCGGCCGTGTAAGCCAGCAATGTGGCTGCTATTGAGAGATGCATTTCGTATGTGTTATGTGTGTTTGTGGTGTTGATGTTCCAACACTTTTTGGCTGAGCTTCTCGTCTTCGTGACGTCGTCGGGGGTTGGTAGGCCGTTTTGTTTGTTGGAGATGCACGTCTTCCTCTCACACACGCATGCAGGCTGAGCTTCCAAGACAAGGTGCGGCGTCGCAGCAAGTGGTCCCCCCCTGTCTGGGTCCCTCTGGGATGATGCAGCTTCCCACTCTTCCAGCGGCGCTACCAACTGCAACAGCGAGCTAAAAGCAAGCGGTGTGGTGTGGCAGAAACGCCGATAATGCAAGCGCCATTGGAAAAGTTACAGGGTCTATTATCACTAAAATCATAGGCAATCCAATCTGTCGCAGGAGGAAAACCTCACCTTCCATACCGATCAAGACGAACACAAAAAATAGTTTACAGACGACAAAACTACAGCACACAATGTTCGCACAACCTCGGCCAAGAAAGGTTGCGCCTCCGCCGCCAAAGAAGAGAAAGGTTCAGCATGCCGTCGAGGAAATCACATTCGACAAGGAGGCCCGCGCCGAGTACCTCACAGGGTTCCACAAGCGCAAGCAGGCGCGTATCAAGGAGGCTCAGAAAATTGCCGAGGAGAAGGAACGTCTAGAGAGAATCGCTACGAGGAAACAGGTATGCAACTTATGGAAGACATCTTTCGCGGTGTACAGATGCAGGAAAATATCCGGGCTGACATGTGGGATGTGAACACAGATCAGGGAAGAACGAAAACAAGCACTCGAGGAACATGTGCAGACGATAAACCAGATTCTCCGCGAGGCCGAGGTGGCTGGCCAGGCCGAAAAGGGACAAGAGGACTCTGATGAATGGGGTGGTTTGTCCGACACAGAAGTGGTCGAGGAGCCACCAATGGACTTGGAGGAGGAGTATATCGATGAAGACAAGTACACGACCGTGACAGTAGAGGCCGTCAGTGTAGATCGCGATGGTCTACACAAGCCAAAACTTGACGACTCGGATGAAGAGAATGCTCGCCAATACAAGAAGACCGCAGAAGAGGAGGCAAAGGAAAAGAAGGATAAGAAAGGCCCTCCAAAGTGGGCGAAAGATCTGCCCAAGAAGAAAAAGTTCCGGTACGAGAACAAGGTCGACCGAGCAATGGAGGCACGGAAGCAAAAAGCGAAGCGGAGAAAGCCCAAGGGTGATAATTAAAACAAATAATAATGACTAATTTCGGGTCGCAAAGATCAAAATTGAAGCAACCGGTCATCGAGGTCAAAATGTGGTAGTTGTGCAATTGTGCCGAGGCCATAACACTAGATACTGCAAGCAGTAGCCGAAACCATCCCGTCGTCCATCGTCGCCTCGCAAAGATACAAGACGCGATGCGTCGAAAACCACCACTGCTGTTCGCAACAAGGGGTTGATGTTGCAAACACGCCGTCGACAAAACATGCCCCCCAACCAAGAACGAAGGCCTACGCTTAGATGGTGTTGATCTCGGCTTGGAAGTCGTCCAGCTCCTTCTGCACGGCCTGGTACTTCTTGGCCATCTCCTCGTACTTGGACTCCCAGTTGTCGCGCTCCTGCTCGAGAGCCTGGACCTTCCGCTCGAAGTGGCCGGCCTTGACGTCGGTCTGCCGCAACCTAAAGAACAGAGAAGTAAATAGTCAGTATATGATCTCGGGGCAAATGTTATGCGGTAGGGTCGGAAGAGACAGAGACGAAAAAGACTTACTTCTCGTTGGCCTCCCGCAAAGTCTTGTCTGCTTGCTCGGCCTCTTCCTCGAGAAGTTGCAGTCTCCGAGTCAGCGTCTCATTCTGGGTTCCATGCTGCTGGCCTTCGCTAGCAGCGCTCTTGAGATCCTTAACTTGGGCCTCGTATTTCTCTACCTCGGACTCAAGAACGGTGTTCTTGTGGGTCAGGGAAATTATCTCCTGCTCCTTCTGAAGGTTCTCTTGTTCGAGCGCCTTGACTTTGCTCTGAAGCTCCTCGACCTTGGCGGCAGCCTCCTCAGACTCCAGGCGGAGCTGGGTCATTTTCTAAACAACCGCCATCGCGGCGTTAGCCAACTATCATTCCAACACGACACAGCAAAGTAGCCAAGAGCTGCTGTTTGGCCGCCGTTTGATGGGAGAAGGAGCGAGGACACAACACCACCAAATGGCGGTCACTGGCGACATCGTCGTGTCGTTCGAGGATGTCCTGGTGAACCACCAGATGGTGGGGCCAAACAGGGGTCCAGCACTCTCTTGTCGATTTGGCACTCACCTCCTTGATGCGATCCATGGTGTTTGGTTTAGGTGGGTAGACGAGAAGTCGGTTTGAGAAACAGTTGAAGTGTTGGGGGGTGCGGAAAGTGGTTTTCGAAAATGTACGATCTGGCGATTCGAGGTGTTTTGGGTTTTGGGGGAGGGAAAGATAAGTAGAAGGAGGTGGAAAGGAGCTGGGAGATGTTGGTGGATTAGGTAGGAAATGAAGACAAGGAACCTGCCCCTCTGCCCCTCTTACACAAGCGGGCGGCGGCAGTGTTTCCCTCCACTCCTGGTCAGCGGGCAGTGGGCACATTGGGCCTAATCACAGCGATGGCCTGTTGGACGGGTGGCTGTCACTTGTCTGATCAGCAGTCCTGCCAATCCAGGCTAAAGGTGGGGTCACTGCACAGGTCGTTTGAACCGTTCGACTGCGCCGTTGCTGTGCCAACACGAATGGTTTCTTTTTCCGGAAGACGGAAGCAGGAGTAGTGTAGGGGCACGCGCGACCAAACGCCACGACCAACCACTGCAAATAGAAAAGGTTGTCTTTCCCGGATTCATCATCGTCAGAGATCGCGGAGCGGCACAATCAGACAATCTGTGACGGTGAAAATACTGGAGCGTGGAAGCACACAACACAACCACAACAATAGCCAGCTCGGAGGCAATTCCCGGAATACTTGTTGTCAACAGTAAACATGCTTGCAGCCCACCACGATCAGGAGAACGTCTACCTGCACCAGGCGGATGCTTCGAAGCACCAATTGCAGGCGAAAACCCCAGGCGCCCGCTACCCGAAAACCCCCCTGAAGGTTCCACTCAATGACGAGAATGCAAATCATGGCTTCGGCGGAAAAAGCATTCTGAAGAGCAAGGGAAACAATGAGAATAATGTCACTCTCGGCAAGGGAAATGTATTGGGAAAACCAGGAAAGCAAGCGTTGGTGACGCCGGGTATGTGTGGCCCATTACTTCATATCTGATGCTAGAAAGACGGCTAATTGTCTTTTTGTCATATGAAACAGCACCTCGCACTGGTCGTGCACCTCTCGGAAACAAAACCACCAATGCGAAAGCGAGGGCCAATGAGCATCCCCACGGGGGCAAAGAGACCGTCAAGACAGGCCAAAAGCCAACCACCACCAACCGCCAGAAGCAGGCTGCCCCTCAGATCGGTGGTGCGAAAGTAGAAGTGCGGACCGACACAAATCCTCTCGCCGACGACGATGAGCCCGAGTACGCACCACCCAAGCCCCAGGACCTCCCGTACGAGTCCGACGTCTGCCCTGGTGGAGTCTTGACGTTTGAAGGCCTCAAACCTGAGAATCTGTTCAATGGATACTATCAGTACTACTTCCACCGCGTGGATGACAATGGGAAAACGGCATTGGAAAGGAGCATGGAGGAACGACAACAACGGAATTTTGAGCTTGGTGACGAGCAAATAAGACTCGACATGGAGGAGTTTGATTGGAGCATCAGCGATGTACCCGAGAGCAAAGATCTCTCCAACCTCAAGTCTGAATCTGCGACGGTTCAAGCCCAACCCGTTGTGGCTGTTGTCAAAAAGACAACCACCGCTCTAGCTTCCAGACAGCCATCAACACTTTCCTCTCGTAGGGCAGCAACGGCGCTCGCAACCACGAGCAAAGCCGCCCGCCCTCCCACATCGAGGCTTGGTAAGCCTACCACCGCAACAGCAACATTGCCGAAGGTGCACTCCCGGGGTCTTCCACTTCTTCCCAAGCGGAAGCCAACTCAGCCAGTTGTGCAAACCAGCCGCCTCTCGCGACAACGGGCAGGGTCAGTGACAGCCTCGCGCAGCACACTAGGCTACAGCAAGGGCCGTTCCGTACTCTCGTCAGCCACGCAGGCACAGAACCGACCAACCAATACCACCGCCACTACGACCACCACCACTACTTCCGCCACTTCGACTGCCACTCCCCGGCTTCCAGAGTCTGCTCCCAAGTCTCGCTCGCTGACCCGGTGTGTAAGCACAGCATCTTCAGGGTCGTCGGATGCCACCATCACGCCGGCTCGATTCGCGCAATCATCTCAGGATTGGAAAAAGCCAGATTTCCTGTCTATTTTTGACGTAGACGACGACGACGACACTCTTTGTGGTCTCCCTGCTGGTGTGGTGCCGCCATTTGACGAGTCCGATGACGATTTTCAGCTCTCCACAGACTTTTGAGAGGTTCGGACCTGGACACAGACCAGTCGGTCTCAACTCTTTTTTGCTATTATTCGCAGATTATTGGGGCGTTTTTGGTATGGTGCGGCGTCGCGGATTTTATTGGTTGATCGGTTCATCCAGAGCTTTGGGTTCTGCAGTATGAAATTGTTGGTGTTTTTGCCTTTCCTTAAGATTACCTACCAATGCTGCAACCGGTACCGTTTCTGATACCAAAGGACGCTTTCTGCCCTACAATACGCCATGCTGGACTCGGAGATAGGGATTGTTGTGGTGGCAAACAAGAGCGAGCTCTGCAATGAGCAGATATGTTATACTTCGAGTTGTTATAAGTGTGTAGAGGCTTCTGCAAAAAGCAATATGTACAATCGATTTTCCCCGTTCTTAGAAAACCCTCACTCACTCTGGAGATGGGGCACCTCGACCTTTGCAGCCCCCATGGATGAATATTCGTGTCAGAAAAGCCAATGACTTCCCAGCCAAATGATACACTACAGGTTATTCGGGTAATTTGCGTCAATCTGAGGTAGTGGAAGGAGGCTATTCACTAATTTCACATTCAAGCGCTGTGAGCTCAAGCCTCGAGGGGCCCAACAAATTGTTTTACGACTCTGGAGCAGCCCCTCGAAACAGGTTCAAACCCTAACCCTTTCTTAGCCCCTTTTCGTCCTCTCTTTTACCCCTTTTTCCATGGACCATGGAACTGTGATGTCGGGCGAAACGAAAGGAAAACGCCGCAATTCACCGCCTCTCCCAGCCGCCTCAGCTTTCAACACTGAACACGGCAGCCACTTTTCCCATTACGCACGGACTCACAGGCACGGACCACTTTACGCGGAATGCCAGCCGTTTTAGGTTTAGCGAGACAATGGCTCGCGCGACTTCAGATTCCCTAGCGGAAGCGTTTCCCAAACTTTCCACCATCAATTCAAACTTTCTCGAGACTGCATACGCAAATCGGGCCCTAGGTACGTTGAACTTGTCCAGCAACACACATTTTCACGGTCGGAAAATCCCATCCTACGGCTTCAGGACAATCCCCCAGCTTCCAGGGTCCAACGCCGGAAGTTTTCTTTTCGCGGCGCTCTGTTCCTTAGCTCTCCGGCTCCCTCTCTTTGTCGGCACTCTAGGTACTGGTCGCGTTGGCGAGCGACCGCTCTCGTGGACGTGCGCGTGCCTTTCATTCCCGCTGCGCTACCTCCCTCCCTCCCTCACTTCTTCAACCACGTGCACCCTTCACCTAACCTCACGTCGGCGACCATCACGCATGGTGTCCTGATACCATCATCACGACGAGTGGGTATGATGGTCGGAGGAGGAAAAGAGTGGTGAAATCGACCTCGCAATGACTCGCCCTGCTGGTACGAGTTTCGCTCAGTTCTTCCCTTCTGCCCCGCGCGCCGCGAAAGAGAAGGCCTTTGAACACGAGAGATCAAAACATGCCCATTCAGACGACCGGTACGTCGCTCCCGGTGTTACATCGACGTCTCACCTAAAGATTTATGAGATATCTTCGGCAGCAGCAAACCTTGCGACGGCGGATATCACAGACTCTGTCGGCCACGATACACATGCCACTGGTGTGCTGCGCTCAGCTAATTCTAATACCAGCTCCAGTTCGTCTAGTCTCGGTGCGGCCGCCTATCCGGCAGTCATGGCGACCAACGCCATAACCCCTCCTACTACCAACGGTTCGCCGTCTTCATTATCTACAGCCGCTTCCAAGTCGCTGTCGACCCCAATACCAAACGGTTCACTTGATACGTCGAATGCTCTTCCAGAGAATGCCGAACGCGTGCCACCCCGCGACCTATCTCGCCCCGTTCACGCCGTCACTTGCATGTGGGACCCCTACAAAGATATCAAGCTCAATGCCTACGAGAAGAGGAAGGCAAAGGCAACATACCAAGAGCACGGGCCGGTACGTACATCTGAAATACTTATATATACATGTATGAGGGGGGAGCGTCATCTTGAAGTGTGAATCGATTGGCTAATACCACGCTTAGAACGAGGAAGATGACGCTCCCCCCGGGGACCCGCGGCTGGAGTCTGGAAAGTTCAGTTACATCAACGTGGACTTCCATCTCCCAAAGGCACGATTACGCCCAGCGCCCTACATGTTGAGGCCATGGAAGTATGATCCAAAGACCTCTTGCGGGCCTGGACCGCCAACTCAAGTCGTGGTCTCGGGTTTCAATCCCCTCACCCCTTTTATCAAGTTGACCAATATCTTTGCTTCATTTGGCGACATCGCCGAGAGCAGCAACAAAATGCACCCCGAGACCGGTGTCTACCTCGGCTTTGCGACGTTCCGTTACCGCGACGGAAAGCCCTCCCGTATGCGACCGAACCCGAGCAGTGCTGTCGACGCAGCCAGGCTAGCCATCAGAACTATGAACGGCAAGGCGATAGATTCACACCCTGTTAGTGTCGAATACGATCGGGACTGCAAAGTGAGCAATTATAAGTTTGAGCAGCTGCTCAAGATGCAGCAGAACGCCACCAGCATGGCCCCGCAACAACCAGCTGCTCCCACGATCCCCACCGGACCAAGGCCCAAAGATGTTATTCCTGGTCCCCCTCCGAGTGCGCCGCGAGGACCAGCAGCACACCGTGCCGTTCCGACCACTCCCGGGGTTCCCTGGAAACCCACTGGGCGCCCTGGCATAAAAACCGAACCAATCCAGAAAACCATCACGAACGAGCCGTACATCTTTGTCTCGCACAAGGACGTCCCGGTCATGCCCACCACCGTGGCGCACATGAAAAAGCGGATGAAGATGTACAAGTTTGAGGATGTTCGGGCCGACAAGTCTGGCTACTATCTTTTCTTTCCGAATAATGACCTGGGGCGCTCAGAAGCGGAGCGTTGCTACAAAAACACAAACCGGACCCCTTTCTTTACTTATGAGCTTGTTTTAGAGCTTCACCTGTATGGCAATGAAAGCGGAGCCCCCAACCGACCTGTTCGGGAGTCTCACCGACGAAGTCGCTCCCCTCCACCAAGGCTGCGCGCCGACGAAAACCGATCCCTGCGCGACCACGGCCGCCATCGTCCCGACGACGAGCGAATTAGGCGTGACGAATTAGACAGGCACAAGCGCGAGGCACAAGATCGGCGGAAACGAGAAGAAGAGGCGGACATCGAGGAAGAGAAGAAACAGCGGGCCAAAGATTTTGACCCCGTACTGGAAGCCACCAACCAGGTCGTTCAGGTGATGAAAGAGCAGCTCATTCGGCACATTCGCACCAAGATCGCGGCCCCCGCTTTATTTGGCCTTCTCGCCAACCTCGCCGAAAACCGTCAAGATCTTGACCTTGGTGATCAGCGCACCACAGCTAGAAGTGCCACCATCATGGACGATTCTGATGTCAGATCTCCTGTTGGTACGCCCAATTCTAGAGCTGATCCTATCGAGAGACGCACCGGCCGCCTCGACGTTTCCAGTCTTCGTCGCATCCGCAAAGTTAAGAACGGCGCAGTGAACGCGCGCAAACATGGATTCAACGACCCTTTCGCTCGACAACGTGAGCGACCCAAGAAGAACACCAAGTTCCTATCTCTCCACGACCGCTTGCGAGTCGACAGCGACGACGAGTCCGACTACGAGGCCGAGAATAGATCATCAATGGCGCGAGACACCGAAGAGCCCGAGTCTCGTCCAAGAAGCCGCAGCCAGAGTTTCGATGATGAAGCTACCAAAGAAGACTACACACCTTGGGGTCCCGCCGAAGAGGACTCTATGACGGAAGCTAGCTTCGCCAACGAGGGCTCAGTTATCCCTAAGAAGAGAAAGCTGGATCTTCAGGTGGAGACGGCGATCAAACGGCAGAAGAAGACCGACGAGGAGCTGTTTGGTGTCAAGATTGATCGCATCGAAACTGAGCTCCACCCATCTCGGGAAACCTCACCCATGGATATCGTTCTTCCTGACGCAGAGCCTATTGAAGAGAAAGACACCGATAGTTCTCGGATGGCTACACCTCTTCCCCAAGGCGCGAAACCAAAGAAGGGCGTTAAGCCCAAGAAGAAGTCCAAGAAGCAGCTCTTCCAGGAGCGCGAGGCCCTCAAGCGAAAACAGGAAGAAATCTTCGAAAATGAGGCATCCGCTTCGCAGGTCATGGACGACGTGGAGGCGACGCCCGAGGTTGAGGCTCAGCCTCAACCCGAGAAGCCCGCTGTCGAAGACGACGAAGACGAAGCCAGGCCTGATCTAGACGAGAATTTGTATCCATCTGAGAAGGTTCCTGCCCTTGTCCTCCCTGTGGGTTTTGAGCTCGATATCGCTTCCATGCAGGCTCTCAGCCTCAATGAGAACGACAGACCCTCCCTCGTTGAACTTCGTCAGAAGTTTGGTCCTCCTACGAAAATGGACGCGGAGCTGTGGCTATGGAGACGTGATCGTGTCCGTGAGTTGAACTCGAAAGACGGCTCTACAAGCAAACCTGCGGTGATCAAGGACTACTATGTTCCCAACAGTACGGGCTGCGCAAGAACCGAAGGCATCAAGAAGATTCTCAACTCGGAAAAGTCCAAGTATCTTCCTCATCACATCAAGGTCATCAAGGCCAGAGAGGAACGCGAAGCTCAAAGCCGCAAGACAGGCAAGGATTCGGTACTGGCCGCGGCTGAAGCTGCCAACAAGCTCGCTGCGGATGGTCTCGTTGCCAAAGGCAACTCTCGCGCCAACCGTGCTCAGAGTCGTCGGTACGCCGCCGACGTTGCTGCCCAGAAAAAGATGCTTTCTCAGGATTCGGACATGCTTCGCTTCAACCAACTTAGAAAGCGGAAGAAGCCTGTCAAGTTCGCTCGTTCCGCAATTCACAACTGGGGATTGTATGCTATGGAAAACATTCCCAAGGACGACATGATCATCGAGTATGTCGGCGAAGAGATCCGTCAGCAGATCGCAGAGCTTCGCGAGGCTCAGTACCTTAAGAGCGGTATTGGCAGCAGCTATCTGTTCCGCATCGACGATAACACCGTCATTGACGCAACCAAGAAGGGCGGTATTGCTCGGTTCATCAACCACAGCTGCATGCCCAACTGCACGGCCAAGATTATCAAGGTGGAGGGTACCAAGCGCATCGTCATTTATGCGCTCCGGGACATTGCGCAGAGTGAGTTCATTCCATACACCCAATTTTCTGTTCTTTTTCACGTAATATGAGGATATAAGCTGACACAAATTGCAACCATAGACGAAGAGTTGACATACGACTACAAGTTTGAGCGCGAGATTGGCAGCACCGACCGAATTCCCTGCTTGTGCGGCACGACTGCATGCAAGGGATTCCTCAACTAATGCCTTTAATGTGTTTTTCCATCTCATACCACCTTTTTTTTCTTTTTTTTTTTTCTTTCTCTCTCTCGTCGGTGGTGTCTTTTGTTAGACGTCACGGCAGGCTTATTAGCGAACGGGGAAGGGAGCGGAAAATTATGGTTCGTCATTCAACAACTGGCGCAAATGGGATATACAGGGCTGGGTAGGGCTGGAGGGGTGTTTTGAGAGCAGGATTTCCATCAGTGACCTGACTCTTTGGTATTACTGCTTTATCTGGGTTCTCATGAGAGCATTTTCAGAGCGACCATGGAACTCGCGCATTTCGGTGGGGAGGGGGGGGATTTCTGTCTGACTGTCTAATCCAGGATTGGATCGTATTGTAAAAAGATTTTTTTTTTTTTCTTCTACTTTTCTTTTTCCCTTTGCTCTTTCGTGAAAGTCTCTTATATTTAACTCGGTATTACGGGCGGTTTCCGGACATCACATATAACGCATTGTATGGGAGTCAAAATCGGCGCGTCGTTGTTTTCGGGGGACTTGGACTTGGACTTTCAAGGAGTAGGAGCGGGCGTTTTCAACAGAAGAAAGGGACTTCCTACCTTGTTCAGCCTGGCAAGTCGTTCACTCCAGCATCTCTCTCCCCATGATGCGATGAAGTGATGGTAGGAAGAGGAGGACTGTGGTATCATTCGAAGCGTATATAGGTCCATACCTACCGTCGGTAGTCACATATGACCATCGTCCGCACTTACCAGCTGGACTGGCATGGACGTTTGCCGAATTGAATCGAGGAATGAGACTTTGCTGAGCTGGAGGTCCGTATATACTATATACCCTAAAACACCATCCGATTTCAAAAGAAGAAGAAAAGAAATGTATCTTGAGCAGATTGACCTTTGGATGGAGCAGATCTGAGATAACAGTCTCAGCTGTGTAATGTAAAAGATGAAAAACATGGGTTAACTGGGTAGGAGAATGCCAAGATCGACAAGTAACTCGTAACCAACTTCCAGTTCGTATTATTGCTGTTGTTATTTTCTTATTATTAACTTCCGCCCACTGCTGTTCCATTGTGGCTGCTGAGCCGCTCGCTGCCACTTCCAGTTGCTCGTTCTTGGTCGCAACAGGATCATCTTACGAATACACACGCCAGATTTACATCGCGACGGGACTCGCCTCACAAAAACAAAACAAGAAGCAGAACTCGCGTGCAACTAAGGTACAGGTCGCTGGCACTCGCTGCTTTGGAAAAACGAAGGAAAACAGTCGCAAGTATTGTCGGATCGAGATTGTAGTCCTTCTTGATTAACTCGAGGGGAAAGAAGAAGCAGAAAAGCAGAAAAGCAGAAAAGCAGAAAAGCAGAAAAGCAGAAAAGCAGAAAAAGACACGGTCAAATACCAGGTCGTCCAGTGTCTTTTTCAGGAGGTGGTTCTTCAGATGCGATGCAATTGGGAGTGGGACTGCGGCCAAGGCTGAAGGCGCGGCCGTCGCTGGTTGATCTGTTGGTTCGGGCTCCTTCATCGGCTGGGCCTAGCAGTACCAGCGGTAACAGCGACTACGACAGCGACAGCGACAGCAGCCTGCTAGAAGCGTCATCGCCTCCACCGCCGGCTGGCAGCGTCAGGGATTCGTGCCAAGAACAGCTCCTCCGAGCTTCATCAATCAACAACCACCTGCTGCACCTCCAACAAGCTGCAGCAAACCTCCCGCTACCCAGCTCGCCAGAAACACCACGCATTCCCGCACCCACCCCGCCATTATCGGCCTCCATCTCGAACATACCTACGCTCGTCATTACCACTTCAGAATCCTCCCCGCCAGCTACCCCGAACCACCGCGCACCCGATTCTTCCGTTCCCAAACCATCCAGCATGGCCCCCGTAAGCACCGTCCGCCCCTCTCGATCCAGTCCAAGTGAGCTTCAATGGCGTGCGTTGGCTTGGAAGCTTCCGCTTTGCTCCCATGGTTGCCGTCGCCGAACTTTCAACAACCAGCCACGACAACTAACGCTTCTTTCTCTATAGTCTCAAAAAGATGGCGAAGAGGCGTTCCACACCGGTAGGCTTGACCCCTCATTTTACGCCCCTTGTTGCTGTGTGTACCTTGATCACTGACGGCTCGCAGGCAAGATTTACTCGGTGTCTGGGTCAGTCCCAACCAAACAACCACAACCCGCGCATACCGTTTAGAGCCATGGCTAACATCGATACACCAGCCCCGTCATTGTCGCCGAGGACATGATCGGTGTTGCTATGTATGAGTTGGTAGGGATTATTCACCAACGCCAACCCTGGAGAGGCGCATTGCTAAGTGTAGGAATAGGTGAAAGTTAGTGATGATCAGCTTGTCGGCGAAGTCATTCGCATCAATGGTGATCAAGCAACTATTCAGGTATACGAGGAGACAGGTAAGACGCCCTCTTCATTGCCCATCCTGACACCCAAAAATCTCGTTACTCATTCTCTCTGTCAAACAGCCGGCGTCAAGGTTGGCGATCCCGTCTTCCGAACTGGCAAGCCCCTATCGGTTGAGCTCGGCCCCGGTCTCCTAAACAACATTTACGATGGTATCCAACGTCCCCTCGAAAAGATTGCATCCATGTCCCAGAGCATCTATATTCCCAGAGGTATTGCCGCGCCCGCGCTGGATCGCGAAAAGAAGTGGGACTTCACCCCCTCCATGAAGGTTGGCGACCACATCTCCGGCGGTGACGTATGGGGAACTGTCTACGAAAACTCCTTCATTACTACGCACAAAATCCTTCTGCCCCCGAGGGCCCGCGGTACCATCAAGAAGATTGCCGACAAGGGCAGCTACACCGTTGACGAGAAGATCCTTGAGGTTGAGTTCGATGGAAAGACTACTGGCTATGGCATGATGCAGACCTGGCCCGTACGTGTACCGCGCCCGACGACCGAGAAGCATGCCGCCGACAAGCCGTTCCTCGTCGGTCAACGTGTGCTCGATGCCCTTTTCCCCTCGGTCCAGGGTGGCACCGTCGCCATTCCCGGTGCTTTCGGCTGCGGCAAGACTGTCATTAGTCAGTCTGTCTCCAAGTTCTCCAACAGCGACGTAATCGTGTATGTCGGTTGCGGAGAGCGTGGTAATGAAATGGCTGAAGTCTTGAAGGATTTCCCTGAGCTCGAAATCGAGGTGGACGGCCGCAAGGAACCCATCATGAAGCGCACCACGCTCATTGCCAACACCTCCAACATGCCCGTCGCCGCTCGTGAGGCTTCTATCTACACCGGCATCACGGTTGCTGAGTATTTCAGAGACCAGGGCATGAACGTGGCCATGATGGCTGACTCCTCGTCTCGTTGGGCCGAGGCTCTGAGAGAAATCTCAGGTCGTCTGGGAGAAATGCCTGCCGATCAGGGTTTCCCCGCCTACCTCAGTGCTAAGCTGGCCTCCTTCTACGAACGTGCCGGCAGGATCCAGGCGCTCGGTAGCCCTGAGCGTGAGGGCAGCGTCAGCATTGTGGGTGCCGTCTCGCCGCCGGGTGGTGATTTCTCCGATCCCGTCACCTCGGCCACTCTTGGTATCGTGCAGGTCTTCTGGGGCTTGGACAAGAAGCTTGCTCAGCGTAAACATTTCCCTTCGATCAACACCTCCCTCAGCTACAGCAAGTACACCATGGTCCTGGACAAGTGGTACGAGAAGGAGTATCCCGAGTTCCCGCGCCTGCGTGACCGCATTCGTCAGTTGCTGTCCGACAGCGAAGAGCTCGACCAGGTCGTCCAACTGGTCGGCAAGTCTGCTTTGTCAGACCCCGACAAGATCACGCTCGACATGGCCACGCTCATCAAGGAAGACTTTTTGCAGCAGAACGGCTACTCCAAGTATGACCAGTTCTGTCCCATCTGGAAGACGGAGTGGATGATGAAGCTCATGATGGGCTTCCACGACGAGGCGCAAAAGGCGGTGGCCCAGGGCCAGAGCTGGGCCAAGATCCGCGACGCCACTCAGGACCTGCAGGGCCAGCTCCGCAGACTCAAGTTTGAGATTCCAGATGAGGGTCAAGAGAAGATTTGCAAAAAGGTTAGTGCACCGCATGTTATGCACCACTGCTGCCGAACACCGAATATGCTAACAGTTTATGATTTTATAGTACGAGGGGATACAGCAACAGATGCTGGACAAGTTTGCCGCTGTCATTGACGAGTAAATGCTATGTGTGACGATTGTTCTGTACTGTTACGTACTTGATGCGCATGGGGCAATGGGGAAATGTCTCTCTTGTTATTCCATAGATGAATTTCTCTCTCTGCTGAGGGGTCCTTGTTTCTTTCTTTCTGTCTTTTTCTTTAGCTTTCCTACGCCGGCGAGTTGGGAATCATGATTTCAAGCTTTCTACAAATTTCATCCCTCCGCAGTCGTTTACAATGCATGAATACCTCTATACACCGTTTTTTGTAAGCCTCCCGCACGAGAATAAGACAATCCTGAGAGACTCGGACTAGGTCCCTCGACCTAGATACACGGCAGCGTGTTAGTCACACACTAGGTACACGGTCTTTGGAAGACATGATGGGTCAAGTGCATATATTTTGTTTTGTTGAGCAGTTCAATGGATGAAATTTGCCTTATGACGTGGCAGTAAAAGAGACAGTAAAGTCGTGAAAACAGGCCAATCCAGACAGACTATATTTTTTCCGGTTCATGTTTCATACAGTTCGTCATCTAACAGTCGTTATAAGTCATTACAAATAAGTAGTTTTGTCAGTCAATCAGTGGTGGTCTTCCACCACCCAACCCTAACCCCCAGCCAGCCAGCCCGACCCAGATATTTCAAGAGAGAGATGCCTTTGTTTCTGTCCCAACACCTCAACCGTCTGCCTGCCTACCTGCAAGCCAAACCAAACCCCCCTATATATATATCCTGTGTGTGTGTGTGTGTGTGTGTGTGTGGAGTGTATCCTTATCCGTCCATTTCTCCAAGTTTGTAGAAAGTGAAATTGATGCTGAAAACATCATCGTCGTATATACCAAAACTGGTTTAGTTGACCAAGATAACCGACAATATGTCGCCTAATCTTTTCAAAAACAAAAAAAAACGCCGTCTTCAAAGCTATAACTTTTCGAAACGGTGCTAGGATATTCAATATGTGCAAACAAGCGCAACAGTTGTGAATAAACTGAAGACATGTTCTAACCCAAGCAAAAAGTTGGTACGGAAGGATTTTTAGGTGCCCTTCTCCTTGCTGGCAGCGGTGGCGGCCGCCGACGCAGCATACATGTCAGGAGGCGAGAGGCTGCGCTCCCATTCCTTCATGAGGTAGTCGGCGGTTCGCTTGATGTTGCTCGGGGTGAAGCTGTTCAGCACTGGAGGGAGGAGCTCTTCGAGCTTGTGTTTGTTGGCTGGGTTGGGGCTTGGGGAAGCGGAGCGCGTAGAAAGACGGGATTTGGACGAATTCTTCTTACTTTCCCGTTACCATGTTGGTTAGCCATCGAAAGCTCAATTTGGAGGGAGAAAAAAACAAAATCTCAAGTGAGAAGAAAAACGTACAGAG
Source organism: Podospora australis (assembly GCA_033296905.1). Taxonomy (NCBI): domain Eukaryota; kingdom Fungi; phylum Ascomycota; class Sordariomycetes; order Sordariales; family Podosporaceae; genus Podospora; species Podospora australis. Next base: position 472,414 of record MU864352.1, read on the forward strand.
GAGTGTCAAGGTCGTCATGTTTCTCGGGGACCGAGGGGATGATGTCCCCGTTCACCGTGGTCCCGCTCCATCTTGGCGAGGGCGCGCTGGGGCTGTTGTTCCAGTTGGACCAGTCGCTGTCATCGAGCGCGTCCATGGTAAGGGGCGTCCAGGAGAAACGCTTGGTGGGTTTGGAGGCGTCGGTTTTGGACCGTCGGAGAGGGGGTTTGGAAAAGGATGAGTCGCTGCCGTTATCCGATTCCGGTGCCTGCGTGTCCGATGCACTTGGAAGGTCGTCGAATGCAGACATGACTTTAGGTCTCGCGCTGGCTGGCGGGCGAATTGTATCCTGATCACCAGCGTTTCTCGAAAAGTTAGGGCTCTCGTTGGCGGCGGCCCTGAAGTTCCCGTCGACGCCCCGGAGATACACGCCCTGGCCCGTGATCGGCTCGTCGCCCACGGTCGCTTGGCGGAGATCTTCCATGAAGGTCCAAATTCCCGTTTTGAGATCTTGAGCGATCTTGTTCACTCCGCTCGGCTGCGTCGTCCGCGGTGCCCACGAAGCACGCTTGGCGAGCAGTCCTGGAGTAACCGGAGCGTATCGATTGTTGGCTTGCGGGTCATAGTCTAGCTTTAGGGGATCATCCCCGTGCAGAGGAAATCCGTCATCTGGCTTTGTTGGGGACAATAGTGATAGGGTGCGAGTATGGCTTCCGGTGAACACTCGCCGCTTACTGCGCTCCGGGGTTGCTTGTTGGTCTTGCTGTTGCTGCTGTTGGTGTCCGAGAAGCGCCTTCCTTCTATCGAGTTCAATGCTGCGTCGAATGGCAACCTCATCCTGGAATTCTGCCGCTGGTCCAAGGCCACGCGAGGCTTCAGTCCTTCGCCGACTGCCTCTTTTCTTATATGCTTCGTGAGTAGCCCATTGCTTTTTTAACTGTTCCAGGTCCGCTTCCGCGCGACCGAGGTCTTCCCGGAGCTCCAACACACGTCGTTCCTGCGCTGCTATCGCAGTAATGAAGTCATTTGAATCGATGGGTGACGTCAGTGACGGTGTATCCAAGGGGGTGGGTGGGAATGACGCCACGGTAGCGGAAGACACGGGGGGTGGCCGAGTTGGGTAGGCGTTCGGGGGCGCGATTGGTAGGGTCAAAGATAACCTGTTGGTGCTCCGGGAGGCCGACGACCCAGAACGCATGGAGCGGGTCTCGATATGGTCACTAGTTTGTGAAGATGGCGATGCAAAGACTTCATCTGGAATCCGTCGAGGTTTCGTTTCATCCCTACTGCCTCCACGGCTGACGACGTGACGCCTTAGATCGCGAGATGATGCATTGCCCGTCATTTCCTCATCCAAACTCCCGTGGAGTGACAGCATCTGCTCCATGGGTCTCCGTTGATCCTTTTTCTCCTCTGTGGTGGCTCGCGGAACGGCTTCAATCCGCTTCCGTATCTCTGTTCGAAAGAGTGCAAACGAGTGTAATGGGTGGTCTAGAAGCTCGGGGTGGTGGTGGTGGTGGTGATGGTACTGATGGTGATGGGGGTGGTGTGTTAACCGGGGAACTGCTGCTCGTCGGCGGCGCAGGCGCAATCTCCAAGCGGGAGCGGTGAGGCGAGTCGTTCTTCTGGCGACGACTGCAGCGGCCTTGTGGAGGTTCAACGAACGACTGTCGCGTTTGTTTAAAAGAGTGTTGGCGCAGGCCGAGACGAAGCAGGTTCGGAGGAGAACGACGGAGGTCATAGGGAAAAAAGAGCCGGAGCGCTTTAGGATGGGGACTCAGAATGGGACGTCGGTGAGTGGGAACCTCATCTCGCCCAGTTTCATGCGACCCTTTTTTCTTATTGGTGAGCGATCCTGACCGCTAACCAATTGCTGGGGGCGGTCCGGGGGAGGAGGCAAGGGTTCTGGTGGTTTTGTGGGATCGGTCGGCCAACCCGGTCCTAGCACTTCACTGCACGCTCCAGGGTGAGCTGACAGCAATTCCCCGCTTTCCTGTACGATTTCGCTGGGCGGTTATCGTCTTTTAGAAACTTTCTGCAGGCGGCGACATGTAATACCTAGTGTCGGTTTGCAAACAATCAAGGGACGTTGTTCTAGTCGTTCGTCTGATTTGTGATATGGGATGAATCGAGAAGAGGGCGTTTATTGGGTCAAGCAACCTCCAGCAAAAGTACATCCGCCAATTGATCGTCTCGGGGCAGCGCAATCGAAAAAAAAGGATGGTTGCTGCTGGGTCTGTGGTCTGGGTCGTATGTACTGTAATATCCGATCTCCTACGAACCCTTGAAAAAAAGTCAACGGGGCTGGTTCGTGGAGTTTGTAGGGAAACAAAACATGTCACAACCTGGTGGACTGCACGGGAGTCGGGTTGACCGTTGTCCTGAGTGGCAGTGGTTGAGTGGATTGTTGTCAAACCGCAAAGAAATTCCACGCGGGAGCTCGGGGAGGGGAACGTTTTAAGAGACGGGAGATGGACAATATGGACGGCGACAACTCGCTCATAATATCCATCACATTGGTCCGTTGCTCTCACAGTGCCACAGAGCCGAGGACAAAACCTGCGTGACCTGCAGGCTGACGACGGGAGGTGTGGGAAGTTGGGTGCGGGCACGATTCTGGGTGATGTTCCAGCACGAAATGGAAGTGGGTATCACAGCCCACCAGAACCTAGAGCGCGCTGCCCAGCTTGCCGGTTGATTTCCAGCGCCCATTTCCCGTCGTTTCAGAGTGTTGGCGTGCTACGCAAGACATTACCGGGGCAGCATGGAACCGAAGAAAGCAGCGGCCGATGGATTCCCCATATTCATACGTACCTCCGGGACCTGGCTCAGGATATCAATGGGCATGGAAACAAAACATCGGACCACCCTGGGAAACACAGAACGCATAATTCGATCTCCGATGTCAATAGGCCGGGAGTGGTCAGGCGAGATTCTGTTTCCATCAACCAAAAAGAATCCGTGGAGAAGAGTTTTCCAGAAGATCAACCCCTGTGCCGTTGACCTGCAGATGGTATCTCGAAGAACCACTTCATACATGTTGAAGTTGCAAAATGATATGTAGCGTTCCTCCCAATATCGACCAACGATGGAGAACTCTGATTGACAACTCTACCACGAATATATCGTAGCAGTTCTGTTTACGGAGTTTGGAATCAAATTATCAAACAGGTCCCAGGCTTTTGGTTTTGCTTTCCAAGACCTACAGGTACGATGAGCACTGTAAATAAATTCGCCCCTTGCATTGGAATGCTGATCGAAGTGGGACGCCCCAGAATTTTGGTCTTTGATGGCGGCGCCTTTGAGTCCTCGACGCTTTCTCTTTAACGCTGGAACACACGTGACTACGTGTCTAGGTCGCGCCAGTCTATCTTTGTGTGCTCTGGTCGCTACTTTCGCAAAGGGATGAATGCTGCCGTCTGAACAACCAAAAGCCGGAAATCTACACTAAGATGCAATGATGGGATTCTTTCTGTGCTCGAAGCAAACAAAGAAGCGGTGATGCGCCGCAATACATTTTGCTTCTCTCTTTCTTGGAACGATTGCCCCCATTTGCTTCGTTTGCTATTTCAAAAGAATCCACGGGTATTCGGGATCCTAGTCAATTTGGCGGCCAGAGGCGGCTGCCTGCTTCCACATCCGCCTCGACGCCAATTTGCAGTATGCCTTCTAGGACTCTCCGGCAAGCGGAGAAGGAAGCTCTTGAGGGCAGCAATGAGTCTCAGGATACCCTCGAAGTGGCAGAACTTTTGATGAGAGACTATGGCGTCGGATTGGTGAGTGATCAATCGATCGTGTGTGTTGAACCGTACCAAAGACTCAAGCCACTAACAACTGAGGCACTGTGTGTCATTCCAAATAGACAAGTAGCTCACCACCACGAGGTCGAGTCCGAACCTCAGCATCACGAAATCGCAGCATCACCCCTCCAGGCGACATAAATGGCTTAAATGGTGGGAACTCTTGACGTTTTCCTTCAATCATTATCGAGCATTTACTGACATCAGTAATTATAGGCTCTACACGATCGCAGAAATCACAGAACTTACAATTGCTCAAAGTAAGTGTTCAAATTGTTTTCGCACGGTTCTTCTTTTCTTTTGTTGCTCAAGTCAGCCAATAAAGTTCCCTGCGAACAGCCACTGACAGCCTGCTTGGCCATGATCTATGCACTGACCAATCTCACAGACGCGGGGAACGCGTGAAGAAACCACCACCGTTCACAAACCCTGCATAAACCTTCACGGCAGTTTGCCTGGTTCCGGGGACGGAAATAACGATGAGGCCGCACATGCGTTGACAGATATCGTTTCACAGCCGACTGATGTTGTTGCCCAGAAAAAGAAGATGGACTCGCAAGCCTCCACCCAGTCGAATACTGGGAGGAGTTATGATCGATATTTCCATGACCAGTCCTCGTTGCCGCCTACTCAAGCTCCTGGGCTCCCGACAAGAAACGCTATAAGGACAAGCTCGCCGGTCCCCGCACCGTTGGAGGATGACGAGGGAGGAACCGTTCAGTTCAATTTCGACCAGATCTCTCGAAATGATAAGCCCGTGTCGTCGAATCAAGCCGACTCCGGAGTCGTTGACTTCGGAAGTCTCAGGCGATTGCGAAAGCAACCGTCTGAAGACACGAGCCTGTCCCCGACAGCGCCGTTGCCAGAAACGCCTGCCCCGCCCAAAAACCCATTTCGCCATAGCCGATCACAGTTGCTTCCTGCATCCCAACTATTTATGGGCACACAGTTTTCTTCGGCAGTTAAGGTGGCCAGCCCAACATCGTCACGGCCGTCGCCTACAGGTTTCCCTGTACACGTGATATCGAATCCAGCTACCTCTTCCCCTCTGAAGAACCGCGGCCTCCGTTCATCGCCTGAGCCGGACCTTCCTTCAAGCTCACAGCTTCTTCCAGGGCCGGGGTCACCAAAACCTATCGATCAGCCTAGCAGCCCAGTGCGTGGTTCTTCGACTGGAGAGCTAGTCATCCCTGCAACGTCCTCCCACAGTCCTAAGGAGAAGTTGGTTCCTGAGCCAATGGCCGCATACGAGCCCATGCGAAAATTTCAGGAGAGGCGTTCGATATCGGAACTGCGATCAGACCCTGCAGGATATGCGGAGGAGGAGGATGATGATGATGATGATGAGATTCGCAGACGCAGGAGAGCTAAATTCAAGAAAGACGCTGGTTTAAAGTCCTTGAACGCAATCAGCTTTGCGCGCCCTCCAAAGCCGCCCCCTTCTGACGTTGCCCCGAGAGAACGACGAAGGAAAGGGAACCCAGCAGAGGCTTATATTGCCCAGTGTTACGGAACGGAGTTGACGGAATGCGAGTCAGAGGACACTGAAACGATCAAAGATTCTCAGGGCCGTAAAGCGGTGCCCGCCCAAAATCCCATCATAGACGACGAATCCACGCAGTCTGATGTCGATGACGGTCCGGAACATATTGTGGAGTTGACACCAGCCCAACAAGATGAGCCACCAGTACCAACGACGAGCCTTGAAACCGAGGTGATTAAGGATTCCTTGGTCGATGCAACAGCGACTACAGAAGAGATTCTGGAGACCAGTCCTGCCAAACTGCAACCACATGCTAAAGAGCCAGAAGTACAGTCATCCAGATCTCCTGTGCCGGAAGTCACAGGCTCGTCAAACTTCACGTCATCGCCTCCGGCCTTCAGCACCCGGTCCAACAGAGCAAATGTGGGGGACAAAGCCGGCGTTGCTCCAAGCACGACTTCGTCCCTCAGTGACTTATCCTCTACACCTGTGGTCTCAGCATGCACTACGCCATCAGTTGATGATTCCGTCGCCATGCAGTCACCTCTGGAAGTTTCAGTCGTGGCCAACTCTTCGCCAATTCAACCCAAGACAAAACGGCGTGAAACCCGCCAAAAGGTCATCAAACCCAAAACATCTACTGAAAGTATCAGGCAGTCATCCAGATTGAGCAGTAGGCGCGGATCGAGTTCGACAGATGAGCTCTCGAGGGGATTGTCTGCCACCCCAGCTTTTGAGCAGAGTCTCCGAGTCTCTAGATTCTCGATGATCTCGACAACGTCTCGGTCGGCTTCGCGATCCGGCCGTGCAAGCCTGAACTTTTCATCTACCCCCAAAGCCCCAAAGCTTTTTGACGGGATGGCTTTTGCCATTTCCTTTCAGGCAAGGAGGCCTGGAGAAAGCAACGAGCAATTCAGTGCCCGGATGGATTTATCCAGCACAATCGCAACGAGGATAAAACAGGCCGGTGGTCGACTCCTGAATGAGGGTTTTGATGAGCTTTTTGAGTTATCACCTCCGGTGTTCAGGAACACCTCTACGACGAGTGCGGAGACAGAAACAGAGATCCGCCTAACGCCCGCGGGGAGATCCATCGGGTTTACAGCATTGATCGCCGATGGACATTCTCGAAAGGTGAAATACATGCAGGCCCTTGCCCTAGGCCTGCCCTGTATTGCAGCTCGTTGGGTGTCTGTCTGTCTGGAAAAGCAGGAAGTTGTCGACTGGTCACCGTTTCTCCTCTGCGCTGGCGAGTCTTCGTTCCTAGGAGACGCTATCCGGTCTAGGAACTTGATGCCCTACGACCCATCCACAGCTCAATTGTCCGAGGTTATCAGCCGACGGGAGAAATTTATGCAGGGGAGTAAAATCCTGGCGGTGGTCAAGAAGGCTGGAGAGCAGAAAAAAATAGCCTATGTGTTCCTCGCGCGGGTCCTGGGCGCATCCCTTACGCGAGTTTACACGGTTGATGAAGCAAAGGCAGCAGCGAAAGCCGCCGAGGATTCGGGTCACCCCTTCAACTGGGTTTACGTTGATGGGAAGTCCGCCGAGCAGGCTTTATTTTCAGCGGGAAGCACTACCGCCAACAAAAAGAGGAAAAGGGCATCAACGGCAGCTGACAAGGCTGTTCCGAGGGCAGAAGACGAGCGCCCGTGCAAGAGGATACGAACGCTCAGTGATGAGCTTGTAATTCAGAGTCTGATTCTGGGAAGGCTCATCGAAGAGGAAGATATGAATGGGTGAAAGACTCGGCGCTGTTGAACTGGCTGAATTTTTATCTGATATGATGAGCTAGCGGGAGAGCAGGCGTATCTTGGGTCATTGGATGTTGGAGCCTGGTGTTGACCTTGTTTGTAGCGGTTATCTACCGGTATGGGTAATTGTATAGATGACAAGGTGGTACAACGGGACAGACTACAAATAGGTATGTATGATTTGAGGGTGGCGCGGACAAGCCACAGTTCACCATCACCATGGAGGGAGAAGGTCTACGGAAGAGCGAACGCCAGGCAGTTCTTATTGATCAGTTATAACATCCTTGCCTTGGTTGTCAAGACGAAGACAAATGGAATATTTCCAGAAATGAGTGACTATAGTTAAGAACACCACACCCGTGGTTGGCTTTCTCTTTGCCCTTTTGCTGAACTCCCTAAGATGACTTTTCTTTGAAAGGAGTGACAATCTCATTAACACAATCCCCATTTGCTTATTTTCCACCCGAAAGAAGAAATGGCTATTCAAATAGTTTTCCCAGTGGTTTGTCAAGAAATAAAGAAAGAAAAAAGTAAACGAGGAACTCGGAAAAAAAAAAAAAAAAGTGTCGCTTTTCCTCCCTTCTACTCGAGCCGCTGTGAAGGTAACTAAGAGCAAGGAACATCACATCTCCCAATGTGATCGCTCTCCGGGTTCAAGCACGAGTTTCCACAGGAACAAATCAGCTCGATCCTGTTTCCGGGCGTGGCCGTACTGCTACAGCTGTTCCCCCCGCCTACGCCGCCACCGCTCGTAGGACCGTTGTCACGGCGTTCTTTACCTTTGCCTTTGGTATCGTTGTCGTCGGCCTCAGTGTCGGTTTGCCCGGTATGCCAGGGGTTGCGGGAGCGTTTGTAGGTGAAGAAGTTTTGGAAGAAGTTCCTGGTGCTGCTGATGCTAGAGACGGCAGCGACGGCGGGGTTGGGTGAAAATCCGGAAGAGGAGTCGGGGGAGAAAGCATCAGGAGAGATGAGGTTGTTGTTGTTGTTGTTGTTGTTGTCTTTTTGCTCTTCCTGAGGAGTGGCTTCGGGGGGCACGCAGACATAAAGAGCTTGGATGGGGTCGGTTTTGGTCTTGCCATTGGCGCAGTTGTCTTTGGCGCCGGCGCAGTAGGCTTTTACTATGTCTTCCTGGCGGAAGTCTAGACGAGATAAGTGTATTAGTACCTTGCAGAAGAGAGGTAAAGTAGGTAGACATAACGAGAGATGAGGGTCTGACACAGGGGGTCAGGAAGGGATTTAAATCTCAAGCTAGGGGCGACAGAGAGGGGGAGAGAAGTGAGGAGCGATAGTGCACGAGAGGGATAAGTGAGAGAACCAGAGAAAGGAGAGGAGAAGATAATCTGAGGAAGTAGAGAAAATGGAAGCCACGAACTCTGGTGATCGCGGAGGATGTAACCGCAGTAAGTGAAGCCATGGCCGCACAAGGCGGCATTGGCATCAGGGGCGCCGCTCGGGGCCCCTGAGGAGGAGACAAAGGCAGCGGTGCTTGTTGCCGGCGATGTCCAGACGGCGGGTGATGACGACTGAGCCCCGGGGGTGAAGGCGCTCACTACCGGACCGGTACTCTGAGCGGCAGCCAGGCCGGAGAAAGCCGCTGCCGAAAGGATAGAGGAGGACTTCATGGTGAATATCTTCTTTGTCGGGCAAGATACTTAAAGAGTGTTCTGCGGCCAGTTCACGTAGGCTTCAAGCAAGGCACTCTTTTGTTTCTCATCTCCTGCCCAGTAAAAAAAAATTAAAAAATGAAAGGGTGATGGCGTGCTTCGGATTCGAAAGACCCTCTCCTCTGGTTTTAAGTGTACGTCGAGAGTGACAAGCTCCAAACTCAGTTCGCAGGTGATAGCATCTCGATCATCGTACCATAGCTACTCAGGGGACACCTCAGCAGTCCAACATGGAGATAGTACTTGTCATGACGCCTAGGTCTGACCGGGTGGTTGCTGGTTCTTTCGGTCAACGTCGTAGTATAACCTCGCTCTATCCGGTATGCCCTTCAGAAGGAGATCGGTTTAGAACGCCAAAGTCCCCTTGAAGTACGACGAACAACAAGTAGACATTTCATTTCGAGCGAGAGCTGGCCATGTCGGGTTCGTGAGCCATGTTTACGGTGTCTCTTGCAACGAGATGAGCCAAAATGAGGAAACAATACGCGGGCAAAACGTCGGACAGCGGTGGCACTGTCCAACCGAAGCCTGAGCTGGCCAAGCACGGGTAAGGTACCTAGTCGGATCACAAACCGGGAGGAGATGGTCGAGCTCATCTCTGTCACGCCGTGATTCCGTTCCGTCATCCGAATTCGGGTGACCCGGCTCAAAAGATATGGGCCGATCAATTGCAATTCTGACTCCTAAATGCCAAGTTGTGTGTGAGAGGTAGCACAAAGGATTGAAACGGCGGCCGAGTCGCTGAAAGAATTCAATGCATTGAGAAGTTTAGTGTGTGCGTATTAGAAACATGGGATATAGTCAAGTGACAACCCTCCCCCCGGGGTGATACACGCCAAAAACAACCAATAACGCACAAGAGCCCATTGCTCTTTTCTCGGTGTAGTCCCAACTCCTTCCCAAATCTATCGGGAGCCGATTCTCCCAAATGCAGCTTCCACGTCTACTTCCATCTTCCCTCATGGCAACCGAAGGCCAATCGTGCCTAGACCTCTGGCGGCCCTCTCCTTCAGCTTCCTTCAAATGACATAAAAAAACGCGAATGAGAGGTAGAACCCGAATTGATTCCCCAATGGCCTGCTATAAAGGCTGGCCATATTAATATACCGCTGGGCCAGTGGGTAACTGACCGTCCTGAGATGCCGGCCTGTCAGAAAGAAGTGGGTGTGGGTATTGTTGTGCTCAATGATGAATAATGCTTCATCGTATCCTTGATGATTGGCATATCCCCTGTTTATGCTTTTGCTTTGGATCGCCATGAAGAGACAGATGTAATATAGCAATGTAAACGGGCCAGAGCGGGAGGGCGGGCCAAAGCCACGAGTAAGTGCTCGCTACTGGTATGCTCCTCAGACAGATTGGTAGAGAAGCAATGGTTCCCCCACGTTACTGATTTCTGGAATGGTGCATTTCAGGTCGAAAGCCTTTGAAAGCACAATCTTGAAGATCTGCACAGGGACATTGTTAGAGATGAGGGTGATCTCCAAGAGGACACTGAAGAGGACAAATACCTTTTGGACGTTGATGCTGTGGGAGGTGCTACTGAAGATCAGTGCTGCCCTCATCGCCTTTGCGAAACGGCGGGCCTGCATTCTTTCTGTCAGCATGAAACTTAGGGTGGAATGATCCGAGGATCAATGACCGAGGCTCCCATACCTGTTGTGAAATCTCTTCTTGCTCTTCGCGTGACAAATTCACAAAATGGTCGTACTTTGTCCCCACCAGAACGGGGATAGCCGTCTTGTTGAAACCTCGTCCCTGACGGTACCACTCTTTGATGCTGTTCAACGTGCTCTTGCGCGTCAGGTCAAACATGAAGAGAATGGCCACAGCATCATTGCACACCAGAGGCAGCATGTTCACGAACTCGCGCTGGCCGCCGAGATCCCAGATGCTGAAGGTAATCTCCGTGTTGCGAATGCTGATTGTTTTCTCCATGAAATTGACGCCAAGCGTTTGAATGTAATCCTCGTCCCAGCTCCCCTCTACGTATTTGACCATAAGACTTGTCTTGCCAATCTGCGCATCTCCCACCATTCCAACCTTGATCACCACATGGTTGCGCCCATTGACTTGTCCTTCTGCCGCTGCTGCTTGTCCGTTGCTGCTGGTGGCTGTCGGTGCTTGTCCCGAGAGCCCAGAAGGGGGTCGAGATGGTACGGATGGTTGTGATACTAGCGGAGAGGCATACCGAGCGGTCGGGGAGCTATCGATGTTGTCGCTTACGTACTGTGGTTGTTGGGAAGAGATGCCCAGACCGTGATCGCCTGACGAGTGGGACTGAGACTGAACATGGTGCCGTTCGTGATCGTGGAAGCCATTGAAATCATTCGCGTTATATCCGGCCGACATGTTTGCAGCACTGCCTTGATGAGAGCTCTCTATGCCGGCCATATGATCATCGTGAAATTCTGTCGGAGTGCGACTCTGGTTTTGGGTGGGGGTAGGAGTCAGTGCTGGGTCTGGCTGATCCAGAACCAAAGCCTGGTCGTGCTGCATTGTATTGTCGAGGGAGTCAATGAAATTGGCCGAGGAGGCCTCGGGCGGATTCGGAGCATCCATCGTAAACGCGGTTGAAGGATTCATGATTGGCAGACACGGTTAAGCTGTCGGATATTCGTACGCGCTACGAGATGCGCCGGACCTGGGAAGGGTAGGTATCGAAATCGAACTCGAAGTACTAGCACTGTCGAGAAAAGAGTGATGCGGTCGGTTAAGTGTGGCGGTCCGTGGTGGCTGCGGTGATCCAAAAACTAGCTCGGTGACGAAGGCATGAAGATCCGGTCGCGGTTTGACGGGCGTTCGTCTTAACTTTGAAGTTTCCCGCAAGGCCCAAACGAGGTCGAAGTGGGAGCGAGAGACTGGAGTTCCAGGTTGTTGACTGAGTGGCTCAAGTGGATGGGGGGTGGAAGAGCGGGTGCAGATGCGGAGCCGGATCGGATCGTGGACCATGCACTCCAGTCTGTCGGTTTCTTGGTCTTGGTCTTCTCTTCTTCCACTTCTTCCTCTTCTTCCTCTTCTTCTTCTTCTTCCGCTTCGTTCTCCGCCGTTCCGATCTCCAAAAAGCTGGAACGCTCGAGCACGGAAACTCCCCAGACGACACAAGAGTGCTTCGGAAAGGTGAATGTAGAATGTCGGATTACAAGTTCGTAAAGATATATAGTGCTGAAAATTAATGTCGTCGTTCTCTGTGGTTGAGTGACTTGCAGGTAGGGGTGGGTAAGTGCAAGGGGGAGATCATCAGAGAGGGGAACCTAATCGAAGCCACTGCCCTGACTGCGCAGTGTGCACCGTGCAATTCGCTGCAAGCCAAGCGCGCGAACTGGACTGGACTCTGCGGCGGCAGTGCGGTTACCCACCCAAGACCTTGGGCGTCACGGCAGTCTCCCGACTCCCGTTTTCCGACTCGCCAGAATGGAGGACTGCTGACTGGACTCTGGAGCAGCCGCAGCTAGCGTTTTCCGTTCCAAGTTAATTGAAATTTTGCAGCACGTCACTCCGACGCGCTTTTGCATGCAGCGAGGACGCGACGCGATTTTTGTGTCAAAAGGTGAGGATACAGAAATGGCCGAGCGGAGAGAATTGGGAGATAATAAAAAGGGCATCAAGAGACGATAACACGGAGAGACAAAATAATAATCTTGATTGACTGACTGTAAACAACAAACAAGAAAACTTCCCGCTCTATGGGTCCATTTCTGCCCGACGGGCCTATCGCACAATTTGAGATATGTTGTGCGCTATCATAGCAGCCTTGCTATCGAATTTCCAGGCCAGTCGGGCGAAACGAGGGGTACCCTACTTGAATGAAGGGAGTGAGTGTTGTGTTTCTGGGACGATGCGGGGGAAAAACAACATCACCGATGCAACCACTCAAGAGTCGAGCAACAGCATGCAACATCGGCTTTGTTTGGGAAGAAATACTATGGAACTGGGTCACCCAATCACGAACGAAAAACAAACAGGCAGAAATACGAGATACAGCTTCCAGCTTTTCAATTTCGATTTTTGATGCGTCTCGGCCTTTCATAATAGCATCGAAGTAGTCACTGTAGTATTCGTATTACGGGGGTTCATCCATCAGCCAGTTCCATCTGATGATGACTTCACAATTCAAGTGCCCAGGTACGGCAATTACCTAAGCGCAAGCTCGGCAGCTCGGTTCCCTCACGTGCCTAGCTGATGGTTGCCAGCTGCCCCGGTAATTGACGGCCCAATCATCGGTCCCCCATTCCGCAATCGCAGCACAACTCCGTCCCGTTCCTTTATCGGGTCGGCGTCATTCGATTTAAGTTATCTTGTCCACTGTGTGTTGCTATCAAGACCGAACACCTCCAAACTCCGGGAACACCAATCTAGAGTCAATATACCCTCCCCACCTTCTTCACAATGGCTTCAATCGCACGGTGCATGAGGGCAGCTCGCCCCTCCAGCTTCCTTAAGAGCTCTGTTGTTACCCGCACAATCGCTGCTCGTCCTTTCTCCGTCACTGCATCGAGTAAGATAGTCCCGCGGTACCTCCGTGCGCCACCACAAATGGAAGCAAAAGCCGGAATTTGCTTTACCGCCAGAACATTATATACTATGGAACAAGAAGAACATGTAGCTAACCTCAAAATACCAAATCGCCAGACGAGATTAGGAAGTACACAAAGGAGCACGAATGGATTGACCTCTCCGCCGACAAGAAGACGGGTGTTCTGGGAATCAGCGAGTACGCCGCAAAGGCCCTTGGTGACGTCGTCTACGTTGAGCTCCCCACCGAAGGCAACACGGTGAACAAGGGCGACGCTATCGGCGCCGTCGAATCGGTCAAGAGCGCTGCCGATATCAACGCCCCGATCAGCTGCAAGATCACCCAGGTCAACCTCCTCCTCGAGGAAAAGCCCGGCACTCTGAACCAGGTCCCTGAGGACGATTCCCACGGCGGCGGTTGGGTTGCCAAGGTGTCCGTTGATGAGCAAGGCCTCAAGGATCTCGAGTCTCTGATGGATGCCGAGGCATACAACGAGTTCACAGCGAACGAAAGCGCTGATCACTAAAGGGGGGAGTGGCCGGAGTTAAGGCTGGATCAAGGAAAATGGGGGCAACCACGGACGGAGCGGCGGTTGAAGGCTTTGGGTCATCGGCGCTTCGGAAGGGGGAAGATAGTTGTACGGTAGTAGGGACGGGAGTGCGGGACGTCTATTCACTTTTTGATTTCCGGACAGTTCAACCTGATAGATACACACATGGGCCTCAGGAATTTGTACCATAAGGGTGGTATACCGGGCAAGCCGGTGGCTGGTCTTTTTTCATATTCGCATCTCAGGGTGGTCTTGCCCTGGGCTTTTCCAGGTTAGATACCTCATAGCATGGCAATGGCGCACACGCAACTGGGCGCCTCACACGAACAGCTACGAGAGTGCTCTCAGGCAGCTTTCAACGGCTGATGATAGAAAAACATGATGATGAACTCACGACCGGACCAAGAAAACCACCTGGGAGAGATCATAAGGTGAAACACTTTTCCCACGTGCATATGCATACCAGCCATCATCATCTGCAGGTCATCGCTCGTCGAAACCCGTTTTATCAATCCTCATTTTCCATCTCCCCTTTTTTTTATTTTTTTATTTTTATTTTTTTACAATCCCCCTAAGCATCACTAACCTTCAGCGCCCCCGACCCGTCCGCCCTCTGGCAGTTAATCTCATCAAGAATCTTTTGCGCGCCCTGCTCTGCCAGCTCCTTCGCCAGTCTTGTTCCCAAGCTCTCCGCAGCCTCCAAGCTCTCCACCACCTCCGTCTTCTCCCCATCCACCCCCGTCTGCCCATCAAGACTAACCACCGTGACCCTCAGCCTCAGTTTCTTGTCTTCAACCCACGTCGTCTCCACCCCAATCGGCACACTGCACCCGCCCTCCAGCGTCCTCATCACCGCCCGCTCCGCAAAAGCCGCCATCATCGTCGGCTTGTGCACCGCCGCCTGCAAGAGCTTCTCCATCCTTTCATCCCCCTCCCTGATCTCCAACCCCAGCGCACCTTGGCCGACCGCATGCAACAACCCCCCTCCCGGCGTCGAGCTCTGCAAAAACTGCCCGATCCTCTCCCCAAAGTTGAGCCTCAACAGCCCCGCCGCGGCCAGGATAATAGCATCATACCCCTCCGCAGCATCATCGCACTTCTTGAGTCTGGTATCGATATTTCCCCGCACATCCCTGAACACCAGGCCCGGGTACCGCCTCCTCAGCTGCGCCGCCCGTCTTACACTGGACGTTCCCACCACGCTTCCCTCCGGGAGTTCCTGAAGGGTCTTGTACTTCCCCTCCTGCCGTCTCGGGAAAACCACCACATCCCGCGCATCTTCCCTCTCTGTGACCGCACCCAGCACACACCCGGGCGGCAGAACCGTGGGCATATCCTTGAGGGAATGGACAATAATATCCACATCCTTGGCCACAAGCTGCGCTTCCAGCTCGGACGTCCACAACCCCTTTCCTAGCGCGGGGAGGGGCGTGGTCTTGTCGCGGTCGCCCATGGTGGCCATGGAGTGCACCTCAAAGTCGATGTTGGGGTTCGCAGCTTTCAGCGCGGCGATGACGAGCTCCGTCTGGCGCAAAGCGAGCGCCGACCGGCGGGTGCCGACTTTGACTGTGTAGGCTTCTTCGGGTGCCATTGTGACTGATTGGTTTGTTTTTGTTTCGTCTTCGTGGTTTCGAACGTAAAAAAATAGGGGTGGTCTAGAAAACAAGACCAAATTCGTTGCGTGATATCAACCGATCAACAGTCGCTCGTCTCGGAATTATGCTGTGCTGCTGAGTAAACGAACAACTGTACTTTCTTCTGGGTAAAGTCACTTCCCAGGCTCAGGCGCTCTTCTTCGGCTCCAGAATGCAAGGCAAGGCAAGGAAGGACGGGATGCAACGGAATGGCAACTCGTACCCTTTTCGGTCAGGGAGGGGTCGTTTCCCCGAAGTTTTTGGAGTCGGCGGGGCAGACTTTTTTTCTTTTCCACTTTGCTCACCCAGGAACACCGCTGTTCTCAACGGATAGCGCGGGGGCGGGGTAATGGGTCATGAAAATGATGAAAATGCCTCCCCCCCCCACCCCCCTCCTGCTCCAACTGCTCCAACCAAATTGACACACGCTGACCAGGGAATAAGGGAAAGGGGAGACAACTAAGGGTTCATGGACTTGAAAAGAACCAAGTATTTGTTGTATTAGGACTACTTTGACTAATTCTGTTCCCATGAACTATTCTAGGTTATGGGATGATCCATTACGAGCACCATTCAGGTTGTCATTCTTTCCAAGCCAATCACCCGGCAGTTCTCTCTTAAGAGTTATCTAACGGATACCCCTGACCAAGTTCAACTAATCCCTAGTTTGGGATAGGCCTGCTCACTTATACACCGCAGAGCTATGCATCACTTCGGCGTGGACGGTCTGCTGCGATTGGATCCTTCCCATGCCTTCCTGTCTTGCTCGATCAAGTGCCCAAGGAGCTGTTGTGCTCGTTGAGCCTTTTGAGTGGCGGTGCTGATGGAATAGTCTTCGAGATTTGGTGCTGCTGGCGAGGGTACTCTGTCGCCGGCCTGAATTCCGTGTTTATTCACTTGCTTGGAATTTCCGTCCACACGCTTGTCCACGTGGATGGGATATTCTTTGGGCGGGAAAAGAGCCGGAGATGGAACTCTGCCGTCGGCGTGGATGTCATGTTCGTCGTACTGTGGACTAGGGGTGAGAACCTTCCTGTCTTGGAAGATCCCGTGCTCTGCATTCAACCGTACCAGCTCAGGTGTAGGGACCCGTTCATCGAGATGGATGCCATGGGCATAGGCCTTGGACGTGGGTGTAGGAACACGAGCATCACTGGACAGGTTGTGTTCTCGAGTTGTGGTGACAGGTGCTGATACGGGTCGGTCCATTTCAAGCGCGTGCTTGCTGACCGGAGAGTGGTTGGCCGGAGAGTGGTTGGCCGGAGAGTGGTTGACTGGAGAGTGGTTGACCGGAGAGTGGTTGACCGGAGAGTCATTGATCGGAGAGTCGTCGACCGGAGAGGCGACCTGCAACACTTCAATATCTTCCTGCAAAGTGCGGCCTTCATCTTCGACCTCTGGATCAGACTCGGGGGCCTCGATGACAATCTCGTCCGACTCCAGATTGTGATCTCGGATGGGCATGTCACGTACGGACATGCGCTTGTCGGCGCTGACGCGAGGATCAAGGCTTGATGGATCGGTGGCTGCAACCGTTTGGTCGAATTCGATGGTGTGGTTATCCGTTGTGACAGTGACTGGACCAGGAACTTGGATATCAATCCGAATGTTGTGCGTCCTAGCTTCTCCTGACGACTGAGGAACTTGCTCGTCAACACTGATACTGTCGCGGAGGGGCTGAGCTCGCCGGAGCACTCGAATCGGTGGTTCGGCTGTCTTTTGAGGTTCTGGGAACCACTCAGGCTCAGGCTCCAGCACCGGTTGCAAATCGACGGCCGTGAGGAAAATTTGGGCAGGTGGCTCTTCAACGGGGAGTACCACAACCTTCTTCTTGCCACCACAGGTCTGGCAAACCGCATTTTTCGGCCTCACCTGAAGAGACTCGGTGACCTTGCCCTTCTTCATCTTCTTCCCTTTATCCTTTTTGGGAGGCTCCTCCGGACACTCCTCGGGACAAATCTTGTCCGGTAGTGTGGACTGGATCCATGCTTGGGTTTGGGGAAAGTTTGGAATACTCTCCCTATTCCGGAAGTCTTCCAAGCTGTCTGTCTCGGTAATGGGTGTCAACATATGGGCTCTACGGGCAAGGTCATTGAGTTGAAGGGGGCTAGCCACGTGCGGTATCTCAGGAAGCTGTTCTTGAGGGTACAATGGAATCGCCCGGTCCTCGTTCGGGTGAGTATGAGAGGTCGACATTTGTGGCTCCGCTCTGTAGGCGTCGTTGGTCGACATGGTGAAAAGCGGGTGGTAGGTTTGCTCGCCGAGTGGGAGCGGCGCTTGCAGAAGTTCAATGTTGGCCCTGTCGCGTGTGCGCCGACGGACCTCGAGACCGTTCCGAATCAGGGAACATGGCTGGCAGAAGATCCCTTTCACAACGTCGTCCCCATATTTGCCCTTGATGCCATAGGTTTGTCTGATTTCTCGGGTCTGTTTGGCCGTGTATACGCCGCTTCCAATGCCTAGCAACCATCCATTAGTACGAAATCAAGTGAACCTAGCTCCCACCACTGACCAACTGTGAAGATGCAAAGGAGGAAGTAATTCCAGCAATTCCGATTGCATCCCTTGTAGTCTGTGAGGTCCAGGGGGTCTTCGCCGCTCACAAGTCGGTTCAGACGCTGCTCGGTGCGGCCAAATTGGTCACATCCGATGCAACAGGATCGTGGACAATCGCCGCCCTCTCCGGAAAAATCGAATAGACCACTCAACCAACTCTGCCCTGGTTCGTCACTACGCTCAGGGTGGTTCGTCTGGGCCATTGAAATTGAGAGTGATAGAGCCCCTGGAGGTGATGAATAATGATGATATGAGGGTCAGATAATGTCCGCCCTGTCCGAGGGTGAGATAGGTTCGGATGCAACGAAAGAATGCAATGATGTAATGGAGCGAATCAAAAGATGATTGGTGTCCCTGGCACCGAGAACCTGGGCTTGGGGTATTCTAAACCGTCGGGGTATTCCTGCTCAAAAGGAAGGGAAATCTGGGAATCAGTCCCCGGTTGAGGATATCACGACTCGGCTGGGATGGTGTCCCTTCCGACAATGAGGTAAGCGCAGTGTCTGGCAGGTGTGGACGGATTTCTCTCTCCGCTCAGGGATCTCCCTACCGTATCTTGGTGTTTCCTGGCCTCGGGTTTGCATGCAGTTAAATTCCACACCATCACGGACACATAAAAGACACAAATCGCTCCCGAGATTCTGGCAAGGTTGTGGTAGAGAAGCTGGAAATCGCATTTAACGTTCAACCCTAACTCCAAACGAGACTGGCAACCGTATCGAAATGTTGTACAGCACCTCCAACGCTCTATTTTTCAGTTGGGTCGACTCTCTTGCTCGCAGGCTTTTGGCTAAGCTTCTGTGCTTGCTGTAGAAATAGTTAAAACCCTTGATTTTATTGGCTATGATATGGAGGCATAGGTAGGTTACTTACGTTCTCGGGCGAGTCGTCCATCTCTGTGGACTGGCCATCGTAACCAGCCGCGGCCGAAGGAGTAGAAGCTTTCTCCTCGCCGGGTTTTCCTGTGTCGTCCGCGTCCTGGATGTTGTCTGTGGATTGTTGCACTTCCTGATTCTCGGCCTTGGTAACGATGTGCTCCTCCTCATGGGTCTCATGAGCTCCGTGACCAGCAGGGTTGGGAGACTTGCCGCTCGGCCACAGGAGAAAGATGCCCGGAACCGTGACTCCGACGGAGCCGATTATCCTAGAGAAAGACACTTGGTGGTCAGAGTTGTGCGCCAGTTGGTTTTGCATTTAAATCCGCCATATTCTGGAAACATACCACGGCATGTCGTTTCTGGCGGCCTGACCTGGAGCGCTCGCATAGCTCCTGCGGCCAATCGTGCGGGTCAATTGAGCCTGGATAGGCCGGAGGGGGGCTGTTCGCAAGCTGGAGCGAAGGATGGCTGACATTTTGAATAGTGCCCGAGTTATAGGGTCAAGGAGATGTTATCGCGAGGGAAACTGGTTAGTAGAGCGAGCCAGTAATTAAGTAAGTTGGTGAAATGAGTTTTGGTTTGTTTGTGTTCAAAAGCAGAGCTCTAAATTTCCAAGTTCGGGGTATTTCTATCCGAGATAGGATAAACACGGGCGGCTGCCCGATTGGATCGACCTGTCCTTCCGCTCAATGTCGTCGACGACAATGGCTCGGCTGACGTCTTTGATGCAAGGTCCCAGTTCCAGGTTCGTATATACAATATACATACACTGTACAGCCCTCAACATTTTTCACCAACGAACATGGGCATGGAGCTGGCTTTTTCTGGAAATTATCACTTCATTTCTCTGCCGGTTGTTGATACCAAACACTGTTTGTCGTGATGGCTTCAATTTGAGCCCGGCTCTTGTCCGCTTCGTCGCATGTAAGTCCCTTGCCAAGAGAAGAAACGTCCTGGCATCTGATCAAGTTTGTTGATGAGATCATGCCAAGCATCCACCAAGCTAGGATCCCTGCCCTCGACCTTCGTTTGCCCTTCCACCAACTACGCAGTACAGCAATTAATACTGGCTGATGACCCTTGGATTCTATCAAAATAGCATCTTGGTATGCTCGAACAGGTACACGTGTACCATAGTGCAGAGTTACGGTTCTGGCTCTCTGCAATAAAAGTCGCTGCTAGGTAGTCTGTAGATTGAGTTTTCAAACGCTACCTACTTTATTCCAATTCAGCTTTGAGGTTAAGGTACCTACCACCCATAGTACCATTTATCATGGTATTGTACAGTACCTCGTACTTTACAAGATTTTAGATCACTCACATGCGCAAAACCGCCCGATCAAGCAAGGCAACTCGGTGGTTTTGAGAATGAGAATGAGAATGAGAATGAGAATGAGAAAAAGAAAAAGAAAAAGAAAAAGAAAAAGAAAAAGAAAGAACAAGATCTTCCAGTCGGTTCATCCATCCACTCAAGTCAAACACCTACATAAAAGTCGTTTGGTACAGCATCTCCTGCGCAGTGAGGGGAGCTTGGTCTTGTTAGTCACGAAGTAGGGATCATGTCTTTTCAATGGTCTAACCCGTATTTACACGGGAGCTGCTCCCAGACGTACCAGACCCCGCGTGTGTTGACCCCACCAACCATGCCATTCGCCTTCCGCCCCGCTTTCCACCACCAACACCCTACCTCAAAGCTGCCTAATCCATTTGGCGGGACTCTGGGGAGGCTTTACAGTATTCAATTCAAGCTCTACCATCCATTTTCTTGAAATTCATAGCACCCGCATTTTCCAACGCCTTTGTGTGTGCTTGAGGCAGCTTAGGGGAGTAATATCCTCCCTCTCGTTGAAAGGTAAGTTTTCAATATTGCCCGCCGCGAACTCTCGCCTTCAACAGACACCCATGCCAGATCCGCTACGAGTGGATGGAGTCCCGAACCGAACCTCATCACTAACTTCGCAGAACAACCTCGTAGAATCGTACCTTCGCCCGACTGCACGTTCAAGGTGGAATATTGGGTCCTGAACCCATATCGCATTCATCATGGCGACCTCGATCCCCAGCAATCCAAATCCGCAGACGATCAATGTCCTGCTCCAGCGGATTGCCGACCCCGACCCCGACTATCGATTTATGGCACTGAACGATATATGGACGGTCTTCAACATCGCCAAAGCCGACTTCATGAACCATGACTATAATACGGCCGCGAGGTGTGTTGATGCTATCGTGCGCACCCTGGACGATCAGAATGGAGAGGTGCAGGGACAAGCAATCAAATGGTAAATAATACACGGTTACTTTCTGTGTTCTGCCTCTAGTACAAGACCCAGCGCTGACGATCTGATCATGCAGTATTGGCCCGATGGTTAGGAGGTTTCCCCATACCCTTTATATTGCCACGATGGAGAAGCTCGCTACCTTGAAGCTTAAAAACTCTCTCGACAATTCGATCCCTTCTCTCGCCATGCGGGCCATGGTGGCTGCCCTCCCACGGCCGATCCCTGGTCAGAGTGCCACTTTACAGGTTCAGGAGGCGTACACGAGTATCAGTAAGGCTCTTATTCCCCGCTTCGTTGGACGTCTGTCATCGAATGGCGCACCCATTCCGGGCTTTCTGGATTCCGAGGATAGTACTTCGGACTACGTCGACGTTTTGATTGAGGTGGTGAAGTGCTTCGGTCCTATGCTCCAACCATATGAGATAGAAGCGCTTCACAACGCGATTGTCAATCTTATGGAAAAGGAGAAGGGAAACTCAGTTGTGAAGAAGCGGGCCGTCGTTGCAATTTCGATGCTGGCGCACTATCTTTCCGAAGACCTCCTGACCGCGTTCATCGGCCGTACCATCGGTGTCCTGAGTCATAATAATGTACCGGGGGTTACGCGCCGCCTGTACATCACAATCTTGGGCTCAATGGCTCGCTCCGTTCCCTACCGCATCGGCAGCCATCTTCAGGAGTTAGCGCCTGTTGTTCTGCGCGCTCTAGGGGAGGATGAGCTAGTGGCAGCGGAAGAGGACATCAACGAGGGAGGCGACGCCGCCCTACAATTCAACGAAGTCCGCGAGGCAGCCCTGGTGGCGCTGGAAGCGTTCCTTTCCGCCTGTCCAACACAAATGCGCCCCTTTACCAACGATGCAATCGGAGCCTGCCTGCGTTATCTCAAATTCGACCCCAACTACGCCTTGGAGGAAGATGACGACGAGAACATGGAGGAAGAGGAGGAGGAGGAGGAGGAGGACGCAATGGACGAAGACGACGAGTTCGCCGCTGATGGTGACTTCGATGACGATGATGATTCGAGTTGGAAAGTTCGGAGGTGTGCTGCGAAGGCGCTCCACACCATCATCTCCACGAGAAGCAGCGGCGATTTGTTGGAAAGCGGTGTTCTTTACAGCAAGGTGGCTCCGGCTCTCATTAAGCGGTTTGATGAGCGCGAAGAAAACGTGCGGCTTGAAGTTCTCTCCGCTATCGCCCTCCTCATTCGAAAGACGGGAGAAGGCGTCATCCCCGCCTTTTCTGTGGATAACGGCCAATCCGAATATTTGAACCAGCTTCCCCCCAGCCGCAAGCGACGTAGACAGAGCAGCGGCGGCGGTGGAGCTTCGGCGTTTGCTATGTCCATGTCCTCAGCCGAACTTGCAGGTACTGGCCTGACTTCACCGACTACGGAAAAGGCACCCCCAACAGGTCCCCGTGCTGATCTTGCTGCCTTGACGCCCTCTATCATTAAGGCTGTGGCCAAGCTGCTCAAGGGCAAGCTTATCCCAACCAAGCAGGCGTCTATACACCTGCTGAGCGACATCATCGTCGTTCAGAAGGGTGGTCTTGCCCAGTATTTCGATCTGGTCCTTGGCTCTATCGTTGACGCTATCAAACCATCCAGTGCGGCGTCAACATCGGCTTCGCTCGCCTCCGCGGGAGGTAGCGCATCAGCCACAGCGACCACCCTGAGAATTGCTGCGCTGCGACTTACCAGTGACATTGCAAAGAACCACTCTTCGACTGCTCTGCAACCCCACCTTCCCAAGCTTGTTACTGGTGTCGTGTCTGTTGCTCATGATCGCTTCTACAAGATCTCAAGCGAAGCTATCCAGACGGCTGAGGAAGTCGTGAAAGCCATTACACCTCCTCGCGCGCGATTGACCGCATCGAAATTCAAGGGGGATCTTCAGAAGCTTTACGATGTGATCGTTGATCGTATTACGGCCAATGATGCTGATGCCGAAGTTAGACAGAATGCGATTCATGCTCTTGGAACTCTCCTGGCTAGGACCACGGGAAGTGAGGGCTCGGGTCTTCTGCCTGAGGATAAACGGAAGGCGGCCCTCGGCGTTTTACTCGAACGCCTCAAGAATGAAACTACCAGGCTCGCCGCTGTTCGTGCTATCGACACCGTCATCGCCATGTCTTCAGGCGCGGTCCAACTCGAACCTCAATGGATCCGTCAAGTTACGTGTGAGCTTGCGGGTCAGCTGCGCAAAACGAACCGAGCTCTTCGGGGCTCCAGCGTTGTGGCGTTGAAACACCTTATTCTTTCCCCTTCCACAAAGGGTACAATAGACCAAGAAACGACCCAGGCGATCGTTACTGCATTGATTCCCGTGATCACGCACAACGATGCTCAGCTTCTTGGTCCAGGGCTTCTCGTCATTGCGCATCTTGTCAAAGACATGCCGCAAGTTGTCATTACACCGCAACTCGTCCAGGCGATTTGCACTCTACTTCAGACGACAGTTGCAGGAGCCGTTCTCGACTCTCTACTGGTTTTGGTCACCAACGCTGGTGAGACTGGCCAGGCTCAGCCTCTGATGAGAGGTCTTCTCAAAGATGTCGGCGTTGCTGGTGATCCTGCTGTGGTGGGCAAGGTTATAGGAACTCTCCTTGTTGCCAGTGGTGGGACTGCTGGCGTCACCCTCGATAATTTCGTTCAGGAGGTGAAGAACAGCTTGGAGGGAGACCAGGCCCGGGCAAGCCTGGCGCTCTCGGTCATTGGAGAGGCAGGTCTGCGCCTCGGCGCCGCATTTCCCGTGGAGCCACCCCTTTTCCTGGGCCTTCTCACAAATGAATTTGACAAGGTCTCGGTGGCAGCGGCAGTTGCCCTTGGTCGGGCAGGCGCTGGCAATGTCTCTAAGTATCTTCCGGTTATTTTGAAGTCGATGGAGATGAAGGGGAACACGCAGTATCTGCTTATGCAAGCGATCAAGGAGATCCTTCAGCAGGCTGCTCAGTCCTCGGCCGACATCAGCCAGTTCTCCAGTTCAATCTGGGATCATATTCTGGCCCTTGCCGATGCGGAAGACAACAAGGCTGTTTGTGCAGAATGTGTCGGGCGTATGGTCATCATTGAGCCCAAGACATATATGCCCAAGCTTGAGGTACGTTTCGGTTTTGCTCCCGCTAACGTGAAGACGGTGCTGACCAGATTCCAGGGATTGCTCAGAAGCAAAACACCATCTATGCGGGCCATCGCAATCCAGGCCCTTCGGTACACTCTCCCAGATGACAACGAGGCCTTCGATGCAGTCCTGAAGACGTCGCTCGTCGGCATGTTGAAGACGGCACTGGAAGACCCTGAGATGGAGATCCGTCGCCATGCTATGTCTACACTCAATTCGGCTTCCCACAACAAGCCCGAGATGATCATGGGCCACTTTAAGGATTTGTTGCCTTACGTCATGAAAGAGACGGTCATCAAGCCCGAACTCATTCGTGAGGTTACCATGGGTCCCTTCAAGCACAAGATTGATGATGGACTCGAGGTCCGCAAGGTATGCTGAACAGTCTTGGCGCCGTTAAGTGAAGGGATTATTTTACTGACAGTGAATGACTTGTAGGCTGCGTATGAGACGTTGTATGCGCTCATGGAGACAGCTCTTTCGCGCATCAGTATTATTGATTTGTATGATCGGATTATTGCCGGTCTCGAGGATGAGCACGACATTCGCGCCCTTTGCAACCTTATGGTGTCCAAGCTTGTCTATCTTGATGCGGACGAGACAGTACGGCGGCTTGATGCTATTGCCAAGGCCTTCCGGCAGACGCTCTCCACTAAGCTCAAGGAGGCCGCCGTGAAGCAGGAGATTGAGAAGCAAGATGAAGCGAACAAGGCAGTTCTTCGTGTTACTCTTCTGCTGGGAGACCGGCTGAAATCGGTCTTGAGCAACACAGGCAGTGGTGGTGCCAACGAAGTTTGGACAAGCTACTGGGACTGGGTCAACCGGGACTTTGCGTCGCAGTTGAAGACGTTGAAGGAGGAGAGCACTTCTGCGGCTAAGGCCGCTTAAGTGTGATCCGTTGCTTATGGCGGATATGAGAGGAGTTGTGTTTTGTATGTTTATCATGCCTGGTAAAGTCAGGGCGATTGTTGTAGAAGTCACACATAGCGTTTGAGGGGCACCGAGCCCTGCCCGTCGTTGTTGCGGGTATGAACCGTAACGGTTTTCAAACTGTTAGCGGAGATTAACAAGTAGTATGTTCATTACTCGAATGACTACGACAGAGAGACGTCGTTACCTAGCTGCGTGGTTCGGTGATGTCCAGTCGTCTTGCCTGTTCAGATGCCCGCTGTGGTGTAAGCGCAAAGTACCGGTACCTGACCCCTGGAGCTCTCGGAGCTTCAGCCACAGCAAGCGGGGCCCTTCGGCATCTCCACCACATCCTTGAACCATTCACTCCATCTCCATCCTTGACGTTGCCCCCCCAAATCGCCAATTGTCTGCCTCAGTCACAAACAAGCAAACAGTCACCAGCACAAACGTCGACCGAAAGCCTCTTCCCCTCCGCGCTTGACCCATAATAACTTAGAGGCAGACTGAGAAGAACACTTGGTGAAGGAGGGAATTGGATCGAAAGACGAGAATTGAGAAAGCGACACAAAGCCATGGCGCATCTAGCACCAAACAAGCCGAGCAGCGGCAAGGAGAGCGCAGGGCTGCGATACCCGACCAACGGCAAGACGATCTACCACCGACCGCTGAACCGGAGCAAGACGGCCGAGCTCAGTCAAGCAAGCTTTGCGTATCTGTTTTCTGAGATGGTGAGCTATGCGCAGAGGAAAGTAACGGGCATTCAGGATTTGGAGAAGAGGTAAGCAGCTTTCCCCTCCCCTCCCCTCCCCCTTTCCCTGCTGCGCGCGCGCCTCTTTCGGTCTCTAATCGTATCTTCGAAACTTCAACAGGCTAAACAACCAAGGCCACCCCATCGGTCTCAAGCTCCTCGATTTGCTTCTCATCCGCGAACCGCCCCGCTCGCAAGCCCGCCCGTTGAATATTATCACCCTTCTACACTTTATCAAGATCAACCTCTGGCAACATTTGTTCGGGCGACAAGCGGACAGGCTGGAAAAGAGTAGCGACCCGGAGGCGCAGGACGAGTACATGATCATCGATAATGAGCCGTTGGTCAACGCGTTCATAAGCGTGCCGAAAGAAATGAGCCAGCTGAATTGCGCGGCGTTTGTCGCGGGGATCATTGAGGGGGTCTGCGACGGGGCGGCGTTCCCTGCGAGGGTGACGGCGCACACGGTGGGCACAAAAGATGAGGGCGAGATGTGGCCCGGGAAGACGGTGTTTCTGGTCAAGTTCCAGCCCGAGGTGCTGGAGCGGGAGGCGCTGATCGGGAAGGCGTGATTTGTTGTTTGTTCTTTTCTGATACGAGGCGTACTTTTGAAGGGAATATTTTTTTTTTTTTTTTTTTTTGCATCAGCATGGCGTTCCGGGGGAAGCAATTTGTTTACGTGGGTAGATGGGAATCAGGGTGTAGAGGTCGAGGAGATGCAAGCTCTTATCAGTGGGATAAAAATAAAATATCCCATAAAACTGCCCAAGGGGTATATATTCCTGACATGAAACGCCCCTCCAAGTGATGATCCTACACGCTACCCAATCTCCCTTTTGTTTGGGTGACGACTGTACCCCTTTCAACCTGACCTAAAAACCGATGTGATAGTACGCCTCAAGTCCAAAGCCAAAACCAAATCCCAATCCACAATGATCTTCCCTAACCTCAACGAGGCAACCCCTTAAACCCAGCACCACCGCCTCTCCTCCTCCCTCCTCTGCCCCTGCTACCAGCTCCCCTTCCTGACGAACCATCCTCCCCCGGGCCACGATGCATGAGCTCTGCCAGCCCCAAATCCTTCCAAGCAGTCTCTTTCACTTTCTGCGTGGCCTTTTGGATACCAAACGCCGCGTGCTGGTCCGGTACTACGTCGTCCTCATCCTCCGGATTGATGGGCTGCAGGTGAGGCGGAACATAGATATCGTCTGCGGGAAGCTTGTCCTTGCAAAAGTCCTCGAACAAATCCGCGTCGCCTGGGTGCCGCATGTGCACGTAGGTGTATGTTGCGTCTTTGTTCTTTTTTTTTTTTTTTGGTTTCCGTCAGCAATCCATGTTCTATTTCTCGAAAAGAAAGGAGACAAGCATTTACCATGTTGATATACTCCGGGGGAGCTTGCGTAAACTCCTTGGGCGATTTGGGGGGTTCTTTTGCCAGCTGAAAAGGGTCTGCGTCGTAAGGGTGATGCACACGACCGGTGGCGCTGTCGATGGTCGCTCTTCTTCTGCGGTCTACTACTCTGGGCCGGAGTCTGCGTCTGCGTCGGTTGATCAGGGTTGTGTTGAATCTCGGACGTGGTCTGTTGATGACTGAATCGGTGTCAGAGTAGTCGTTGAAGGCGGCGGCTTCTTCGTCAGAGGGAGGAGCAGGGTCCTGGTTCTGCGTGCCGGGGCCGCCACTGGGGGAGGCGCTGTCGATGTCGCTGTCGCTGTCGTCGCTGTCGGGGACGCGTGGGGCCTCTCGGTGGGGGCCTTCCCAGGGGTTGGTAAAGTCCATTCTGGGCGCTGGGAAAGTGTGGCTGGGGATTTGTGGCGTATGTAGAGGTACTTGGCTGGTCGGAGGAGGTTTTAGCGGTTCTTGGCGGGGACGGTGTAAGTGACGAGTTGGGAATAGTGTGTGTGGATGTTGGGATGACCACGGATTCTTGGTGATGTTAGAGAGGTAAAAAAAAAAAAAAGTTGTTAATTGTTGGAGAAACCGAAAGAATGTCGATGTATGGCTTTGCCCGTTGGCAGGTCAGGTTCAATAATGCGGTGATGTGAGTGAATAGGGTAGGCAAACATTGTATGAATCTTGCGTTCGCATCCTATAAAAACCGGTTGGTCGCCTCCGGGCTGATTACCCCCCCCCCGCTGTTCAGTCTTCCAAACTTGACGGCGACGAGCTGTCAAAAAAAAAAAATTTTTTTATTTGTAGGTCTATTTTTGCTCGAGTCCATCAGCGCCGAATCTGTCTTCACTACCAAAAGAAATCAAAATTAGTCACCCTGAGCATCTACCTGGATGTCGCACTCCCGCCGACGCCTCTCGGCCACGGATTTCACTTCCACCATTGCCTCCAAGATTTTACTCCTTTCCAAGAGCCTTCCTTACACTCGTGATAACGTTGCTGGTCCCATTATACATGCCCAGTAACTCTTCCACGGACATTCTCTTTGCGGGAAAGGTGTGCGGTGCGACATGCATGGCTGGGTAGAGACCAGTGTTGACTTTCCCGTCGCTATACGATCCGTACCTCTCGTTTATGACGCACTTGGTCTGAATTTCGACAACCATGTTCCACTTCAGGGTGCTGTCATCAACCTTGGTGGTGATTCCACCATTACTGCAGATGAAGCCGCTGCAGGTATTGACAGCGGCAGCCAGGCACTCCTCGGGGTTGATCAGGAGTGTCCCATTTTGATACTCTGTTTTCGTATTCTGTTAGCTCATCGTTTGTAATATCCAGACACTTCCATCTCGTCGATAACAGTATCAGCTTACCGAATAGTGCAGACATGACGGAATAGCAGTCTGTAAATACCGGGGCGGGAGCCTCGGGAACCATGTCACACTTGCTGCGGTCATTGGCGACCTTGATCTCTTTACGCTTCCAACTGGTGCTCGATCTTTCTTGATGGTGTTTGGGATGGTCTTTCGGGTCTTCAGGGCGAACACCTGGCGCAGGTACGTCCTCTCTAGGATTGAAGTATATCTTGATGCTGAACGCGTTCGACTCGGAGGAGCCGTATCTCCGGTTTACAATGCAAGGGTCATAGATCTGAGCTCGCATGTCTCTCGCGATGTTGGCACCGAAGACAATCTGCGTGTTGCTTTGGTGGTTGCATGCGTCTCCGTAGCACTTTCCTACAGATTCACCGATGCAGTGGTTGGGGGGCAGTGCGACTCCTGCGGGATTGAGCTCTGCTCACACAAGAGACGGTCAGATCTTATAGGAACTCTGTGAAACCAGAAACCTTGGAGTGGACAGGTTCACGTACGGCTGAACTTCTCGATGACCTGATAGCATTCGGTGCCTGGATTCAAATCGCTGATATAGTCATCGCAGGCGTTGGAAGTGCGTTGATGAAGGCTCTGCTTCTTGCTGTTAAAACCAGAGCCCTCGGCGAGAGCAGGGTTGGCATCTGTCACGTCCCCAACGTAGGTGCTGTCGTAATTCCAATTCTCGCGCAAGGTGAACGACACTCTGTTGGTGCGGCCGCCGCTTGTCCAGGTGCCGTAATGCTGAGACGTGCTGTTCCTGTTCATACATTTCGACATGAGCTGGTGATTCAGCCTCGAGTGTAGCACGGTCCGATCCAATACGGCGTCTTCCTCAGTACTGAGGTTGCAGAGTTCGCCCCAGCAAGTCCCATCGGTCTGAGGGAGGCATGCGCCTCTAGGTACGGTGATGGATCCGTTGCCAACCTTGGCTGATTCACCCAATTTGCAAGTCGGTTAGCAGCCATCTCTAATAAATATGATAACGTTGTACAGAATAACATACGGCGGAACAAGTTGACAACATGTTCGCAGTCACCAATGCTCTGGGGTTGGTTGCCTGTGGCGCACTCGGTGGTGCCGTCCGTGATGCCCTCGATAGCTGTGCTGCTCCAGATGGGGATAAGATGATTTCCGCACAAAGCTGGCTCGAGAAGAGCAGCAAGTAGAACCAGAGTCGGAATCATCTTGTCACTGCT
This sequence comes from Podospora australis, assembly GCA_033296905.1. Classification (NCBI taxonomy): domain Eukaryota; kingdom Fungi; phylum Ascomycota; class Sordariomycetes; order Sordariales; family Podosporaceae; genus Podospora; species Podospora australis. The sequence continues at coordinate 502,248 of MU864352.1, forward strand.
AGTGCTGGGTTGGAAACTCGATCCCAAGGCAATGATTGATTGCGTGGTTGAATTGTAGCGAGAAACACAATGAGGGGAAGGGCAGTAGGACAAGACCAATAAGTACTCGGTGGGAGACTATTGCTGATCCGTCAGATGAGCCGGGTGATAAGGAAGAAGTTCTGCACATTTGATTGTTTGATTCCGTCTGAAGTTCATGTGTGCGGCTCCGGCAAGATCCTCGACGCGATAGGAGCCTGGCGGGATATGACATATGATTTTGGTGTGAGCCGATGACATAGCAACAAACCTTCACGCGTTTGTCTGAATTCCCTGTTGTGTAGCCCGCTGCTCCTATGTTGGATACCCGTGTGTATCCGAACTCGGTGTTCCTGGAGCCAAACTAGTGGATAAGTCTCGTACGATAACCTCTTTTTCAACATAGATAAGTTTGGACGTGATCCACGAGAAGTGAATCGGTGGAGAATATTGTGAGCTAATGTTGGAGTCTTATATCCGCTCTTCCATGAGGCCATTGGATGGACAGGAATTCAGAGCCTCGGTGATATCTGATTGTTCCGTGTGATCCGTGACACCGGAAATCAAATGACTTCGGACAGAAAGCTTCATCAGTGCAAACGGAGATTCCGTGGGCAGTCTTGAATGAATCAGTGGTCACTACATGCTGATCCTCTTCAGCCCCCCGGCACTGGTTCTATATGTATGTTCCTTTGGGCGTCTTAGCCTTCTCGGCTTACCTTTGATAATACTGCACCCGAAACTGCTATGTCTACTGCAACTACCTATACAACTGGGCATACAGCAGATAGCTGTCTGCTGGTGCCAGTGGTTCCTTAATCAAAGGTGCCCTTAATCAAACAGACACTGACCTTAAACTTGTAGCACATGCCACCATCAGGCATGTTGTTCCATCATGCTGTCCTACTATCCACGTTGTCATTTGCTTTCAGGACGTTAAACGGGTTGGTCTCCTCGCCTACCCCTTTATACGGATTCTACTTGACAGTGGTAACTCTACAGCTTACCTGGTAACTTGGACTTTGCACTGATGCTCGCTGGCTGTCACTTCTCGAGCAGTAATGGCAACAGAGACCCAGAAAGTAGCCAGGGAGAGTCCGGTATGATATTCCGACTTGGTATACCCTAGACTCCGATATTTAATACAAAGAGGCACTCGGGCGAGTCTCCATCATGTTCCCGCAGGCAAAAGGTTGTTGAGATGCCTACGTAGCAAGCTGTCTTGACTGTGTCGACTAGAAGCGATTCATCCAGTAGGAGGAGCGACATCTCATGAGGGGCATCGCGTGGCGTTAAAGTAAGAAGGAAACGCCAGAGAGGAATACCTCAGTGACAGAATAAACGACAATAGTAGATGAACCACGAGCTAGGTGCCCGCTCATCCCCCAAAAAGGAGACCGTCGTCAGCTGGGTAGCACAGATGGAACGTAACACCCAGTAAGTCCGCCCATTCTCTCTGTCTGTCCTACCACGAGGTGATACCCACCCCACCCTCACCGCATTATTCACTCTTCTTTTTACCTCTTGGCTTTTGCCACGACGGGACGAACTCAGATTCAAAGTTGTGCAGTGTGCGGGAGATGAGTGACAATGACTCGCGCATGCCACCTGTAAGAGGAATTCTGTTACCCGGCAGCCAGTGCAGTGGCAACGACGATTCCAGTCTCTTCTTCGTCATGATGCAAAAACGTTCAAATGTTGAAAAATGAACAATGGTAACTGTAGAAACTGTTCAGGCCTCTGGAATGCAACATGACGAAAAAAAGAGAGCACAGCTCAGACTTTCGCGTATTCGTATCTTTTGCCCCCTTCGATATGAAGCAACCAGCAACCCCGACAACGCAATTGTACATTCCGGTGAAAAAAGTAAGGGTCCAGGTCCAACAAAAGGACCAAGCCGCTCGATCCGATCGTAACCCTCAACATCTTGCGTGTGGAAAACGTCTTTTGCGTTCTAGATCTATTCGACCATTCAGCGGGGAGGGCAGGCGACCCCGCAGCTGGCACTTTTGCTTGGAGAACCGGGCCTGAAGCTCCAGTGAGGAGGTCAGAATTGGCTTCAAGGGGAATCCCGTGCTTATCTTGTGCATGCATCCATTGTATGTACCAAATACGGCGACAAGTGCAGATGGTGCATGTGGGGGGGTTGGGTTCGTCTGGGGTTTTGCTGCGTTTCGAACATGGAGAGGGGAAGAACAGAAGCAAGGGATCTTCCCCTTTTGTGTAGAGGTTCCTATATGAGGTTACATACGGTTTACCTAATGCTCTCTTATCTTACGGTTGCATCGCCGCACACTACTAGCAAAAAAGCCAAAAATCGTAAAGGAAGAAGTTCCACGGGAGAATCCGACCGCTTTGCCCGCTGCGTTGCGTTGGTGAGGTGCCGTGGTTGGTGGTGGAATGGAGGGAACTGCCGAGCCAACAAATCGAAACATTTGTTGCTTCTGCGAATGCGCGACTGTCAGAGAGCCCAAGACCTCACTCAGTCCATACCTAGATCAACGCCGAACATGTTAAACCAACCAACTTTTGCGGGATTTGCGAAACCGGTCTTGTCTTTTTTTTCCTGCTATAGCATCGGTAGCATGACGCCTCGAAACAGCATTCTCGGCGATACTTCCAGGTTATTTATTACCATGTTATGCGGACGGGGGGCGGGAGGGCAACAAATGAATGGTGGGCGAGCCATCCTTCGCTTGGAGTTCTTATTTTTCAATTTATCTTTTCTGCAATGAACGTTTTGGGCAGGCGGTAACACGACACGGACACCCACACGCGGGCTGGGTTTTACGGGACGGTCTACCAAGCGACAAAAAAGAGGCGCCGACTTGAGGAGAGACATACATACACGAGACACTGCTGGCAGATAAACACTTAATTGCGAGATTCGTATGAGCGATAAATGATCTCAGGAGAAGCATCAAAGCCCTTATTTCAGACGGCATCATCCTGTAACGAACATGCAGCAGATGTCGCAAACCTCGAGCACTGCCCGATGCTGTACTTTTGTACCCACGGAGAAGTGTAATTTGTACGGCTTGTCGTACGAATATCAGCAAAGGTTTTTCGACTCCTCTAATTGTAAGGGAGCCCTCTCTGCGATAAATCTGGCTAGCATGCAGCGGGGAATGAAGGCAAGGGATGCCGGAACTGAACCAAACTGCAAAGAGCACAGGGCACCAAACGGGAAAATTAGCAGCAAAAGGCGTCAGATGCCAATGCCCTGCAGTGCTTGTCTAGCGCCCAAACGTGCGAGGACCTGCAGATGCACCTTTGTCCGAACTACTTGATGATGGTGTGGTGAGGTGGGATGGATGGCTTGTTGCTCCGGGTGGGAACTGGGAAAGTCAATTTCTGGGCAGCACCAGCCATTTGGGTCATGGTCCCATGAGGCTGAAGAGGAGGGGGGTAAAAGGGATGGATGAAGAGAGGGGAAAACGCTCGGCTGGGTGCTGGGCATCGCATCCGAGTCCTCAAGCCGTTGCCTTCTACAAAAAGCAGGTGGCATCATGACTCTCCATATTGAATGGTTTTTCGATAAGAAAAAAGGTCCCTGTGCGGCCGCCCTCGTGCCACCACCCGGCCGAAACAATAGAAAAGCTTTTTCTTTAGGTCGTGGTATGTTCGTATGATTTGCCGGAGCGGTCACGGCCAACCTGACCGACACTGGAGACTGACATGACGGGACCACGACGTTCGGTTGGATCTGCCGCGACCGCAGGAACAGGAAAGAAGCTCAACAGCAGCTCGACGCAGCGACCCGATGCTGCGGCCTGCCTATCCTCCTCCGTCCGGCATCAAAACAAACCGGTAACCCTCTCTGTATGTCTCTCCTTCCGGTGTTTATTACGCGTACGAAGTAGCAAGCAAATGCTCTCTCTCTTCCTGATCGATCCGCGTGTTTGATGGTGCTCTCACCTTGCAATTCCCCCTGAGAGGCTCCATTTCACTCTCATGCAAGCGCGTCAGAGGCCTCGTGAATGCGGATTAGCTTCTGTGCCTTGTTCCTAATTCTCCAGCGCCGTTCCCTGTCGGTGTCCCTGCCTCTCTCCTGGCAAAAAAGCAAGGCACCAAAAAGAAGGTCCACTGCGACAAAAGTTACAACCCAGCGCTGCTGCAGGACTTGGGGGGGGGGGGGGGGAAGGGGAGAGAATGGAGCTCTGCTGCTGCGACCCCAGAGTCTACTATGTAGCGCTTGGCGAGAGAGCCAATCAACGTGGGCCTGTGTGACCGAGAATGGAAATGGGGGAGCCAAGCTATCCACAAGGTGCAGGTGCCAGCGAATGACGGTCCCTGTCTTATTGTCCACCCGTGGACAGGACAGGCTCATCCAGTGCAAATGCGCAAATGCAGCCGGTGGCCGCGCTTTTCCCAAATTGGCTGCATCTCGGGTCTCCGTAACCTTGATAGTGGAAGCTACCCGTGGTTTTGTACCTATGTACCTCATCCCAGCTTGGACTTGGTTCTTTCATTTCCCATTCTTCTTCTCCTGGGCAGCTCACCTCACCCGCATTTTTCCTCTTCCTCGCAGGGTTTCGAGTTTCCATCTCACAGACCTCTCCTTCCACCATCGCCAATTGCCCAATTGCCCTCCGCCCACCGCTTTCTGGCGAGTGGAACGATCGCAGAGGACGTTGAAGTTGAACGAGAAAGGTAGATCACGACGGGAGAGTTGTTGCAATTCTTGTTGCTTCACTGCTCTTCAGCCACCAACCAGAACCAACCCAAACCACCACATTAATTATCCATTATCATACGTTTTTAGTCGAAGACCGCCCGCTATCTCCTGCTGGGAAGGGGTCACGGGCCCGTCTTGTAATCTGGTTCTCTTCGAATACTGTTTTACAATTCTATTCACTTCACCAACACACCCTCATACTCGCCGACCACCACACCACTGCGTGGCCGCTTCCGTTAGCCGATACTCGGTGTCCACAGGAGCACGTTTTTTCCGTCATATTGTGTTGGCAAACGAAGTCATCTGCCTGTAAGGAAAACTTCTCTTTGTTTTGCGCTGTCCAGCTTGAATATTCGACGCTTTCTCTCCCTATCACCTACCACAAACTCCGTCATCCTTTCCCTACGTGAACCCGCCCTCGCTCTTGGTGTGTCGCGACAGTGTTCTCTGTGTTCAGCTGACTGACACCTTCCGGTCACCTGCAGAGGAAGTGCTACGACTCGACTTATATCCTCAGGCCCCTCATTGTTTTCCGCCTAAAACACTTCAATCGACTGTCACCACAGCTCAAAATATCCATAAAATTGCAGATCCAGCCAATACACCACATCTCAACCATACATCATGGCCTCCTACAACAACGGCGGCAAGCCATCAGTAGGCTTGACCGTCGACACGACGTCAAATTCACATCGCCTCACCCACCAAGCCTCTCAAGAAACTCTCACACCCGAGCCCTTTCCTCCGCTGACAGAGAAAGACACGACCCTATCGCGTACTTCAGATATCTCTACACCAGCCACAGCTCACAAATTAAACCCATTCGATACCGACATTGAAGCCATGATTACGCACGAAAATAGTCACGTCAAGAAGTCAGCAGAGTGCACCCGAGGTGGTTCAGATTGCCAGGTTTGGCCTGGTCAAGATCACTGGAAGAGAAAGGCAAAGGCGGCCAAGAAGAACAGACGCGCTTGCAATTGCCTGGCCGGGCTAAGCAAGCGAAACCGGATTATTGCGAAGATACTGATTATCCTGCTTATTGTCGGCATCGCAGTAGCGGTGGGCTTTGGCGTCAGCAAACCACTCGGCGCAGGCATCTGGCGCAGCGATACGCAGAACAACTGAGCATTCGTCTCTTGCCCAGTACGGCGCGGTCAACTTCTCATGGCTCCTTTACGCGGCCCGCCCCGCGCGGCACAGTACCTACCCACCAACGGCTTTCCTTTGTAGAGGGCATACGGCGTTCATCCTCTTCTCCACATTCGCCGCGCGGCGGTACTTCATCTTTTTGGCATCAAAGCAGCTCTTCGGGACCAGTTTCTTTCCCTGTGGGATGTGCGGCACCGAGCGAGCACACAGTTACGGCCTTCTGTTTAGACAGATTTTCCCGCCCCATATGATACCCCCCATCTGCTGGTTTTTCCCTGTATATTTTTTCCGACCTTGGGTTTCTTGGTCCATGACCCGCTGCGGTCCCGGCGTTATTGCTTCATTCTCTTCCTTTGGTTCTAGACATCTGCGACGGCGTTCCAGGAGTCGATGTTTGTTGGTGCCCACACGGATATCTACTTGGGCCTTGTGGGAAATCAGTTGTCAGCAGCGAGATGCAACTCGCAATCGAAACAGTTGTTGTTCATTGGTCGGGACGGACTGATAACATCACCAATTTTTGGGCCTCGGTTCGGGGATAGCTTGGGGAGAGCTACACATCCATGGCTTGGGGAATTGATCCATGGTAGAGCGCCAATATGGGGGTATAGATGGTTTATGCTAGTGTGAAGGAGCAATCCAATAAACCCCCTTGCCCGATGCTACACATCCAAACTGTGTTCTGATCTACTGTGATTGCTAATTCTGTTGTCAAGATGTGTGAATAATGGGGACTAAGGGTGTGATCTTTTCGATTAGACGCCTTTAAATAAACCGTTTACGCCTGCAGTTCTATCATAATCTATTAACTGATTTAATACACTCATATTTATTATACCTGAATGCGTCTACCTTTTTTTATATACCTACAGTGTTTATTGATACGTGTAGAAGGTCGAGTTGGCACGCATGTAGCGGAAAAGATTATGCACCCCCCAGAAAGATGAGTCCCCATTATTCACACAGCCTGTCTGTCTCTTTCACCTTTGGTGTTGTGGAATCATTACAAAGAATGTTTCTAAACACCATGCCAAGGGGACTGCGATCGCTTGGCAGAATCGTATGCTCGTCTTGCACCTGTACCTGCGTACGAGGACATGTATATAACTCCACGCAGACGGGTACGCAAGCAAGTGCACATGTCAGGGGCGCGTGGACGCGGCATTCCCGAGAGACCACTCATTTCCATCAGCTACGCCTGTCACACCCAGCGCCACATCGGGTTGACAGATTGGCGGCAACACCAAGAAAAAAGTCAAATCGCATGCACAAATCGGGAAAAAGAAGTTTCACGCCATCACACGCAACGCCACGTCATTCCCGATAGCGGTGTTGTTTACAGCCTCTCCCTCTCTCTCTGGACGGAGACCACGAAAATTCAAATAAGCGGAATAAGTGGTGGTCTGGTAACACGCGACGACACGTGCTGGTAGTTGTTTCGGAGGCCGTACTATTTAGGACCTGTGTATAGATTCTTTTTCGTTGTTTCTCGGTATCTCATCATTCACTTTTCTGGGTTTCCGACTTTGGTGTACTACGACTTTCTGAAATTGAATTTTCGTGGTGTGTTGTTCGTCATGTCGGAGTCAAGAGCCTGGTTGCTGTTAGTTAGGTTTGTATTTGGTTTTATCTGGACACAGACAGCACCGACAAATCAGCTGTACCACGAATAATGACGGCTGAGGTTTACAGACAGGGCTACGGCATTGGGTAAGTTCATGTTGATATCACGGACGGATGATAAGAGAAAAGAGATGAGTAGCTATTCACGTGGTAAGCAACGGGGATATGGGAATCATGGATGTTTTTGAAAGCTTGGATTATTAGTGGCATATAGCCAGCTGTCGTGTATACCTTATATATATCTGTGATTATTATACCGAGGAGGTAGGTGGGTCCTCCGGTCTTGGGTCCTCTTCCTGGAAGGGGGCGAACCATAATCGCTAGGACCATCAGCGGTTAAATCAATAGGGCCGGCCTCTCCTTTTTCTTCTTCTATCACTCCGTCAGTTAGTTAGTCGCCAGCAACGTAACCAGTGTATGTACAATCAACTTACTTACGGAAATATCTTTCGGGAACCAGGTTGGATACTTGAGAAGTGTCCGTCCGAGTTATTCCTTTCTGGAATACTTTGGAGAGCAGCAGCAGAGGCGGGAGGAGAAGCTGAGACGAAAGTGTCAGTGGGAGTTGCAGGCGCAGAAGGGGAAGGGGAGGGGGCATACTGTGCCGTCAGCGACCGGCCAGACAACGGCGAGCTACTGCTGCTCAGACGAAATGGTCTGAGCCCCGAGGGGAGGAGGAAGAGGTCTTGTTGCCGCCCGTCGTCAAGGGAGGAGGAAGAGGTGGGAGAAAATCCCCCTCCTGGAACCCTTGCTCGGCCAGGTACTCGGCTACGGACTTGAACGGGCTTTTTGCCGACCATGGTGATCATGTTAGTTTTACTCTCGCTTTCGTCGGAGCTAACAGAACAGAAGGATGCATACCGGTTTGGTTTGTTTGGCTGGGACGAAGCCAAAGACGAGCAGGAAGGGGTGTGGCGCACAAAGGCATTGTTATTGTTGAGGGAGACCTCAGAGGGGTTGGTGGTTGAGCGGACCATGGGATAGGGGACAAAGCCGCCGTGGTTGAGAGAGAGAGAGGACGGGTTGGTTGCTGAGCGGCGGACAAAGCCATTGTTGAACGACACCTCAGAGGGGTTGGTTTCTGGGCGGACAAAGTCATTGTCAAAGGACGCCTCAGAGGGATTAGCTGTCGATCTAACGATGGGGGAGAGGTAAATGGGTTGTTCGGCGGGTGACTGAAGGCGACGGTAGGTGTCTGGGAGTGCTTCTTCGTCGAGTTTGGATTCCATGAGGTTTGCGAGTTTTTGCCAGAGGGACCAACGAGCCTGGGGCTGTTCGAGGTTCACAGGCTCGGGGGAGGGACTAGTAGCGAGGACATTCTCTTGGTCATCAACACCGGCGGCTGGGTTGGTGGTGGTGGATCCGGATCTGGCCTCGTTCTGGGAAGGGGCGCCGTGACGACGGCGTCGACAATCGAGGAATAGGGAGTACAGAGCGGCAGTGATGAAGCCCGTGGGGATGAAGGCCACCATAATGAAGATCGGAGTCCAGTCCGTCATGCTGGCCAGGCGGTTCTGGTCTGTGAACTGGGGAACTAGGTTGATTTGATAGTGGGTTGATTTCTTTGAAAAATGAAGGTTTGAAATCAAGGTGTTGGTGAATCAACCTAGGACTCCCAGTTTGTTTGGTGAAAAGATTCACTTGACAGGAGATACAGCTGTTGCAGGAGGGCTCAGAGAAGGGTATATATTGGGACGGGGCAGGTGAATGGTGGTGAATAGGCCCGCTGTTGCAACACAGTGCCTATTGTTTATTGCTTTCATTGTCCCCGGAACTTGATGACCACGCGGGGGCTCTGACAGTGCCATTATTCAAGTCCTTTCCTTTGTAAGGCGAGGGGTCGAAAGACGGAGGTCAACGATCCGCTTTTTCAACTGCAGATCAACTAGAATCATGATAGTGATGCGTATTTTACCCCTTTTGCAGATACCCTTTGACCCTAGATAGACGCCTGGTTAGGGGACTCACTCGCAACTCTCGATATGGGTGAAGGATAATGGGGGGGAGAAGTAATGAATGTTTCAAGACTCTTTCGATGATGCGTGCCTCTAGAGTCCTCAAAACAGGTAGTAGATATGTGACTCTTACGGCCATGTGAAGATGTCCTGCTCCCAACAAATCATCACCGTCTCGATGACATTGTCGTTTGACGTCTGCCGTAAGCCACATCCCAGGCTACCTCTATTCGGCTCTGGTCTACCACATGAGCGGATCAGCTGCCCGCAGCCGGCGACGAGGGTGTCTGTACAGCCCGAATCATTTCTGTCAAGCCCTAAGTTTTTTTAAGCTTTGGAGGCGTCAGGGTTTTCATGTGTTGAATGTGGTGGCTTCGACACCAAATCATAACCTTCGTGATAACCGACACGGCTGAGTCCTCCCGATTTAACTATCAATAACCGCATCTTGTAAGTATTTAACTCTTCGCCCACCTCAGTAATTTGTTTTTCCATCCAAACTCGTTGGTTTCCTGAAAAGTTCTCACAGAAAACTATCATCAAATCCATCCAAGACTTCAGTTCGATCATGTCATCAGCAATGGCGTCCCCTCCCGGTTTCTCCTTCGACCTCGTCGACACCCTCCCAGTATGATGCCAGCACCACGCCAATCTTAAGAAAGATCTGTACAACACGCTAGTCACCAACTTGTTACCAGAGCACAAGTATTCCCAGGAAGCAACAGGAGTGTCGATTCCCGAAGCCATCCTCTACGTCGTCACGCGCGGTGTGTGCAGCACCGGCGCCGAGATCTCACAAAACCTTGCCCTCATGACGACCAGGCTGAGCGCCTCAGCAAAATGGGCCTTCCTCGCAAGACGTGGCTCGGACTGTATGTCCCCGAGGCAGATGTTCGGCGCCCTGAAAGCCCAAGTCGACTCGGACCGCACGCCAGAGCGGGATCAGCTCGAGACTGAGAGAACATCATTTGACTTCCAACGCTGGGTTTCCTGGCAGACCAAGCTGCAGTCTCTGATCATCACCCTGAACAGCAGAGAATTCAGCCAAGCATGCCTCGTCTCAGAGGTTACAGCCTGGGACGGGTTCAGAATCCTGGCCAGAGCGAAGCGCGCTAGAACCGACCACACGATAGAACCGACCACACGATCAACCGCGAGGATCTCCAAGAGCAGTTCAAGCTCCTCAAGATCCTAGTCCACGAGAAAGTGAAACTGGCCGGTCCAAGTCTATCTATTGTGGCCCAGTGGGGCTTTCGTCTGGGACGACGAGGAAACCACCTCAATCCAAGCCCGCACCCGCAGCGTCCTCAACCGACTCCGCCGCGCCTGTTTCGACGATACTATCGACCTAGAACTCATAAAGCACCAAACCCGTATGCGGGCCAACATCGTTGATCTCGACGAGACCGGCGATATTCACGAGAAGCTACGCACCTGCTCAACACTGAAGCTATACCGGCAACTCTTTAAACTCAGAGCATGGGTGTCGGAAATCAAACGCATGGCCAAGGAGTGGGATGTCGATCTTCGCCCGGAGATATCCGAGCTCAAGCACGTCGCTGCTGGGCTCAAGACGGCGGCGATGCTCGTGTCCTACCTGGAGACCCGTTTGTTGGCGTTGACGCGACTTATAAGGCTGCAGTATATTCATATGATACGCCGAAGGGATGAGGGGGGGAGACTTGGGACTAGCGAACCGGTGCTTTGCTAGAGTGTGCCAGGGAGCAACTGGAAGTCCTTCCGATATCAGAGTGAGTGAATGGGTGGGATATTGTCTGAATCTGCTCGGTTGATAGGTCTTCCGTCGCTTCTTGGGAGATCCACCTGGGGGAATTGTAGTAGCAGGGCGTTGTGGGCAGTTTCTTTTGATGACGTTCGACACACAGCTTGATTTGAGTTTTGAATGGGCGCTCACCTTGGGAGGTGATTGCTGCATCGACGGAGGTGTCGTACCGCCGCCGTGTGCTGTCTTGTCTGGCCCATAGTAGCCGACAGGTAAGGACGGTTGAGGATCAGCCGTCCTAGGAAGCCGTTGCAACCGTGATTCAACCATGTGGTTCTCAAGCCTTGTTCCGACGCTCTTCAAGTGGTCTAACAAGGTGGGCAGAGACATTTCTTCTTTGGCCTGTTGTTGTCCTTTTATGTGCCGCCAGAACAAAAGGCCCGCGACTAAGCCGATTTTTAGGGCGAAGATGATGGCCAGGGCGAATGTTGCTGGTTGGTCCATGGTATGGACAGCGTCGGTGGAGAATGCTTTTGGTATGATACGATGTGTCTGTCGGTGGGTGTGAAAGAGTTCTCAGCTGCTTGATAACTGTGCTCGGTGATGAAATCACAGTTAGATGTGAGCGTGTGGATGGTCAAATCCGAGTTATTTTGTCAAAATTAAGGAAGCTGGGGTGTGCTGAGAACCGTGGATTCGATTCTTGAAAAGTCAAGCGGTGAGGGACTCTGACCGGTTTTGTTGCGCAGAATTCTGTTTCACAGAGTAGAAGTCTGTCGTAGTGAGTGCTCAACATACTTGGGATGGTGACCTGGTTTACATTCTTACTGCTTTACTCTCTTTCAATCTTGTTTGCAGTGCTTGCCAACTCCTGCCATTCTTCCAAGCGTTATTATCATCATAACTGGTAGCTGTCTGTTTGGTTATGTCTTTAGCTGGGATGCTCTGATAAGGATCGTTGAAAGGTTCCATTGTGATTCTAGTTTTTGCAAAGAGTGGTTTCCGTATGCACGGTTATGATCTGGCATGTTCAAGGATCATGAGTACCTGGTAGATCACACCATTGTCAACCAAGCACTGCAGGAGAAGGTTGCACACCACCATTGACAATCAACGTCTCACATAAATAGTTTAGATATAAATCATCTCAAGTTGAATCATAGTACAGAGCTTCGTGTATGCAAACATAATGACGTGTCTCCGCCGTAACCCCCCCCCCCCAGTCCCATAAGACAGTGCATATCCAGGTATATCCATTATTTGTATGAAAACGCCAAACAGCCCCAAAGACATCTCATAGCTCCTCCATGACCTCTGCGATAGTAGGACTTCTCGATATGTTCTTAGGCTCGGTGAAGTCAGGTGTATCTGAGATCTTTGTCGGTTTCTTGAACCCCGCCATCCAGAGACCCATCAGTTGTGTGCCGAGAAGTGATGCTACTACTAAGCCCATGATGATGTAGACGTGGACAGGGATATCAGCTGTGGTAGGCTCTTCTGTGTTGCCCATATTCTTTGCGTCTGAGGTTGCTCTTTGACTGATGTGGTAGTGAGCGTTGTATGTGTCTTGCATGTTCGTTGATGCGTCGTTTGAGCTCGTTTGATTTCGTGAGTCGTGTTCGAGGCGACTAGTCCCAGGGTACCTATACCAGAGATCTCGTCACAGTAGCGTGGTAAGCAGGCGAAGATGGCCCTAGCTCGATGACTACCTACCTGAAACAGGAAGCGAGGAGCGCGCGTGGCTTACTTGATGCCTTTGTTCTTCTTGGGAGGTTTTCAGCTTTGAAAAAAAGACATCGGAACTTTCTGACAAAGCCTTTGTGTTTGGGTAAGTTCCATGGCGACAAAGCCCATGTAGAGCACACTGGCTGCCATGACTGGACAGTTCTGCTGGCCGGTATGGGTCGGTTTCCGGGCTATGTTTTGGCAATATTGGCAATGGCTGACCGGGTCCGAGGCTGTCGAGGAAAATGGTGGAACGGACTCGGACAGTCAAAGTTGGTCCCGCGCCGTTACTCAGCGGTGGGATGGACCATGGCGGCCTTGTACTCGAAAAGGGGTGACTTACCGTGGTGGGAAGTTCAGCCACTTGTTTGAGTTGGGACGAAAACACCTTATGTGAGCTTGACCACGGGAGTTGAGCCATTCAACAGAGAAATTAACGATGTGATTCTATGCAGCCCACCATAAGGACGGGATGAAATGCTGGGGTATTTGCCCGTCTACCTAACCTATGCAAAAATATAATTCAACAATGAACAAAATCAAAACTCATGAGAAAGATGACCGCCGTTGCGGACTACTCTTCCGTGGCGGCGTCCATGATGGCGGCATCAGAAACTTTGACATTTTTGACCCTTCCGCTTCTTCGAACGGTGATATCTGCGTGCTGCCCGACAATGCCATCGACCGGTAACTCGCTGCTGTAGAGTTTACCGACAGCAGCAGCGGCGTCTGCTCACAGGGCAGACCAAGGTAGTGATTGTCGTTAGGATCCCCTAGTATGTCGAAGAAGCTGGCCGGGGGTCCATTGACCGCCGCTGTCCTTGGAAGCCTTTCAGCTCTGGCTATCCTCATCCTTTCTACCCTAGCCCAGGAGCCTATTAATCCCTCGTAGATGGCCAGCAGGATACCCACGATGCAGACAATGGCGAACAAATAGGGGATGCAGGGCGTTATTAGGCCGTACAAGTCAACTTGATCCTCTTTCAGAGGACTTCCCGTAGGGTGACCAAGGACAGTGATAACGGGCATGATGGTGGGGTCCCGCACCGGGATGGTGAAGGCTGGCATGTTTGGTGACTCTGTGGTGACTGATGCCGTGGTCTGTTTGTTTGATTCTTCCACCAGTGTCTACATGATTGAACTGTCAGCAGCTGCACTAGCGTGGTCACGAGAGACAAGCTGACTGACCGATCGACTGGGGTATCGCCAATGCGAACTTGATTGCAGCTATCAAGTGCGACTCTCCCGTTTGCCGTGTCTCGCCAACTGTCGTCGATTATGATGATGCAATCCGCACCGATGTCCTCTTTCCAACTCGATGTAGACTCTTTTTTTCTTTCTTTTTTTTTCGTTTTGTAAAAAGAGTAAACCTGGAACCTTTTGCGAACCCTTCACGTTGTACCAACAGCAGCGGCGTTCTGTGCCAGTGCCATGGGGCGTAAGGAAGTTTAGTTGCTGCGCCTTTTTGTCCACCTCAGCAACATCTGCGAGTCACGATGTCTGGTCTCCTGTAGAGGTTGGCGTCTGAGATCTGGGTATATCAGACGAGATTGTGGGTTGTGTGTCGCAGCCAGTACATGTCGTCAGCACACCGAGAGGAGTATAAGAGGTCGACCCCGATAGTGCTGGACAGGTTGCACCAAACACGTAGGAAGGTACCTAGTGTGATGGTCGGTTCAGTTGGTTTGGTTGAAAGAAAGCCATAGTTTAGCTGCCGAACTGGGGACTTCCGATCAAATTATATGTGAGTACCCTGATGCACACAAAAGGGTGTTGTGGACGCCCGTGGCGCAGTCGGGAGGCGATGAAAGGGGATGGAGGAGGAGGAGAAGGAGGAGGTGGTCCACGATCGGAGCTTATCCACTTTGGCGTCTCCTCTGGCGTCTCCCTTTGGCACCAACAGCAAAAGCCCCCCTTTCCGAAACTTCAACTTCCACGGTACGGAGTACGGGCGGACCCGTCGATCGGACAGCGCTTCGTTTGACTCAGCCTCGCACCATCAGCAGCTTGTGCGCTCTCGACTTCGTGAGTTCTTCAAATTCGATATTTGATGTCTCTTTGTACCAGGGTATCCATCCGCCTTTGTCCACCAGTGTCTAACTTGTATATAGAACCCTAACCCAGACCATCCTTCCGCTCCAATAACTGCCTCCTCAACCCCTATCGTTGACCCGATGCATTCGATGCAGAGAATCAACAACTCTAGGAACTGGAATATGTGATGCAAAAATCTAGGAAGAGGAAGTGACACTTTCCAAGATTCCCCAAAGCGCCAAGTATGGGGTCAAAACTGCGCCCATCCCCATGATACCGGCACCCGCCGCCACCATCTGCATGTTCCCCGCCCGGGATTTCTCTCGTTGTTGTTGTGGATTACTGCCATTCTTCTTCCCATTGCAGATCGTTGTCTGCACCGGGCGGGTAGACTGTCATGAACCTGTCGTTGCGGCCGGTGGAGGAGGTTGAAGGCCGCCCATTAGCCCACCAAGCGCTCCTAACCCGCCACCTCCTGCTAGCCCAGCTAGCCCAGCCTCCAATTCTTTTGGGCTACCGCTACTATCGTCTGTAGTGTCCGGGTCTTTGGCGTTGCCTCTTTTCCTGCGCAAGCAGTGCTTTGTGATGAAGAAAATGGCAACGAACATGGCGCCCCCGCCCAGGACCGAGGAGCCGCCGATCTTAAAGATGTTGAATAGGTCATCCTGCTTTGCTTTATCCACGCCGGGAATGCCGGGAATGTTGAGGCCATCGGGTGGTTTTGCATCCGCAGATGGTGGTGGTGGTGGTTGTGGTGGTTGAATGGGGCTCGAAGGGGGTGGTGGAGTTGGAGCAGAGGGTGGGCTGGAGGTCGAGGTGGACGTCGGAGTGGAGGCCTCGCTCGATGAATTTGCGTTGGAATTTGCGGGCTCTGCTTGCGCTTGAGATTTTGGTCGAGATTGCGGTTGCTGTTGTTGCAGCTGTTGTTGCGGTATTGATGAGTCTGGTGATAGTGACGAGCTATCACTGAGAGGGGAGCCGTATGGGCTCGACTGATACAGAGGAGGGGAAGAAGCTGGATATGACGGGCTTATTGGCGCATGTGCTGCTTGTGCCATGGCTCTTGGGTTTTCACTGCCTCCTGCACCGCCATTATTTCCATTACCTGTTCCTCCGGACGCAGAATAACCCTGCGCTTGTTGGGGACTGCTACGGCTTGGTGCTTGTGGCTGTTGATGTTGAAGACGGGGAGGTAGATTTGAAGCCTGCTGCTGCTGCTGCTGCCGCTGCCGCTGCTGTGGATAAGAAGATGAAGCGTAACCTGAGCTTCCTGAAGAGGAGCCATATCCATTCGCGCTCCCAGGGGGATAACTCGGAAGACCGCGAGCGGTAATGGCATTCGACACGTCTTCAACTGGATCTCGAATATCTCGAGGGCTTAGGGGCGTTCTTGCGTAAATACCTAGGTTGACAGGGGTAACTCCTATGCTGATCGGGCAGACGAGGATGGTGATAGCACCTGTCGCCGAATCGGTTACTGTCGCAAGCTGATATCTTCCCCCCGATATTTCTAGCACAGGATTGTCTGATGGATCTGATGGACCGAGAAGGTCTTTGAGAAGACCTCCAGGTATACAGTGGTCGTTCTTGTGGTGTGCTCTCCTGGCTGGCCCTTCCATTGTGCCTGGATGGGGTGAGAGGTGTGGAATATTCCACACTGCTCCTTCGTGGCCGACCAGAACCGGTGATGTGTGAATGATCTGGTTGAGGTTCTTCTCTGTTAGTTTCTGCGCCTGCTATCGTCTCTGTTTTTGTGGTTGTTTGTCGAAAATGATCGACCAGCGAAACATGATGGTTGGGGAAATCATGGTAGCGGGAGCTGACCAGGGTAACTGGGGGACGGTACTTAAGTAGGAGCTTTTGATACGAGAGCCAGTTGGTCGTGAGCTGGGCTAGGAACTACCCTCACTGTCTCTTTGTGATCTTCGGACGATGATAGGAGCGCCGCATGACCCTTCGGGCCCGGCGCCGACCCTCGGAGACCAGCAGCACAACCCTCCGATCCACCCATGATCTGCCGGCATGCGAGCTGTGAAGAACACCCAAACACATCGGCTGTCATTCATCTCAACGTTCAGCTCATAGACCTATGGCCATACTTGACACAAGAATTTCCAGTATCCGATCAGATGACTCCGAAGGGCTGTTCCAGAATCTGCTTGCAAAGTGGTGGGCTGGAGAACGGGAGACCTTCAAGTACATTTTCCCGATCTCAACCATGGCTTCCTGGCTATAAAGTCAAGAAACTTCATCCCTTGAATGCTTCAATAGATGTTATCACTTTTCCGGCATCGAATCTTGTCGCCTGATCAACCATGAGATAAGAATACCGCGAGACGCAAAGGCTGAGAACAAAGCGGCGTAGCATCTGGCGGCGCGTGGATGAAGTTTCACACTGTTGACTTCCGAAGGGGTCCGAAAACACTTCCATCTTTTGTTACCATCATAACGAACACAGAAACAGTTTTGGTGACCGATAATGGAACGAATGATTCATCTCAGGGCATCTTCTCGCTGTCAGTGCACGTTCCTTTCTTCCATCTCAGCCCGCACCTTCCATCCCCCAAACCTGCCCGCTCCTTCCTTCTCAAAGGGTATATATACCACCTCCCCACATCACCTTCCAACGTCGCCTCCAATATTCAGGTCAAGGGCCTCATAGCCTAGCGGTATTGTGAGGCAGTTTCCCGGGAGGTCAGGCTTCCGGGGAGCCACACGGTCGATTCCTGACCCTATCCGAAAGCAAAAACCCTCACGGTAACTGGCTACCCCGACCCAAGATGCGAGGGAACGGCTAGCCGGTGATCTTTTTTTTTTTTTTTTTTTTTTTTCTTTCTTCCTTCCTTATTCTCGTAGGATACATCAAAAAGATCTGTTCATGATATCTGTATCCAATCTGTTTTAGTCTGTCGTCCTTTACTCTGCTGTTATGCCTGTCTTGTTCGTGCGAAACTCGTTTTTCATGCTGGCATCTTCACCATCTACATATCCTCGACAGAGTTCATAACTTGCCTAATTTACTCATCCCAACGATAGCCAGCCTTATTATATCTTGATCCTCTCCAACCCTGCGAACGGCTCGGTCCTTCAGTCTGTACCTGCTCATTACTCCCACTCGAACTGCTTGCTCTTTTCCTCTTTGACCACAACCGCCACACTACTTTCCTTGTTGTTCTCACTCCTCTCCTCTTCCCCAGAACCCTCACCCGCCATAGTCGTCTCACTACCACCAACAGTCCCCTCTCTTTCGTCCATCGCTACAGGAATACCACCGCCGGCCCCGTCCTCAACATCCTTCCTTTCCCCCTTCTTCTTCTTCCGAGGCAAATCCCGCCGAATACTCTTCCACTCCATAAACACCGCCCCCACCATCGTCAGGCAAGCCAGTATCAATCCCACTCTAAACACCTCCCTCAGCGCCTCATGATACCCCACCAACGCCTGCCCCCTCACGCTTTCCGGGAACTGCTCAATAATCGTCGTGGCTCCATTCGTCTTCAACAGTTTCCTGGAGAACCCTTCCAGGCCGCCCAGCTTTTCCGCCAGTCGATTATTCAACACGTTCTGCGCAACCGACAAGAATATCGCCCCTCCCATGTACTGCACGAACAGTATCAAGGCATTTCCCACCGGCACGTCATTCGCCGGTAACACGGTTTGCGCGGCCAAATTGGGGGTTTGCATGCCCAGCCCCAGCCCGATACCGTAGATGGCCTGATATCCTGCCCAGTGGGGCATGTCGGTGTCGATTTGTAATGTAGTCAAAAGCCCTGCTCCTACACAGGAGATGGCTATGCCCGCCAGCAGAAAGGGGTTGTAGTACCCCATGACAGTAGTACAAAGACCACCGATGATGCAGGCGAGGACGAGGACGAGACAGGTGGGGAGGAGGGACAAGCCGGAGTCGATCGGGGTTGCGTGCTTGATGGCTTGGAAGTAGATTGGAAGAAAATAAATAAACACCATCATGTGTGCGTTGGTCAATGCCCCGGCCCAGCAAGCGGCGACCATGCTACGCTGTTGAACGATGCGAGGAGGCACGGTAGCCGTGTCGGGCCGGCATATCTGTATCGCAACAAAGCAGATCAGGAGAATGGCCCCGAGGACAAGGAAGGCGATTACACGGTGGTCGCTCCACTGTCGTTGCATGTTTTAGCATCATATCTCTCTTCCTTCTCAGGCTTTGAGAAGGCACTCACAGCATATTCCAGACCACCCCACTGAAGCGCAAGAAGCAAAGCCACCGTCCCGGGTAGCAGCGCGCATGTTCCCAGGATATCCATCTGCAAAATCTTTTCCTTCAGGGGTAACTTGGTAGTTTCACGATCCGGCATTTGCAGCAGCAGACCGATGAAACCAATCGTAACCGCCCCAAAGGGGAGGTTGATATAAAAGCACCATCGCCAGCTGAGCTTCGACGTAAACGCACCGCCCAGAACCGGCCCAAGAACCGATGCGATCCCAAACATGGCAGCAAAGATTCCTTGGTAGATTGCTCGTTTGTGCAACGGGACCGTGTAGATGATGGTCACAATCTAATTCACATCATTCAGCCGTTTTCCGAGCATCCAAGGAAAAGAGGGGAGTAACATACCGAGCCAGACACAATCCCCGCGGCGCCCACCCCAGAAATTGCCCTTCCAATGATAAAAGCAACACTACTAGGCGCCGCGCCACATACCGCCGACCCAATCTCGAACAGCACGATGGCAGTCAGAAAGACAGCCTTGACGCTGAAGAGGGTGTAGAGCTTCCCGAATCCCAACAGGAAAGCACAGTTAGCGAGGAGAAAAGAGCTGCCGTACCACCCGATGTCTGCGACAGACCCAAACTCGTTGGTAATGACCGGGATGGCGGTCGATATTATCAGGCGGTCCTGTTATGGGCAAACTCACTTAGCGACCGGATACAAACAAACAATCCCCGGTCTTGGCAGGGGGTTTGCGCCAAGATGAAAAAAAGGGGGGAGAAAAACTTACGAGAGCCACGAGAAATGTCCCAATAAATGTCGAGCCCAGGATAACCGCGATTCTCAACCCCGTTGGGTAGGTACTTTCCTCCTTCTCCTCCTCAGCTGGCATTCTTACTGGCGAGAACGGCACCTCGTCGACCTTCGCTTTCTCCTTTGCGGTAGAATCCTCGGGCGACATCGGTTGAGATGAGTTATTGGTCCCATCATGATCCTGCTCGGTTTCGTTTGCCCTTTCTTTGCTGAATAGCTGCAGGCCCATTTTCTGTTTCATTTCGTTGTTCTCTCTCGGGGGGCGCTGTGGATATCGACAAACAGAGAGGAAGAAGGATGACGAGCGTAGTAGGTTGAACAAGCCCCCTCCCACATAAACTCAAACACAGTTTAATCTTGGAAAAAATAAAACATGGAAAGGGCGACCGCGGACTGACTGGAATCGTGGATGAGAGGAAGGAAAAAAGCTCTGGCCTCGAGCCCCTATCGCCAGATGGGGCCGGATGCCATTCATTCCGCTGCGTGAGTCCTCCCACGAAAAGAGCCGAATTTTCAAAGTTTCCAAATACCCTTTTTCTTCCCCTCTCTAGAAAGTCCCAAAGAACACACGTACTACTTTGGTACAAAGCCCGTTCAACTCCAAAAGATCTTCCAGTCCTGTATATACATCGTGATACCGTCAATCCCCCCTTCCTCCGGGAACCGGTCCGCGTCCGCCCCCGCTTCCAGTTGTCACTCGCATCCCATCCCTTCGCCGTGTCGATGACAATGAATTTGCATCACAAACAAATGAACAACTTGGAACGATACCTCACTTAAACTCCGTATCCATCCCGCGATACGGACAATGAAAACAAATTTCGGCATTCTCTTATCCCCGAGCCGGCCCGGACAAGGCCCTAGATAGATAGGAGTTCGGTCAAGCACCTGACTTCCTTTCCCCCCTGCTTTCCCGGTGTTCGGTATTACACAACAGACCTCGTGTAACGATACCGTATAACTTCGTTGGTGGTTGTGCCCTACGTTACGAATATGCAGTTGGCTGTACAGCAGATAAAACGATGTGACTCTAGTTGATGGCTGCTTTCCCGTTGCCGCGACCTCGCTTGTGGATTGGCGGGATTCCATCCATCCTGTTAATAATAAGTTGGCATTTTCAACTTTAGGGGGTTTTACGAAGTATCCGAAGTGGCAATCCATCCCGCTTATCCCCGCGTGAGTCAGTGACACAACTTGAAAGTCCGAGATATTCATCAAGGCTAATAATGGCCTACACTGATGTATTAAGACGACACAGGGAGGGCTGTGAACATCCCGCTCCAAGGCGCAAGTGCAAGGTCATAATAATGTACATACACAAACAGCGACACGAGAAAGTGAAAAAAAAAAAAAGCGGCGTCGAGATCGTGAGAGCGAGGATTTATACATATATGACCCCAACCAAAAAGCCCTACCAATAACACAAATTGGTATCACAACACAGCGGCCTTCTCCCAAAAAAACAAAAAAAAAAAAAAAAAAAAGAAAAAAAAAAAAGAAAAAAAGAAATCCAAGAAAACCAAGATTTTTTCCCATCAAGTGACCCTTTAACCAGTCTACCCAGGTCTACCAATCAACCGAGGGACCAACACCAAATGCACCAAAAGACGATGAGCTCGGTCCACCGCCATTCAAGGTCGGTGCGCCAAACATATCCCAATCGATCGCAGATGCGTCCAAGTAGCCGAGAAAAGAATCGAGACTGCCATCCTGGACCCCCGGGTGGGCACCGACGGCGAGACTGGCTGGAGTATAGGGGTCTGGGGGTGTCGGTTCCGACTTGTATTGTTCGTCTGGCATGCTGGCCCGCAATTTCTCAATGTAAAAGGGAGGCTCTGGAAGCATACCGGTCCTACCAAAGATGACCTCCTCTCTCTTCTTCCACGCTTTGAGGATAAAGACGGCCACTACTGCGGCTGCTCTGTTGCTGGTGTCGAGAAGCTCTGGATGGAACGTGTAAACCACCTGGACCTGTCTCCAGGCTCGCTCGACGATTGTGCCTTCGGTGCGGTGACACAGCTGACCAGCCATGTACAGAAAGATGTCCATCTGAAAGTGTGACAACGAGAACCACATGAAGCCCTTATCTTTGGTTGATACGTAGTTGGTCTCGTTGTGCTCAAGCGAACAGACAGCAACCTTGAACGTGTTATCCTTGTGCGTCCGAACCTCCCCACCCCACTCCGGCTGGAGCTTGGCTGGCGTAATCAGTTCCATAATTTTATCGATGATATGTGCTCGCATTTGGATCGCCATCTCGTGAATCCGCCCTGCCATGGGATCACACCACTTGTCGAGAATATCCAAGAGGTCTTTCCCGAGGTTTTCGACAGTACGCCGATACTCCATTAGTGATTCCTCGGGTAGGTCTTCGTTCGTGGGGGATGTTTCGGTCGACAACATGACCATGGTGTCGAATCCTGGTGTTTCCACCAGGAACTTGGCGAATTTGTATAGCAGCAGAACAAAGATCATCTCGGTGGGGCCCTCTCGATCTTGGAACGGCTCTGTTGCTGTTGGGAAGATGTCGGCATCGTTCACGTTCTTGGGGGTCTTTGTGTCCCATCCTCGAGGAAGCAAGGAATGACTGAGGCCCGAGAAAATGGCGTATTTCGAATCCACCATGATAATCTGCCACCAAACTCGTCGGCGCATTTCGGCCTCGAAAGGAGAAAGTCCCAGTCTTTCTCCATCGCGATGTAGTCCCATTTTTTGAGCGATGCGAATAACTACTCCATTAAGTATCCAAGCAGCATGACGATTATACCGACCTTGGAGTGAAATCTGGGATAGTTAGCAATGCACCACTACTTCATTCCTCCATCCAGGGACAGCGCCATACCAAGTAAATAACAAGAGCTTGAAGAACAGTCAAGTCATGGGTTTTGAGGAAACCTATTCTGAGAAGCGTGAGGCGAACTCCTGTTGAGAATCTTTCGAGTGCGTCCTCCCTTGCGCATCCCAACATCGACTGGCACTCGTCCGGTTCTAATGACACGACGGCCATGAGGAATACTGAGAAGAGAAGCGCCTCAATATTCTTGGGCAACCTCTGAGGACCCCCTACGGCATTGACGAGGAATGGCTGCATTGTAGGCACGTGGATAATTTTTGTTAGCGGATTCACCCTGTCCAGATAAATCTGCCAGAGGCCGATGACATGCGACGCATCTGGCCAAAGGGCCTCAGTTTTGACACCGGACGAGTCTCCGCCGAAAAGCAAGTCGGAATTATCATCGGGCGTCATCGTAGAGTCGGTTGCACATTCCTCGGTACCAAGGTCATCTGAATCGATAATTTCTCTCATTGCTCGTAACTATCACAAAGGACACGTTCTGTAAGCACTTTGCTTCGTGTGCCTTGCTGTCTGGGGAGCAGGGGGACGGTACAAACCTCATCATAGACAGTCCCGAGTAGGGGATTGTCCATAAAGCGCACGTTGCCATCTTCCTGGATGAGCTTGCCTGCTGGCTGCCACTTGAGATAATTATCCTCATAGGAGGTGGTAGAAATCGCTGCCCTTGGTGTTGTCGGTCCGTCGGGCTTCTCGGTCGCGTATTCTTTCAACAACTCTTCGCATCGAGCTAGCCTCTCCTGAAGGTCCTGGTTAGGGCGCCTGCGCTTGCGCGCGGGAGCAGGAGTGCTCGGTGTACACTTGACTTGGGCCTTTTCGTTTGCTGGTCAGCCCGGCGTTCGCTGTAAATGAGGGATGACATTCTTGATTCCCTTACTTTTGTGCAGTTGGCACATGGAAAGTTCCTGTCACATTTGATCTTTCGGTGTTGACAAAGCACGCAGGCGAGGATGCGCGGCGGCTTATGAGACGGGAGGGCTGGATGAGGTTGAGTTGGAGCAAAGGCTGGGACTTGGCCATGAGAACTTGTATCCGGAGTGTTCGCGGCTGATGAGGATGCCATGGCAGGCGGCGAGGTCGTGTAGAGCTGCCCGTCGGATAAGAAAATAGGGTAACAATAACAAACTCGACAATCAGGAGGGGGCGAATTTGATGTGAGCTAGCCTAGCATAACGCCCCGTCCCCCCTTAAGGCATGTACCCGGTAGAATGGCTGGACGGACTGGGCGGAACTGAAAAGGTACGCCGAGTTCAGACCAAGTTGAAACTAAACCGCGAATATCAAAAGAAGATGCCGTGGCAAAGTGGAAGAGTCCAATACCTGTATCAGCTGCAAGGCGCGAGGAATGGAGGGGCACGAGCGTGGTGGGGGTTGTGAAAGTTTCCTAGTTGAATGCGCCCTGGTGCTTGTCCCGGCATGAAAATGCGAGGTGTGAGTGAGATCTCCAGAGTGTTGGGTCGATCAAGAGTGCTTGGAACGGTTCGTTCCTCTGCTGCCGAGCGTACCAATGGGACCCTAGGTAGTAGGTACAGCTTTTACAGGAGTAGGTAAGGTACCTTATTACTCCCCGATGGACAGATTTCGAGATGGATGGAAAAAAGGAAGCGTTTTTGGTTGCTGCACAGTCAGCACACTGCAGACGGGAGCCAGGCAGGAGCCCCAGGCAGGGAGTCAATGACGGGGACGAGAACGGTTCCAGGTTGGTTCCCTTTTTGAGACGACCAGGTCCGGTCCAGGTTGCAGTTACGGTGTGCTTAATTCGGCGATTCTTTCTTTTATTTCCGTGTATGTATCCCTTCGGGCTCAGTAGAGACCGCAAGAGGCCACACTCGTCCACTTATTACCAGACGAACTGACTGTTTGGAGAATTATGCGCGGCCGGAAATTGTGAGATTTCTGTTTTTTTGACCGTTGATATTCGTAGCCCGGATCGGATGGGTCCCGATGAAAGCGAAACCGAGGGAGGCCAAGAGAAATTCGAGAAAAATACACAGCCAAGTGCGAAAAGCATGCAGGTGGAGATATTGTATAATATTGGATCCCTTGAGGGTACCTTCCAGAAGACTGATGAGAAGAGACTTTTTTCGAGTTTCTGCGTACTTTTGCGTACCTATGTAAACGGTATGGAAGGAGGAGGCTATTAAAATTACAACAGCAACCTAAGTCCCCGGGCGTCTTGTGCTGACTACGTAATGTCTCCGGGGTCGGTACGGATATCTTCCCGATCTCTTTGCTTTGTCAGGCCAGAGACCTAGAATCAGATCAAGTTCTGGACTGTGATTGGTTTATATAGTACCGAGCAGGTTTCCAGTCCCCAACGAAAACTGGGGGAGCCAAAATCCACATGCAAAATCCATCAATACGCGGATACGTTGGGAACTTGTAGGGGATCATTGATCAGTGAATCAATCACAAGCATTTTCATCAAAAAGATGCCTACATAGAGCTTGAAGGTATCACCAACCACACCGGCGGGATTCGGGTATGCCGGCATAGATATTGGTATGCCTCGTGTAAGGCCCCTATGCTTCCTTTTTCGAAATCGTTCTCATCCTGTTTCGGATGCCATTCGAATCATATGTGTAGTCGTACTTCGTACATGCAGACAGATGGCCGCCCGGCTGTTGGATTCTCTCATGTGCTCATCCAGGTCTCAGTCAACAACCGTCGGCTCGAAGCCGCCGTGCGTGACTTGTTTGCGATATCACATCTCACCTATTTGAGAAGGGTCAACTGAAACACACACCGCCTGAAAAACCACACAACTCCCGGTCTGCCAATGAGCAGTCAACAGACAGACTGCTTGCGGTTTTCGAAAATAGCCCCCGCCCAGGGTTCCTGTCGCCAGATCTGATCCATCATTCCTCAAAGGAGGCCTCAGAAATGATGACCAAAAATAGTTGACGGTCGGATTTTTAATTTTAAAGAGGTCCATCTCACTGACGCGTCGGGTGGTCGTGTGCAGAGATACCACAAAAGGGACGTTCGCATATAGTTGCGGCTACGCCCGCGCTGCCCGTAGCCTCCGAGCCCCCCGAAACCCCGACTGTCGGAACGGGGACCAGGTAGAGCAGGAATCCTAGGGGGAATATGGGGCGGGAACGGTGAACGGTAGGTGAGCGGTAAAAGGTGAGCATCTCGGGGAGTGCTCCGGCGGCAGACAATCCACTCGGTGAGCTGCCCGTTTCCATTGTTCTGGATCCTTGACCTCGGTAAAAGTTAAAACACTGACAAGCCGTTGTTAGTGCTACAACCCTGGTCCCGTCTCGGTTGAGAGGTTGAAGGGCTGCTCCCCGCCACCAGCGTCCAGCGGTGGTTCACAGTGCATTACCCCACTAAAATTTTGCGATTCAGCACGCCCACTCGCAATGGAGACATTTCCAATTGTTTGCTCCGATTCCGCAATTCCTTGCTTGCCCCCTGTTCACTTTAACTCCTTCTTGATCGTGATTCTAGGAGGTGGCATGGTTGACACTCGTTCAAGACAATCATGATTGCACCTCTGGTATGTGAATACGCAAATATAACTACCGGCTGATCGATCAGAGTACTGACTAGCTGCCCTTCTAGAGAAGAAGTCTTGCACTGGCGGCGAGTCGGGGCGCCCGCCAGGCTGCGCTTGTCGCGAGGAGTCAGAGGACGTCAATTCCCAGAGCCCGAACCGCTTCGTCGACGCTATCGTACAGCACAACTCCCCGCCTTGGCCAGGATGCCTTTCCCTCCCAGCTCGAGAGCACCGGCTCGTCATCGCCAGCCAAGTCCGCGGTCCAAACACCACAAACGCTGACGGAGAAGATCGTCCAGAGGTACTCGGTTGGCCTTGCGCCGGGAAAGAAAGTCAAGTCTGGCGATTATGTGACCCTGTCACCGCATCACTGCATGACCCACGACAACTCATGGCCCGTTGCCATGAAGTTCATGTCCATCGGCGCCTCCAAGATTCACGACAACAAGCAGGTCGTCATGACGCTGGATCACGATGTGCAGAACAAGAGCGAGGCCAACCTGAAGAAGTACAGGCAAATTGAGGAGTTTGCGAAGAAGCACGGCGTTGACTTCTACCCTGCTGGTCGGGGTATTGGCCATCAGATCATGGTTGAGGAGGGTTACGCATGGCCCGGCACTGTCACTGTCGCCTCTGACTCACACAGCAACATGTACGGCGGTGTAGGCTGCTTGGGTACGCCCATGGTGCGGACGGATGCTGCCAGTATCTGGGCTACCGGGAGAACCTGGTGGCAGATTCCACCAATCGCCAAGGTGACCTTCACTGGCATTCTTCCCCCTGGTGTTACTGGTAAGGACGTGATCGTGGCCCTCTGCGGTCTTTTCAACAACGACGATGTCTTGAACCATGCCATTGAATTCACCGGTTCCGAGGATACTCTTCGCAGCATTCCTATCGATGACCGTCTCGCCATCGCCAACATGACAACCGAGTGGGGCGCTCTCAGTGGCCTGTTCCCCATCGACTCTGTATTGCAGTCGTGGCTAAGAGCCAAGGCTACTACCTCCGCGATGCTGAACCCCGACGCCTCGAAGGGCAAGTTCACCCACGCCAAGGTTGACGATCTGATCAACAACCAACTCACAGCAGACCCCGGTGCAACCTACGCTAAGTCTCTGTATCTCAACTTGTCGACTCTCTCGCCGTTCGTTGCCGGACCCAACTCCGTCAAGATCGCCACTCCTCTCAAGGACCTCGAGGCGCAAAACATCCCCCTTCACAAGGCCTACCTCGTATCTTGCACCAACTCGCGCGCCTCTGACATTGCGGCAGCGGCCAAGGTGTTCAAGGACGCTACAACCAAGGACGGTGCTATTCCCAAGGTTGCTGAGGGCGTCAAGTTCTACATCGCAGCTGCCTCCATTCTGGAGCAGCAGGCGGCTGAGGAGGCTGGCGACTGGCAGGTATTGCTCGAGGCCGGAGCTGAGCCTCTTCCCTCTGGTTGCGGCCCATGCATTGGTCTCGGCACCGGTCTTCTTGAGCCTGGCGAGAACGGCATTAGCGCGAGCAACCGCAACTTCAAGGGCCGCATGGGCTCCACCGACGCCAAGGCTTATCTTGCTAGCCCCGAGGTCGTAGCAGCCAGCGCCCTGAAGGGAAAGATTGCGGGTCCTGGCTGGTATCAGAAGCCAGAAGGCGTGGAGAAGGTCATTATCGGCGAGGGTAACGGAGACGTTGAGCAGGACAAGGCCTTCAGCATTGAGGATGCCCTTGACAAGATCATTGCCCAGGCTGAGAGCATGATTGGTGTTGCCGAGAAGGAGTTCACCGGCGCGTCGACCGAGGCTGCTGCGCCAGAGGCCGAGGGTGAGGAGACGCTCACCGAGATTCTTCCTGGTTTCCCCGAGAAGATTGAGGGCGAGATCGTCTTCTGCGACGCGGACAACATCAACACCGACGGCATCTACCCTGGAAAGTATACCTACCAGGATAACGTCTCGGTTGAGAAGATGGCCGAGGTTTGCATGGAGAACTATGACAAGTCTTTCGGCTCAGTCGCTAAGGCAGGTGATATCCTGGTTGCCGGCTTCAACTTTGGCTGCGGCAGCTCCCGTGAGCAGGCCGCTACCGCTATCCTTGCCAAGAAGATCCCGCTTGTTGTGAGCGGTAGCTTCGGCAACATTTTCAGCCGTAACAGCATCAACAACGCCCTCATGGGTGTCGAGGTACCCCGCCTGGTCCAGAGACTCCGGGAAACCTTCAAGGATGGCGAGAAGGCGCTGACCAGACGCACTGGCTGGAAGCTGGTGTGGGATGTCAGACGTAGCAAGGTCACCGTCACGGAGGGTGAGGGCGGCGAGACGTGGAGCCAGAAGGTGGGTGAGCTGCCACCTAACGTCCAGGAGATCATTGCTCGCGGTGGCCTGGAGAAGTGGGTGAAGAGCCAGATCGAGGCTTGAATATTATGCCTTCTGTCCGGCTTCTGATCTTCAATGTATTTCTTGTATATAAGTTTGCCCTCTTCTTGCAGTTGATACCACTGTTTTATGGCGGGCGTGAATGTTTTGGGTATCTATGGCAACCAAAGGCGGTTATGAGATGGGAAAAGCGTCGGTGATTTGCTAGAATAGATAAATGTATTATGATGGTTGGTCTTGTTCTAAAGAAGGCGACTCGTCCTTATTTGCTTCTGCAGTGTTCGGTGATTCTGAGGGTGCTTTATCCATTGGTATCAAAGCCTTTGAGGGGCTACGACCCGCTGGTACGAGGGCTCTTCTTCTAATGGCCTGCACCACTTTGTGGTGTTTTCTGCTGGTAATGTGCTTTTGCCACAGCTCTTCTGTAAGCAAGGTCTTTTTGCAAGCGTCGCACGTTTTGCGACAGGGTTGAGCTTCTTTACTGATCTTCTCGACAGCTTCCGTCAAGACCTGGCGAGCCGTCTCTGATACGTCGACCGGCCGAGGAAGTGGTATTTCGGCAAGAAACTTTTCTGCCAAGTCGACACCCTTGGCTAGCACCTCCTCATTCCACGCTTGGATGCTGGAACTGTCGAGGAGGTAAAACTTATCCAGGAGCTTTTCCTCTTGTAGGGCGAGCACTGTTTTGTAAGTAACCCAGCGCACCTGGTATTTGGCATACTGACGAGTGGCCGTCTTGGTGTCCTCTATCCCGGCTTCCTTTAGTTTTGCGAGGCCCGGGCTGTCCGGCGTCTCCTTGAGAGCTTGCAAATATGGCTCAAACTGTCGAAACCCGATGGATTGCCAGATACCTTTGGTGCGATTCACAACCTCGCCCGATGCCAACCGCTCCTGCAGATAGTCATAAACCTCTGCCGCTTCACTGAGGAGGCCATTGTTGACCATCTTGTCCACACGCTTGTCTAGTCGTTCGTTTAGAGCCTCGCGTTCAGCATATAGCCAAAAGAGCAGGGTCTCGCCGAGACTTGGGTCTTGCGCGGGACCTGAGGATGCCCACTTGGACTCCTTTCGGCTCCGCTGCTCGGCGTAGATGTCAGATGCACGCCGACCCGTCGCAAAGTAGATCTCGAGCGAGTTTCGAATCTTGCGCACATCGTTCAGGTGCCACTTCTCGGCCATGACGGGATCTACCTCGCGCAGCTTCTTCATCATGGCCTCCCCCGATTCTGTGAGAATAGGATACTTCTCAGCAAGTTCCTCCCGGTTTGATACCCAAGTGTCTGACGGTTTCTCCTGGTCATCCACGAGCCGGTCGTCGAACAACATGCCATCCAGGTAATAGGATGTGCCTCCTACCACAATAGGCAGCTTGCCTCGACCTCGGATCTCTGAGATGATCCTGGTAGCTTCCTGCTTGAATCGTGTGACCACCCACGGATCCTCACTCAGGTCCACGTTGCCGAGAAGGTGGTGCGGAATTCCTCGCTGCTCGTCGACAGTGAGTTTGTTGGTGATCACTGGCAGACCTTTGTACATTTGCATGGCATCGGCATTGACCACCTCGCCGTTGAACCGTGTTGCTAACTCAACAGCAAGCTAGAAGAGGCGATGAAATGGGTTTCATGGTCAACGGAGGCTCAACCCAACAGCGCCAAGTGAATCTGATAGCTTACGACGATTTGCACTTACATCTGATTTGCCGGTACCGGTCGAACCGTAGATAATGATTAACGGCTTCATCTTTCTGATGATAACTGGCCTTTTTGGTGGTGTTTGAGAAGAGACTATTCTTGTGAATCTCGAGAGAAAATTCAAGAACATTGGTTGCTGGAGTTGCTGTGTAATAAGCGCAGATTTTCATGTGAGCACCTCTCAACTATATCACTTTCTTTTGGCGATGACCCCAAAGTTTGTTTCTCCAACACACACTTCATCAAAGTGTGTTCCAATCATCGAATTTGTTGGAGAACCAAAGGCGGCTGAGACTTGGCGTTAGACAGTGAATAAGCTGGAACCCCAACCCCAGAACCCCCGGAGCTGCCCGCCCAGTGAAATGGCAATTGGGCAAAGACGGCTGCATCAATTGGAACCGTGCACCCGCATTTTGGCCTTGGGTGAGCTGCTGAAGCTGAATGGTCAGGGGTCACGTGTGGATCCATTTCGAAATTGGACACATCACAGAAAGGGTTTGAAGCCAGATCTTCAAGGAGCTGCCTTCCTTCTGGTCCATCTCCATCATCTGCCTTCCTTTCCCTTCTCCTCCCCCAATTGCGCCGACAACACTCGCAATTCCACAAGAGTCGTTGTCGCTCACTTCGGACTTTTACTTTCTTCTGGATGGTTTATTAATTTATTTCTTTATTTTTCCACACACAATTGCCCACCATGAGTTCTTGTAAGTCTTAAGCTTTTATTTCATTGCTCCCGTTTGCACGCGTCGTGCCAACTTTCGCGCCTCTCTCTCGCGATCCATCCCAATTGATTGCGACAGTTGCGCTGACCATCTCTACCCAACATGCAGTACGATTTCTCGACCTCGTCAAGCCCTTTGTGCCGTTCCTCCCTGAGGTTCAGCAGCCAGAGACCAAGATTCCCTTCAACCAAAAGTTGATGTGGACTGGCTTGACCCTGCTCATTTTCTTGGTCATGAGCCAAATGCCTCTCTATGGCATCGTCTCCTCAGACACATCCGATCCGCTATACTGGCTGCGCATGATGATGGCCAGTAACCGTGGTACACTTATGGAATTGGGTATTACACCCATTATCTCGTCGGGCATGGTTTTCCAGCTCCTCGCTGGTACCCACATGATCGACGTCAACCTTGACCTCAAGTCCGACCGCGAGCTCTACCAGACCGCTCAGAAGCTCTTCGCCCTCATTCTCTCCGTCGGAACCGCCACGGTCTACGTTTTCACCGGTCTCTATGGCCCTCCCAGCGACCTCGGCGCCGGTATTGTCTTCCTCCTGATTCTTCAGCTGGTTGTTGCTGGCATGATTGTCATTCTCCTCGATGAGCTCCTCCAGAAGGGTTATGGCCTTGGAAGCGGTATCTCCCTCTTCATTGCCACCAACATCTGCGAGTCTATCATGTGGAAGGCTTTCTCCCCTACTTCGATCAACACTGGACGTGGTCCCGAGTATGAGGGTGCCGTCATTGCCCTCTTCCACCTCCTCATGACCTGGCCCAACAAGCAGAGAGCTCTCCAGGAGGCTTTTTACAGACAGAACCTCCCCAACATCATGAACCTCCTCGCCACCCTGGCCGTCTTCGCCGCCGTGATCTACCTCCAGGGCTTCCGCGTCGAGATTCCCGTCAAGTCGTCCCGCCAGCGTGGTGCTCGTGGTTCTTACCCCATCCGCCTGTTCTACACCTCGAACATGCCCATCATGCTCCAGTCCGCCCTCTCGTCCAACATCTTCCTTATCAGCCAGATGCTGTACTCCCGCTTCTCCGAGAACCTTCTCGTTCGTCTCTTCGGTGTCTGGGAGGCTAAGGATGGCTCTTCTCAGCTCTCTGCTATCTCGGGTCTCGTTTACTACATGTCGCCTCCCCTCAACTTCAAGGACGCCATGCTCGACCCTATCCACACTCTCGTCTACATCGCTTACATGCTCACCGCTTGCGCCGTGTTCTCCAAGACCTGGATTGAAGTCTCCGGTTCCAGCCCCCGTGATGTTGCCAAGCAGCTCAAGGATCAGGGTCTCGTCATGGCCGGCCATCGTGAGCAGAGCATGTACAAGGAGCTCAAGCGCATCATTCCTACCGCTGCCGCTTTTGGTGGCGCCTGCATTGGTGCTCTCTCGGTCGCCAGCGACCTCATGGGTGCGCTTGGCTCCGGTACCGGAACGCTTCTCGCTGTTACGTAAGTTTAATCACATCCCTATCCGATGGATTTTTGCCCGCATCCGATGCTAACTACGTTCCCAGAATTATCTACGGATACTTCGAGATTGCGGCCAAGGAGGGTGACTTGGCCGGTATGAAGGGCATGATCATGGGTTAAGAGCAGTTCATTTGCACTCTTGCAGTTGCTGTTCTTTCTCATGACTCTCTTCCGCATGATTTAAGTAGCGTTTTGTTGGTAGCCTCAGGGAGGCTTCCAGGGACGCTACCGGATTCTATACCATATTTACCGAGTTGATTTATTTAATGACCTGGGGAGTTGAGCGAAGGTCGCCTTGTATTGTAGCAAAGAAAAAGCAAAACGTCATAAACGGGGGGGGGGGGCTTCCTAAAAGTAGGCTGGGGGATTGCATCACGGTGGTCAGTCAATTTGTTAGATGTGTGATAATTGGTCTCAAGGCGCTCGGGATTCTGCTCCAAAAAGGCGTACAATGGGTGTACATGTCCGTTGAGAGCTGTGTAGGCCTTTTCTACCAATTAAGATGATTTGAAGTCATGGCGTTCTGCAGCAGTGCGACTGCTACATACGTATGAGTAACTAATTTCTACGTCGAAGAGGCAGGTGATGCATTCAGACAAAAGTTGCCCGGTACGTTTGACTGCGTACATTTCCCCTTGTGTTACGCAGTAGGGTCCAGACAGCCGGCATCCTTGGGGCACCTGAGCATTTTATACCCCCGGTACTTCAGCTACTTTAGATTGTCAAGTGTCATTGCCGGCACGTTCCTATACCTACCTACCTACCTACCTACCTACCTACCTACCTACGCCGCCAGGCCGCAGCGTATGTCCGTGGTTCTCCTCACTGCAACAGTCCTTATCACGGTCGGATCTTTGAAAAGATGTGCCGGTGTATGTGCCCTGCGCCCTATGCCCACCCAACCTCTCCTCCCAGAGCTCGAGGTAACGAACGCCGGCGAAGGAAGGGATCTCCCTTCAAGCCACTTCCCGATATTGTCGTGATACCATAGCTACCTACCTCATCTGGCCGGCCGATTTTATTACTCCACCCATATCCTCGCATCTGAAGCACTCGTAAATCGTATAGAGGGCTTGATTGGATGTGCATACAACACTTCAGAATTGTGACTTCAGGCCGCCGTGTCGGATGAAGGACACCGGGAGAGGTGCTGCCACCATGGATGTATGCACGAAGCGCCGCCCTGCATCCTCCATCACCTGTACGGTATCATGTAACCGTAAGCACTATAGAGGAAATAGGAAGGTTATGAGTGGACGAAATGCAATTCACCATGATGGTACTCCACATGGATGCCATTGATGCCGACAGGGCGTTGGTCTTGGCTTGAGAGTTTAGTGCAAAGCTTCGCCTGCCCAGGGCTGCAAGGCCCTCTTCCTAGGGGCCATCAAGGTGGTACGGGATACCGCTTTGATGAGAGCTGCATACATAATTATCGTACCGTTTTTGCTGGTGCCGTTGATGGCGGTGAGGTTGTGAAGTGAGAAATTGTATTCATTGTAGGACTTGTCTACCTTTTCCATGTAATCGGAATCAGAGCAGAAGATTTCAAGTCGAAGATGACAAATCTATTGGCATCTTTACAAGGAGGAACCTTCTGATATCATTGAGATAAATCAAAGAGCTCATTTCAGACGGCGCCCGCCCCCCCCCACCAAGAGCTACCTCACAGTCCATGAGGTCAGTGCGAATCTCGATGGGCTTGGACCGATCATCTACCTATTTATCTGGTTGGAGATGTCTTGAGTAAAAATTCCCGAACAGGTGGCTTCCAACACGCCCATATTTCGTAAAGTGAGACAAGAGACTGGTTCCATCAGGTTGTGTGACACAAAAATATGGGGTAGGGACATTGATTGCGTGCTGCAACCGTTTTGTGCCCGCCGAGCCGCTGCTGCTGCTACCAGACGACACATGAAAATGATACATATCTCCGGCCTACTGCATGGAGTGTAGTGTAGTGCACATGGGGCAGAAAAACGCAGGGAAGGAAGCTCAAGCTCAAATCCTTCGATCCGAAAGAAGACCGGTCCGATAGAAAGAGCTCTCTGCTTGAGATTCCATCTTCTGCAAAGTTCCAATTCCCATGCCGCTGCCCTGAGCTCCAAGCTTGTGCAGAGCCTTCTCGGCCAAACTTCCCTCGAAGATACAGGGTTAGGTAGCGGCGACGATAGATGATTTCTGATCAAAACTACAAACTTGAACCCCTCCTCCCGCTCCTTCCTTCCCCAGGACGGACCCGAATCCGCTTTCACCAAAACCCACTTCCAGAATTCCAGGCCACCGAACAACTGCCATGAAAGTGTGGGAATTGGTTGGTGGATTCATTTAGTGCAAAAAGCAGGGGATAGCGGGCTTTGCTTGGTAAACCGAGTCAACGAAGCGCTGGCAAACCGTGTGCCGAGAAATTCGATCTGTTCGTTTTCCATTTCTACGGATATATTCCCTTCTCGAATTCTATTTATTATTTTCCCCGCCCGCCACCAATCACCGCCGCCGAGCGACTTGTTGTCTCACCCCCCCAAAGCTTTCCTCTCTCACAAGCAAGCGTTGGACAAGCCTGAGATAGAAACTGGCAATTTCTAAATCGGCTGCGCGCCACGACAACGCCGGGCGAAAATGGGATTCGCCGAATGCTCGTGGCCCATATGGCGGACTGATGATTTCACACATTGCTTCAGACAAGAGTAAGTTTGGAATCCTGCTCTTCCTGCTGGCGTTTGCTGCTGTTGCGGCGCATGGCTTCCATGCCAACCATTCCATGCATTTTTTGCATTTGCATTTCCCCGCCGATCACATGCTTCTTTGCAGCAGTTCATGCTCGCGACGTACTAACGATGCCCTGCTTCGTCTAGCTATCTCAAAGTCTTGCTACCATTAATTGTCATCGGCCTTTCATTTGTTCAACTTCTATTCTATAACATTCCCCGTCTCCGCATCTTCAAGGGGCAACGAACCTCCGGCTACCAAAATATTAGCAGTGGCACAACTTCCATCTCTCCACTAGACCGTACTGCCCTTCCTCCCGACGAAGAGCCCGTAGGAAGCGACGACGACGACGATGAGGGTCTTGTCATAAACGGCGGTCGCCTCGCACTCGCGAAGACCACCACCAAGGGTTCAATTGTGCAGGCAGATACACCTCCGGGTCAAACATTGTCAGTGATCATTGAGGAGCTTGCCATTGCGGGCTTGGTCGGCATCAACGCTGTTGCTCTGGCCACTGGTGCCTATGATAAGCATCGGGAACGTCTGGCTGCTATCGCCGGCTTCACCGTTTGGATCTACGTTCTGATCCTTGCGTCGCTCCGGCTCTTCCTCGGAAACACACAATGGCGCGTGCCACGACTATGGAATCATACAGCTGCGATTTACAGCTGCCAATGGCTATTCTCGATCGTCATCTTCCGATCCGTCTTGGTGCACCCAACCTCCCAATTGACCCAGAATTTAGCCATCGCTGAGTTTGCCTTGACGTCTGTGCTGTTCGGTATGGCCATCGGTACTCGCAAGGGAAACAAGACGGTGCTTCTGGAGTGGGAAGACGGGATTCAGCCTGGCAGAGAGAACCTCGCGTCCCTCTTCTCCCATTATACTTTTGGGTGGGTGGATTCGATTGTCTACGAGGGCTGGAAAGAGCCGTTGGACATCAAGAGGGTCTGGAACTTGCTCCCCACGGACAAAGCGGCCGCTATCCTGGCCAGTTATCGTCAGGTAAAGAAGACGACGAAACTCGCCTTCCATCTGGTCAGGTTTTTCAAGGGAATGTTGATTGCGCAAGCCCTTTGGGCTGTCATCTCTGGCGTCCTGACGTTCGCCCCAACTTTGCTTCTCAAGGCGATTTTGGAGTACGTGGAGGATCCCGCAGGAGCTCCTATGAACGTCTTGTGGCTGTACGTCATCTTGCTTCCCATCTCTGATATCCTCCGTTCGGTGGCCGATGGTCAGGCTCTGTGGATCGGACGCAAGATTTGCATCAACATCCGGGCTATTCTTGTCGGTGAGATCTATGCCAAGGCTCTTCGGAGAAAAGCTGCAGCTGGCAAGGACTCGGCACTAGGTTCCGACAAGAAGACGGACGACAAGAAGGGTGGTATCGTTGCGAGGGCGAAGCGATTCTTGGGACTCAGTAACAAGGCAGCCCAGGCGCCTGTGCGCAAGACTGCGGATGCCGCCAAGGATGATGCAAAGAAGACCGGCGATCTTGACGAACAGGCCAACCTGGGTACCATCATTAATTTGATGTCCGTCGACAGTTTCAAGGTTTCGGAGGTTACAGCCTACCTGCACTTTATCGTTGCCGCTGCTCCGACACAGCTCATCGTCTCGGTCGTCCTGCTTTACCAAGTCATGGGACTCAGTGCCATACCCGGTTTTATCGTGATGGCGTTCCTTTTGCCCATCAATATCATGTTCGGGAAGGCTTTCAACTCCAGCCAGAAGAAGATCATGGCTGCCACTGACAAGCGTATTCACACGACCAACGAAATCCTGCAAAATATCAGGATCATCAAGTACTTCGCCTGGGAACACCGTTTTGCCAAGATTGTCGACGAAAAGAGGAGGGCAGAACTTGCGGCACTGCGTAGGCGCTTCATGATCTGGGCTGCTGCTGTTGCCGTCTGGAATACCGTTCCCATCCTGATCACCTTCTTCTCCTTCCTGGTGTACACCGTCGTGGAGAAGAAGCCTCTGTATCCGTCTGTCGCCTTCACCGCCATCTCTCTCTTCATGCTTCTTCGGTACCCGCTCGACCAGCTAGGTGACATGATTGCTCACGTCCAAGAGTCGAGAGTGTCGATCGATCGTATTGAGGAGTTTTTGTCTGAGGAGGAGACTGAGAAATTTGAGCAGCTCGGCACAGACAACATCGATGAGAATGGCAAACAAGTCATTGGTTTCCGAGACGCCACTTTCATTTGGGGAAGCAAGACAAGCGTCGCAGAGGATGGTACAATGGCTTTCCGCCTCATGGATCTCGACGTTGACTTCAAGGTCGGAAAGCTTAATGTCATCACCGGTCCCACGGGATCCGGCAAGACGTCGCTGCTTATGGCTCTTCTTGGCGAGATGACTATTATCAAGGGACGCGTTTACCTTCCAGGTGGTCGTAGCCGTGAGGATGTGCGACCGGACCCTGAGACGGGCCTTGCCGAGACATGTGCCTACGTTGCCCAACAAGCCTGGTTGGTGAATGCAAGCATCAAGGACAACATTCTGTTTTCCGCGCCCTATGATGAGAAGAGATACCACGATGTTATTGTCGCCTGCGCTCTGGAGCACGATTTGGAGATCCTCGACAACGGAGATGAGACGCTAGTTGGAGAGAAGGGCATCACGCTCTCGGGTGGCCAGAAGCAGCGTATTTCTCTTGCTCGCGCCGTCTACTCGAATTCGAAGCACTTGCTCTTGGATGACTGCCTGAGCGCCGTCGATTCTCACACCGCCCAGTGGATTTTCAACAACTGCCTCATGGGACCTCTTTTGCTCCATCGGACCTGCATCCTGGTTTCGCACAACATTGCGCTCTGCGTTCCGCCCTCCGATTTCGTGCTCACTATGAACAACGGCCGGATTACTGGTCAAGGTACTCCGGAGGAGCTCATTGCTCAAGGCAAGCTCGGCGAAGAAGCTATTCCAAAGTCTGCGCCGGGATCTGCTCACGTATCTCGTGTTCCCTCTCGTGTCCCTTCTAGTGTCGGCGAAGAGAGCGGCACAACAGTGGTGAACGAAGCAGGTGGAGTTTCGCAGCACAGCAAGCCCAAGTCTCCCAAGAAGGACCCCAAAAAGCTGGACGCAATGGAAGAAAACAAGGCTATCGGGGCGGTCAAATGGCCCGTGATGAAACTCTACTTGGGATCTATGGGCGGCTGGTGGTTCTGGATTCTTGCCGGAACCGTGTTCGGAGCACAGCAACTCTCTGGTGTTGCTTGCAACCTCTGGATCAAGGAGTGGGCGAATCAGTATCTCGACGACACCGTCGCAACCGCTCCATTCAGCATGAACTCCCAGAGCTACTCTAGCCAGACTTTGTCGCCTACGTACTTTGCTTCCATTGCTAACCACGGAAAGGGGAACAGCACCCAATTCTCTGCCACCGACACCTCTGAAGTCAACGTTATGTACTATTTGACTGTACTTGCTTTGCTGGGAGGCGCAGGCGCAGTGGCTGCTCTTGTCAGAGACCTCTGGATCTTTTTCGGCTCGCTGGCTGCGTCCTGGAAGCTTCATAGCCGCCTTATGAACGCCGTAACTGGCGCGAGGTTCAAGTTTTTCGATGTGACGCCGCAGGGTCAGATGATGAACCGGTTCAGCAAGGATCTCGAGGCAGTCGACCAGGAAGTTGCGCCTGTCGCCATCGGTGTCATGTCGTGTGCTTTGGGCATCGTCGTGACTGTCGTGCTTATTGCCTCGGTCACGCCGGCATTCCTCATTGCCGGTTTCTTTATTACGTTGGCATACGTTTTCCTCGGTCAGTTCTACCTGCATGCGTCACGCGACCTGAAGCGGTTGGAGTCTGTCGAGAGAAGTCCGCTGTTCCAGCAGTTTGGAGAAACTCTTAGTGGTGTCACCACTATTCGCGCTTATGGCGATGAGAGACGGTTCGTCCGAGACAACCTTGCCCGAATCAACACGCAACTCCGCCCATTCATTTACCTCTGGGCCGCTAACAGATGGCTTGCTTTCCGCACCGATCTTCTTGGTGACTTTGTAGCCTTCTTTGCTGGTGTGTTCGTGATTGTCAGTCTGGGCAAAATTGACCCCGGGTCTGCTGGTATCTCGTTGAGCTATGCCATCGGTTTCGCAGACAATGTCTTGTGGTTGGTCCGCCTGTACGCCATGAACGAGCAGAACATGAACTCTGTCGAGCGTATCAAGGAGTACCTGGACGTGGAGCAAGAGGCGGCCGCCATCGTGGAGAAAAACCGCCCTGCAGAGAACTGGCCTGCTCAAGGCTCTGTCGAGTTCATCAACTACACCACCCGTTATCGCGCAGAGCTGGAGCCAGTCTTGCGCAACCTTACCTTCAAGATTGAGGCTCGTGAGAAGGTCGGCATCGTGGGGAGAACCGGTGCTGGCAAGAGTTCGCTGACACTAGCTCTCTTCCGCGCGTTGGAGGCTGATGAGGGTAAGATCTTGATTGACGACATCGATATTGGTCAGATCGGTACACGCGACCTGCGCGAGGCCATCACGATCGTGCCACAGGAGCCGACTCTG
This sequence comes from Podospora australis, assembly GCA_033296905.1. Classification (NCBI taxonomy): domain Eukaryota; kingdom Fungi; phylum Ascomycota; class Sordariomycetes; order Sordariales; family Podosporaceae; genus Podospora; species Podospora australis. The sequence goes on from MU864352.1 coordinate 541,985, forward strand.
TTCATGGGTACTATCCGGACCAACCTTGACCCCTTTGACACGTACACCGACAGGGACCTCTTTGCCGCTCTCCGTCGCGTCCAACTCATCGCACCCGATGAGGTGACCCCTGATCAGGCGCCTGCAATCCCCGAGGCAACTATCGCCGTTGAGGGTATCGCCAGCCAGGAGCCATCAAGACCCCCCACTGCTACCAACAAGAACGTTTTCCTGGACCTCTCGTCGCCTGTGACAGAGTCCGGTAATAACCTCTCCCAAGGTCAACGTCAGCTTTTGTGCCTTGCCAGAGCTCTCCTCAAGAAGCCATCTGTTCTCGTCATGGACGAGGCCACAGCCTCGATCGATTACGCCACGGACTCGGCTATTCAGGGCACCATCCGGGAGCTTACTAGCACCATCATCACTATTGCTCACCGCTTGCAGACGATTGTTGACTACGACAAGGTCCTTGTGCTTGACAAGGGGTCAATTGTCGAGTATGACCACCCGTACAAACTCATCAAGAAGTCTGGCGGTGTGTTCAAGGGTATGTGCGAGATGAGCGGAGACTACACGGCGCTGGTGGCATCAGCCAAGAAGGCGTATCAGGCGAAGCAGCTCGTCGACATCGACGATGACGATGACGAGGAGAAGGAGGTAGCCACTGCCGCCGGAGAGGATACCTCGGCGGCTTCGTCACAAACCGGCAGTGGATCAACTGACGCCACTCAAGCGGATTCATAGCGAGACTCGTTGATGAAGAGCCCGGTTAGTGATCCAGATAGCGAGTGGTATTGGAGACAGGATTGATCGACTACTGCCACTTAATGGGAGGAAAGGGCTAGTGTGTTCAGACCAATGGGCTTGGTTTGGTATATATGTAGTAAGCGGTAGAATATTTTCCGTGGGTATATTTGTTGGGATTAGATCATTATATTGTTTATTCAGGTTGGTTGTTCATCATGGGGTTGGTTGTGCAAAACGGACGGTTGGTCTGCTGCTTTGTTTGGGGGGGTTATTACAGGCATCGCGGGCATTGTGTGTTTGTTTTTGTTTTGATCAGCGGAAGCGGCAGATTTAAGAATGCCATGATTCACAGGCTTCCGCATCGTGCATGGCATACTTTTGTAAGGCGGAGTGTGTGTGCTCTTGATTAATTCTGTGTTGGGAAGTCAAGTTGTGAGACTGTTGAAAGAGGATCAAATAGATGAACACGAGCGGATGGAGTAGCTTGTATCTTGTTGAGAATACTTGTTCAAAATACATGCATAGAAGTTTGTCATGAAGATCTTCTGTTCAAGGAACAGCTGGTCCCAGGGGCAGTTCTCAGTTTGCCATTTTCTTCTCTTTTATGCAAAACCTTGTTGAAGGAAGCTCTCCTCCAGACAGGGAGTGAACGAACCCCGCTATATTTGTAGAGAGCGGTATGAGTGCCCCACCACCATATCTCATCATGCACAACTCCTTTCACAGTTGACGAACTCTCACTTCTTACACCTAACGTTCACAACTCACATCCAGACGTCCCAACCCATCACGAAAGTCATAACCCAAAAGAATATTAGTCGAGCAACTGTACAACCATGAGCGCTGCTTCGAGTAAGACGGTGGCGGTAGCGAAAGAGGTGTCCAACCCCCGCAGGATCCTGGCCGTGTCCCTGGCCGACTCTGCGCTGCATCTCAGCGGGGTGATCAAAGGTAACACTTTCAGAAAATCTCATCTCGTTTTCATTTTAATTCTATACTCCAAAAAAAAAAAAAAAAAAAAAAGAACAGGTCGATCATATCACGAGTTGTGCGATCTCTTCCTGCTCTGTCTGACGTGTGTGTGTCTTTTTCTTGCTTACGATCCATCATTTAAACACCTTTCATCGCTAAAACATACTTGGTAACGAATGATCACAAGGCTAATAACTGTCACAAAAGACCTAACCGGCGCCCACCCCGAACCAGCAGTAGCAGCAACTAGCGATGAAGAAGAAGGAAATCTCTCCACGATAGCAGGAACAACCCACCTCCTCCCGCTCACCACAGCCTATTACACGGCCTCGGTCCCCATCTGGCTGGATTTAGTCTCGTCATCTCCGGAAGAATGGGCCTCTTCGTTCCTGTCGGAAGAAGCCAAGGAGGTGTTATCCGTGCTGGGTGGTGTTGTGGTTGTTTTTAATGTTTCTTCTTCTTCTCCAGCATCATCATCAAACACGAAAGAGTTGCTCAAGCACGTGGGACGGGTCGTGAAAGAGGGCTTGGGCGGGTGGGAATGGGATGGTGTAGGTATTGCCGTGGGAGTTGGCGCAGCATCTGCTGCTCATGAAGACGAGTTGGATGAGTGGGAGGACTTGTGCGTGGAGGCCGGGCTGGAGTTTGTGCATTTACCTACTACGGCCACAGCTACGAAAAAAAATGAGGACAAAAGGAACGAGTATGGGGAGAGAATGGGGATCGCACGGGTTCTGGAGGCGCTGCAGGCTAATGATTGGTCTGGGGGTGACGTTGGCGACGAGGAGGACGAAGAGAGTGAGGACGAAGGGGCTATAAAGAAAACGAGAGACCTCGGTCGAGCCTTTGAGGATGATGAATTTGATTTCGATCCAGAAAGTCTGGACTTTGGGTTTGACAAGGCCGACTTTGAAGGGTTGAAGAAGGCTATCTGGGGTGGTGGTGATGAGACGGGAGGGGAAGAAGGGTCATCATCGGATAATAAGAAAGCTGATGAGGAGGAGAATATGGACGATTCGGATATCCAGACCTTGGAGAGGATGATGCTCAAGCTCCAGGCGGTCAGGGATATGAGCGCGGGCTTGCCAGAGCAGCAACGGAAAAGGATGGCGAAGCAAGCTGTTAGTGAGGTCATGAAGGAGCTCTGATGATGAAAGACCTCAAATCTACCTTGATAGGAACATATCAAGATGACCCCGAGCATACATAAAAGACTCGCCAGGGAGATGTTTGCTTTTGACCTTTTAGAAGAATGACGTCTACTCTTGTACTGAGCGGAGAACTCCCGAAAGAACAAGAAGCCGGCGGCAGATCACAGTTTGGAAGGTTTGGTCCTGACTTTAGACCAAGTCTCAGCTATACTCTGAGACAGATATGAATACCAGGATAGACCCAGAAAGGTAATATGGACGAACAAGCCGCCCACGGCCCAAGAACCGTGGTGGTGGTTGCCGTGTCACGAACCAGGTGTCCGATGCCTTTGTTATGGATAAGGGGATAAGGGGGAAGGGGGGGGGTTCCAAAAATATCCACGGTTGCCGTATCTGCCTGGATGGTCTTGTGTTTGTGTTGCGTGTTATTGTTCTGCACGAACACTATGAGTGGGAGAGAAGTAAGATGCCAGATTTGGGATCTGGAATATCAATGCTAATAACTACGCCCGGGATCGGGGACAATCGTCAGAGAAACATGGTTTGGGTAAGGGAAAGAAGGCAGGTCGCTTTGCACATGAAACTTGACGTTACAGCGGTGAATGCCGCAGATCATCCTGTCAAGTTCATGATGTATACATCAGAGAAGCAGAGATCTCTTGTTACAACTTGATGGGGAAGTCAGAGCCGAGACGGTGTGAATGGAACGGTAGCGTGCTCAAGGCGCCTTGCGAAGCGGTTCAGGGTTGCCGTCCCAAACGACAACATCATGGGCGAAGTAAGGCAAGAAAGTGGCTCCATGGAGACGGATTTCGGCTAAGCGGCGAGAAAGGGAAAATCCCCAGGGTAGCAATGGAGCGTAGATCGGCGCATATCGTCTGTTCTTTTTGTTGTTGTTTTAAGGCGCACTTCCTTGGTGTTGTTACAGGATTGCGGGGAGAGATGTCGTTGCATGAACGTTGACGTGGCTGCGCGAGTCGGAGAGTTTGGGTAATTCAGGTACAGATCTGAGCACGGTCATATGTCGTCGATGCTATTGGACAGGGGGACTCCCCGAAGTCCACCCAAAATGGCAAGCAGTTCAGATCTTCATCATCAGACCCGGTGTCAATCGTTGGGAGAGGAAGGTCGGTCAGCCTCAGCAAGGAGAATTGAAGAGGCTCAGGAGCGAAAGCCTACATATTATCACCAGCTGAGTGCCCCGTGAGATCATGACGGAAGAGCCCTCGGTCGTTTGCTTGACTGCCAGACAGGCAAGAACAATGCCGTCTTGATGATGAAGCGCCGCGACATTTGGATAGGATACGGACTAGAATGTCTCTGGACCCGGAGGTGTGCCACCATTGACGGCGCCCGGGACCCAATGAGGGTGCGGGGATCCAAAAGGTGTTTGGCTTTCAGGGCTGACAAGAGCCGCCACTGTCTTAAGGACTTCAGCACCGCACCGACCGATTGGTCCCCGACCCCTTTCCAGAACTTCGCGGCCCAGGCCTTCATTGCAAGCCCTCTTGGAGTTCAGCGACCAATAACCCGCACCAAAACCGTGTATGCAGACCACATGGTATTCGTCATTTTTTGCGCTTCCAGGTTTTCATATCGGGCGTCGTGGTAAGGAAAAAGCCACTTCCAGAACACTGTTGGACCTTTTCTCGTGGAGCTGACGTCCTCCCTTTTTGGTTCCAGATGGTGCATGAACAACACTTATACCCAGCCAATCAGCCTGGCTCCGGCCTCCACGCATGAACCTGTCCTGCAGCCTCGCGTTGTCCAACTAGATTTCAGGCGCGTCTCGCGCCTTGGGGCTATCTGCAGGAGGTTGGCGGATATGAAATTCCACCTGTGAGCTTGCACTCACCAGTCTAAGAGCAAGAATAGTGCGCACGCCCGGGTTATGTTTCTTTTCGACTTTTCTTGCTTATTCTGAGTTCGTGCGTTGGAAGATCAGAGCGCATATGTAGGTCAGAACAATCCTGTCGATGACCGAAAATAAACACTCCGGGTCCGTTGCCGTCTTACACGCTCTGCCCCTTCTCCCTCTTGACGACCCCTCTCGGGGAGGAGGAGGAGGAGGAGGAGGAGGAGGAGGAGGAGGAGGAGGAGGAGGAGGAGCCTGTCGGTTCCTGCCAAGGGAATCCGGAAAGACTGGCGCCTTGGCCGGAAAATCAACAACTCTGCTTGGCGACGAATGGTTCATCGTGCTGCAAAACCCCGCTGTGGAGCGTGCTGTCTGTTTTTTGTGTGTGCGCGCGAGGGCGTGAGTGAGGGCAAAAGGGAAAAAGATGCCGACCTGGTTCACCCACGAGACTGAGAGCCTCTAACCCGTTTTGATCAGGCGCCGACCAATTGCGCGACCTTCGTCCGAGGATCGTTCCTGACTGCAGGTACCGTCCTGACCCCTGGCAAGATCCCTGAACCTTTTCAGGGGTAAAGTGGGCCGCTACACCCTCAGAGCCCATGACAGTGCTTACTCGCAAAGTACACTGTACCATGTACATACATGCGTTCCCGTCACTCTGAAAGATTGTGCTTGTGAGCCTCTTCGCTCGCCTTCATGGTTGACTTGCCGTCGGTCGAGACGTGCATCGGCCTATATGTAGATACCAATTCTCGCATCGAGTGGTCGACTTCCAGATCCCGCGCTTTGCGTACAGAATGTTGCAGTCTGAAGCTTTCTTGGTAATTGTCGACGCCGAAAGGGAGGAGGGATGGGGTCTGACGCTAAACAAACTTCACGTCGAGGCCTTCCATTATTTTTCTATTTCTGGCCCGCCTGTTTTCGATCCTCCACAGGGCAACCCGGCGGCAGTCCTACGTCAGCTGCCAACCCACATCCCTATCCGAGTTTTGTTTCTGGAGGGAGGCGTGAAAATGATCATAATCTGTCAGCCGGGAACGCCACACAGTCGGGGGGACTTGGATGATAATGACCCCCAAACAGGCCAGCGTGTTGCACGTCAGTCAGTGACACCGTTTCCCGGCGCTTCACAGATGCAAGGCATCGCGAGTTCGCTGAGCAAAACGGTCTCCGAACCACCTGCCAAATCGAGGTAGAATGGGTTGCTCGTCGCACAGCGTGGCCGGCTGTCGAACGTATATGTGCATCCTGCCCAAAGACAGGAGCGCCGTGGGTGCCGCAACAGGAACACTGACGCAGGAACACGGCATGTTTGGCACCACCATCAGTGCCGACTTCGTGCATGGGAGCATGTTGTGTTGTGTTGTGGGATGCGATAACACCGCGCTTCTGCAGGATAGGCAGCATGTGGTGGTCTAGTGCATTGTGCCACAGGTGGTGGCGATGCTCAGCGACGGGCAGAAAACTGCAGAGTGCAGACCAAGCCAACGATCTTGTGACGAGTATGTAACTTATCATGTCCGAAGGTCACTGGCGTCGTCCCCCATACGATTGACTGTATCGGTTGCTGCTATCAGATGTACATATGAAGCAGGTCTGATCAAGCCATGCCATGATCTGGATGATGATCGCTGGGGCGCTGTTGATGCTGTTCATCTGATGCCGGCCCATGTATTCAGCCCTCCGAAAGGCTCAATGAGGAACGCCCCTTTTGGCGGACAGGAGGGCACAGGACAAAGGCGAAGATCCCTTGGCAGAAGCACACTGTGCATCATGACTTGGCACCAAGCTGGCGTTGTTTCCCCCCTTTTCCGGCCCCAATTAATACCGCGGAACACAAGGGTCACCTGTGATTGGTCCCTCGCGGTACTGAACTTCAAAAGATCGAACACCGAACGAGTGTCTCGCATCGGGCTCTCGGTCAAAAGTAGAAAGAAAATACCGCCTATGCGAGGAGATGCTGTAGTAGACATGAAGCCACTCGAGTCCTCGTAGAAACCGGGCTTGTTGTTGGCTTCAGATTCTTCCAAATGGAGAGAAGAAGGAGGGGCTGTATGAATGTCATTCCTCGCAGTATCTCTTGAGAGGAGTGTTGAGGCTGTCGAGTGGCCAGAGTTGCCGCTCGTGGCCGTTGAGAGGACGCCTGGCCAGGGGCTAGATATGTATACATACAGTATGTACATACATCCAGCACTCGGTAAAGGGACTGGCGGGGTTGCGGCTGCGGCCCACAACGGCTTGAACAAACCCTGCCAAAGTCAATTGATGAGCAGACGTCTTGAGTCGTGTCTGCGGATGCTTTTTTTTTTTTTTTCCCTTTTTTCGCAAAGGGATCGGCCGGTCCGCTGATGGATAGATGTGTGCCGGATTATACCGTACGTCTAGTTTCTCGTCGTCATGGACCTATCCATGGCTGACAGAGAGCTCTACCTATGGACTCCCTAGGTAGATACTTGAAGCTCATTGACAAGCATGTCCTGGACCATTGGGCACCAACGGTCTACGGGCGGGAGAGCCACGGAGCTAGGGAAGCAGTCGCGGGTCAACAATTCATGCAGTGCTCTGGTCACCGCGGATGTGGAAGCGGAGAAGCTGGTCTTTTGGCCCACGCCGTGTCGCACTTGTTTCACTGTGTTGGTAGCATCCATACGGCAAAAACCCCTGGTGAACTGGGGTAGTCGGCTGCTCGTCCCATGTCCTGGATAGTCTCCAAGGGGACATGCTATCATCGTTCGGGGTCGGCAATCCAAAAGGCAAAAGGAAAAGGGCGAAGTGGAATCATGTTGAGGAGATTTCGGCACGAAAAAAAATACCCAGAGTCCAGGCAAGGGGGAAGAACAAGAAGATGCGGCGTAGTGTAGTGGGTTGATGGTGGTGATCATCCGATCATCCTACCCGACGACTTTGATGCAGTTGGATGGATCGTGAGAGGTACTGCATGCAGCAGGCTGACTTGTTGACTGACTGATCTGACTGGTGCCCGGACAGCGGGCTCCAAAAGGCCCCCAAGAAAACCGAATGGGCTGCTCAGGTGCTCAGGTACGAACCTCCAAGAAGCATCCCGTCCCCATGGCGCACGGTAAGTGGCACTGTGTTGCTGCATCGTGGGGTTCCCAACGCTTCGCTGGTGACCTACTGAACCCAGTCCATGTTTGTGTGGCAGAAGGGCGCTTGACTGGCAGGACCCGCTAGACCTGCCCAGTGCGTGGGAAGCCGAAGGAAGTGCTCCCAGGTCCACCAATTCTCTCTCCCTCTTGCTTTTCCCTCTTGAACCCCCATGTCCCCGTTGCTCTCATTTTTTCCCCCAGTCTCTCTTTTTGCCAACCTCAAATTGTCCATCACCACCACGTCGCTCGCCGGCAATATCCTTTCCTCTTCCCTCCCCCCCCACTTCTGCTTTCGCTTTTCTCACCACAGTCACTCTCTTAGAATATCATAATTCAACCAGTTTTGCGGAACCCGTTCACTCCTTCCGGGTCCCTTTGCCTTCGTTGCACCCTTTGCTACTACCCCTTCATTTTTTCGACGACATCAACACTTGATTCGACTCGATCCGTTCAAAACCAAACAACCTCCTGTTTCTAGCAAATATCTAGTCCAGGACGACACTCTTTTCACCAGTTGACTCTTCCATATAGTCTTCGAACATTCATTATACAATCACCACACTTAGCACGACGCGAAACCGCTTGCCTTACTTGGCACTACTGCCCCATTTTCAGCCCTCAGAAATAGACACTTCCCCGATACGGTTATCCGAATCGATTAATCAAGGAAATATATTCAGGTGGATGAAATTGGAGCGACGTTTTTTGGGCGTGATCATTTAATTGAAAAGGATATCATCTACTTAATTGGCGACTGAGCAAAAGAGGAACGAGATCCACGGGCCCGAAATGGCTACCGATGGGATCAAGACGGAGGAGGGCCTGTCCCTTTCTACCTCCACATACTCAACTTCGCCGTGTTCAACCAAATCCTCGCTGCCTACTCCGAATGCCACCACACCCACAAAGGATATGCACATGGACATGAAATCTCAATCCTCTGCTTCGCGGCGTCCCCCTCGCAAGAGCACACTCACGCAGCAGCAGAAGAACCAGAAGAGACAGCGCGCAACCCAGGACCAACTGACAACCTTGGAGATGGAGTTCAACAAGAATCCCACCCCTACTGCGACTGTTCGGGAAAGGATAGCCGAGGAGATTAACATGACCGAAAGGTCTGTTCAGATCTGGTTCCAGAACCGGTGAGTTTTATTTTATTATTTTATGTTATCTCGGAACCGTACATTGAGTAGGTGACATTTCATTTTTTCTAACATCGACACTAGACGCGCAAAAATCAAGATGCTGGCGAAGAAGAGCTTGGAAAGTGGCGAAGAACTTGACACCATGATTCCCGAGTCGATGCGTCAGTACCTCGCTATGCAGGCCATGGAGTCCGGAAAGAGCATTGGTGGCTATTTCGGACGTCCTGGTATGCTTGGGTATGGCCACCAGGGCATGCTTGGTGTTGACCAGGGCGGGCAGGGCAAAGTTTGTAAGTGGCCCTCGGTAGCAGGAAACTCATGGCAGCCATCTAACCTTGAACAGTGATTCATCATCTCAACTGCCGGTCGTTGACCATTGGACGGTGGACGCGTGTCGGTCAAAACGCTATGGATCTGATCGTCTTCTACTCCCCCGACAAGTGCACCATGACCTACTATATCAACAATGAGCAGGCAGGCTACAAGATCGAGTATCCCTTCTCCTACATCAAGAACATTTACCTCAATAATTCCGACGACCACCTCGCTGGCATCACGATCGAGCTGCTCCAACCTCCCTTGTTCTTCATGGACTCGTCCACCACTGCCACTTTTATCCAGGTGAACGACTTCACAGAGGACTTGCAAGCTTCTCGATGCATGACCCACCATCTCGGCGGAAACCCGAAGGCGCTGAGTGGGCAGTTGGCGAAGCTGGTGAGCCTTGAGTCTTTTATGCACAGGCATACCGCTCCACCACCGCCACCAATGTTCGACCAGCTTCATACGCTGTCCGTGTCGGCCCCTGTTTCCCCTACAGCCCGTCCATCCTCCCAGCCGAACTTCGCACAGCCACATGTTGGCATGTTCCAAGAATCGCAATGGGGGATTGCTCCTCATTCTCACCAAGCCATGATGATGCGCGGACCAGGACACAAGAGGCAACGCAGTCGTAGTGTGCCCGGTCCCATCGACTTTCAGACAATGCAGTACTTGCAAAACCCACCGAGCTTCCACATTACTCAGCATCACGAGAACCATGCCCCGAACCACAATCCACACATTTTCAGCCCAATCCCGCAACAGGCCAACATGCTGGGTCCCATTGGGCCGAATCTGCGGATTGATACTCGGGCTAGCTTTGGCTCCTTGGATATGAGGCAGTACCCCCTTTCGGCCACTCACTCCCCATCGGATTACTCGAGCCCCAACTTCTTTGCTTCTCAAGGCCCAGATACCAGCGGACTTCCCACTGCTAGCTTTACGCCCTACAGTGGCACATTCTCACCTCTGGTCAACCCCGCGAACTTGGGTGTCCCGCCTCCCTCGATCTCGCCGCTGTCTTTCAACCATCACTCAGACCCGGCGATTGTCGGCGAATCACCGCCCATGTCAGTCCCTCCCATGTGTGATGGGTCAGCGATTTCCGATGATGGGAACAGCTTGAACGAGATGTACCCGACTGGCAAGCACACCATGACATTGCCCCTTCACCCCCATTCGCCTTTCATGGAGTCGAACCAGGCAGATCTGGAGCTTAATCAATTCATGGATCTCAAGCAGTATGAGGTGGACCCAGCTTCTCTCTCGCCCGAGAGCGTCCACAACCAATGAGCCGACACCTCTCGCCTCTCATTGGTCTCATAGATTATTGGCCGAGACAATTCGAAACATTGTACGAGGCTGAAACCATACATGGCCCACGATGCACAAATATACCCATTGAGAATGTTCTCAGTTCGACTCCTTTTTTTCGGCGTTTTGAGGATTTTCTTGTATATACCTGGGAGCTTTGATCATTTGCCTTTGCTAGCTTCCAACAACAAAAGTTCACGACATATCTACTCCTCTCCGATCTGTTATTGCTTCAACCCCCCATCACTTCTATTTTGTTCTCGTCCCATTTTCATCCATCAGCCACGACTTTGCATGACGATACCCACACTTCGTGCTCGTCAGCACCGCGATTCTGGTCTTCAATCTCGATTGCAGCTCGTTTTCTTGCGTTTACAATTTCTTTGATTGCGGCATCTCATCTGTTGATATTCCAGGGACATGAGCATTGCGACCGTCCTGGGAAAGCTTTAATACCTATTCCCTAGTTGTTTTGATTTTTGGGTGTCCGGCTTCCGAGCCGTCAAGATCGCCCTGGGAGATTGGCTCCCTGTGGCGTGCGAAGGCATGGGTTCTGCTGCAGGCGAAAGATGTATGGAGAAGCCCAGGTGGCTGATTTTTTTGGTATCGCGGTTCTAATCAAGGGGGGTTGGGCATTGTTGCGTGCAATAGGGATGGTTGGTTGGGAACTTGGAGTTGGTCTGGACAGCCACTGATCAGCTGCGGGGGTCCCATTCAATGAGGCGAAAGCGTATTGATGGACTCGCCGTTGTTGTTCCGAGTTGATAGGTGCTGAGGAGTTAGGTTATGACTTCACGGCAGGACCCTAATCGAATAAACACTACCACTGAACATACTCTTCTGTTCCCGTTTCGTGCTATTACTGTCTAGGTGACCAGTACTCGTTATCCTTTTCAACTCGATCTCATATCATGTTCACGACTTAGCATGTTTGATACCTGCCTGCTTGTGGCATTCCGTTTTCAGGCTCTTGCCGCGATGCTCAATTTCAACAGCCATGGCCACCGTCGAATCATCGGGCCACAGGTCATGTTTAGTCAAATGCTCTTTTTCTTATTATGATTCTTGCTAACTAGTGAGGGGGGTATCTATGATCACCATCGTACAAGTACAAACACCAGTGACGGCCACCATCATCTCGCACTCCTCAACTCGCCATCACCTATCACCCATTCACCTTTCAAACCATCCAGCGGAATCGGCTCGTCTTTAACATCTCCATCAGTCCGGTGGGCAACAATCCTTCATCCACTATCCTCAACCCTCCAAATCGTGCAATCGTCTCTCTGTGATACACCTGCAGAATCCATCTCAGATACTGATCTTCGAGGCTGAGTTCTCTTCTACTACTACTTCTCCCGATATTGTCCAGAGCAGCGGTCACCTCTTGTGAAAACTGCACACAGGGCGCAGCGGTTTCACGCATCAGCTCTTGATACACGCCGTGCAGCGCACCCGAAGTTCTCTCCCTGTACCGCGTGAATTCCGTAAAGGACATGAACGGCTCGTCGCGAAGGTCGGCAAACCCCGATGACGACGAGTATGCCGTTGCCCCGCCGGCGGCGGGGGAGCCGTGATGATTCTCAAAGTCAGTCTTTGCAAGGTTGTAATCGACCTGCTCCTGGAGGAAGAATTTCTCCATGAGCTTTTGGAGCTTTTCTTCCGCCTCGTCATCGTGTCTCATCACCAATAGCGAGACAAAGGGGTTCTGCAAACCCAAGCCGCTAAGCTCGGTCGGGAGATATAGAAAGCCATCAGGGATGTCGGCAGGGGCGATGGCAAACCGAGAAGAAATCAGGTGCTTGAGATGTTCCCCCACGCCGCCGCTCTGCTCGGGGAACAACTTCTTTTGGATACGCTGAAAAGTGGCAAGGGCATTGTCGATGTGGGCACGGCCATAGCTGTTGGAGGGCCTGCCAAAGTTGGACAGGAAGAACCTCGACCCGTAGATATTCCACGCTTGCACAAAGTCGAGAACGGAGCGACAGGAGTTGAGCTGGAGACGAAGCTCCTCGATGTGCTTGTCGACTTCATCCTGGCGGATCACAAACTTTCCGGTCGCCGAGTCCAGTCTCAGAAACCCCCAAACGACGTCGCCAGTGGGCAGGCCCTTGACCAGCCTCTCGTCCGACTTGCCTCCTCCGCTTGGCACAACCCTTGCGCTACCCGTCTTTTCCTGGTTGATCTCGAGCCCAAACACACTGGTGAACTCTTCAATGACCTCCCAGGCTTGAACACACGGCTGAAGACCTCCCCAGAGCCAGATGTCGTCGTGAAGCCGATACAGTCGAGTTCCATCAGCTTTCTGATTGACCGCAAAATCCAGACAGAAGAGAAGAGCTTCCCCAAAGAAATCCGATATGGGGCTGCCGATTGGAATTCCTCTTTGGCGGATCTGATCGGGTATCGCGGAAGAGTCCTCCTTGAACCGAACCGGTGCCTGGAGTACCTTCTTGAAGAAACCCCTCCAGTGCTCATTCACGCCCAGAAACTCTAGAACGGCAAAGATGCTCGAGTGCGGCAGAGAAGGTCCAAACCACTTGAAATCCGATCGGATCACCGTCACTTCGTTGCCCAGACTTGTTTGTATCTGTATCTCTGCCAGGACTCGTTGAAGCAGATTCTGGACGACTGCGGTCGGGCTCTTCCGGGTGTCCTCTTCTTGCACCTTGCCGTCGTCCCCGTAATTCCCTCGAACCTCGTCAGTGGAGTCCGGTAGCTGGTCAAGTAGGATCGTCTCACGGAAGTGCTCTTCACGAAGTCGGTGCATACTGTGTGGGGGGTGCAGAACTTCCTTTCGGCGGAGGAAAAACTCGCGCCGGCGGGCGTCCTCCTTCGAGATGGGCTTGACGTCGGGCTTCCACACCCCCTCTTTCGTGGCGAACGTGTTGAGAACCTCCTTGAGACGAACTGCCCATCGCATCCCGATATAATAAACAAAGATGGAGTCGAGAAGATCCTCGTCCGTATAGAACCGGTACCGCCCGTTCAGATTCCTCCGCTGCTCCACCACGTGCGTCGCGTCCCACGACCACGAGCCCAGATTCGCCACGCGCACGTTGAGCACGTCGGCAATCTCCTGCAGGACCAGCTCGCTTCCCTGAAAATCCCTGAGCGTTTTCTTCTTTCCCTCGGTCAAGATATCGCTCCGCAGCATGCCTCTGATACACTGGTCCAGACGATCCGGGTTGAACCACTGGTTTTTATCTTCCCAGGCCTTTTGCGTCTCTTTGAGTGACTTGCGTACCGCATCCCAACCCTGCTCTGCCTCCTTTGAAGAAGCAAAGACCGCCTCGAGGTAACTCTTCGTCGCCTTGCCGTCTGTCTCCTTTGCTGTGAAAGCATACCCCTCCCAAGTCTGGCGCTGCACATGCATTTCCTCCCTTCCCACGATTACCGCCTCTTCCGTCTCTTCTCCTTCCTTTTTTTCTACCGCAGGGGTAATCCACTCCTTGACCAGCTTGCCGTAGAGAGAAGCAAAAGCAAACTTGTTGCTGCCCGCCTCCAACCGCTCGACCAGCCCCTCCTCGACTTGTTTTAGGAGTGTGTCCGAGACGGAAGGATCGTACTTGCTCTGGGCCACCAGCCTTCGCAGGTCGCGAAACTCTTTCTTTTCTTCCGCGTCGGAAGCCAGGATCTTCTCGGTGCTGTCTACGAGGTTCTTCATCCGTTTGGCGGTGTCGTCGGTCTCAACAAGGCGGGCGTCGAACACGGCCTTCTTCTTGGCTTCATAGGAGGATTTTTGTTTTTCTAGTTGGGAGAGCTTGACCGTGGTGATGGACGACAGGGTCTGCGAGAGCACGTCGGGGGAGACCATGGCTGCTTCTTTTTGTAGGGCTGAGATTGGGTGGATTGGTGGTGCTGATGTTGCTGTAGAGAAATGGTTGTACAAGGTGTGTTGATGAGAAAGTTGGGGTTGACTTCTTTTCGGGAAAAGGGGTGGTCGGATTCGTATGGTGGCTGTTGTTACTGCGGTATGATGCACAGATAGATATCTTGTGGTGGTGGTGTTGATCCTGCCATTGATGGTGGTGGTGCAGGAAAGGGGGGAATCTAACCATCTTATATTAGAAACTAACATGAGTCGCCACCGCTGGGGGATCAATCAATCAATCAGTCAGTCAGTTGAGGACGGATTTGTAACTAGCTAAACTGTTTGGCAGGAACACAATGGCAGTTTGTGGAGATGAGGACGTTGATGGCATTGAGGGAGGGAGGGATCCGTCGTCCCCCTTGGCAGAGGAAAAAGTGAGGACGGTGTGTTGGTTCACCACACAAATGTTTGATTGACTGGCCTGGCCGGCTGAGTCAACTGTCCAATCCCCTTCTGCTTGCAGCTCATTACGCAATTGAATGGGGCGTCATTATGGCTTCAAATTATTTGCGCGCGCTTGCTACCACGATCTGGATCACAAACCCTTGAGGGCGGTTGAAGCTCAATCGGTCAGCCAGATTGAGACAATGATGGAGCAAATGGTATGTACTGAGCTGCCCTCATAGTATATCTTCTGCAACCCGAAAAGAGATATATCGGCGAGAAAAGTTTTGATAGAAACATCACATTCATTTCCATTTGACAGTCATCGAATCATATGTGTTTTTGTTTTGTGCCCCCCCCCCCCCCTTCCAGCTTGTCCAGCCCCCTTTGCCTTGCCTGACCTGAACCCATTTACAAGAAAAGGGTAAGAACCGTGGGCTCGTTTGTTCTAAAACACCACCTCCACCACCACCACCTCCTCCAAAAAGACAGAATACAACGAAGAGTATCAAGAAATGAAAACATATCGCATGGCCAAAAAGCAAGATAGAAGCAAGGAAGACCTCCCAGGGTTTTGAGACTGGTACAGAATTCGATGGTTCAGTGAGCAAAAAAGAGTACAATAATGAACTACTACTAGTAATCCATCGGCGCATCAACAAGGGCCACACCGCGGGTCGGCGTGCTGTTCTCCTGTTGTGGGTGACCACCAGGCGGCGGGGTCACCGTGCGAGTCGCCGTGGATGAAGGAGTCACGCGGCGACCGGAAGAAAACCGTGCACCACTCCGGCCCAAGCTGTTGCGCTTCTCGAGAAGGCTCTCGTTCTCCACCTTGGCCACTTGCGGGTCGGTGGGTGGTTGCGGTGCAGCGGCGGGTGTGGACGTCGCACCGTTCAGGAAGCCACCAAAGTTGCCATCGGCGGGGTGGCTAAGGCCCATGGAGCCATCATCACCGGGGACTTCGAGGCTGGTTCTCTTGGGGAGAACGGGGCCCATGCTCGTCCTCTTTCTGTGGGCTTGGGTGGGACTGGCGAGGCCGCCGGTCGAGATGGGGAAGCGTGTCTCAGGTCCGCCAACGCTTCTGTCGCGAGCGTGACGGGGGCCTGGTGCTGGGGAGGTAGCGCGGCTCCGGCTTCTGTCTGTCTTCTCCAGGAGTGCTCGGGTGCGCTCTTCCATATGCGCCTTGCGGTTGCTCTCATCGGTAGAGATAGCGCGCGGCCGGTTCTGGTTGCCCTTGAGCGAGCCGGATCCGGTGTTGGTCGACAGCCGCTTCAGCTCGTTGAAGATGGCGTCCTTGTGCGTGAAAAGATCGCGGACTAGGCGGTAAGCGTGCTTCTCCTCCATAGTGAGCGATGTCTCAGTGCGTGGGCGCAAGACGCAGGGAGCCAGGGTGGTTGCGAGCTTGACAATGTACTCCTCGTCAGCGGAAGTGAGATCGATTAGGCGGGTGAAATGGTTCATGCAAGCATCCAGCGTGGCAATATTCGTGAGCCTGAGCTGTGACAAGGTCTGCTGCAAGATCGGTACGCGAGCACTGTCTCCAGACTCGGCGGTTGGGGTGGTATAGATGGTTCGAATAATTTCATAAACGTGCGAGGAAACCAGGGAATCTGGTCATCGTTAGTATTCGCAAATTTCCCAGCGTTAAAAGCACTAGTGGCAAACGTACCAGGAAGTTCAAGGAGATACAACTTCAACAGACTTGCGACAGTGGGTATATCGAATTCGGCAAATGTTTCTAGAGCAGGCGCTTTTCCATTGTTGACCTTTGCTCTGAGCTTATGCGTTTGAGCGAGAGGTACCTCGGCGAGCCAAACGCCCCTCCGTGCCTCGTCACCCTCAAGGTCAGGGTAATGATGGTCGAGGTAGGTGAGCAGTGTTGTCACAATGACAGGAACACGTTTCCTATCCGCTCTGGCCCTAGCCTCGAGGTCCACGCCAAACGTCTGTTCGTCTACCTTGTTATAGTAGTTCTCATAGACTACTACTTTTGGCACAAAGCTACCAGTTCGGTAGCTCTCCAGCAGATAGCGCAAATCCCCGAGTGGTTGAACAGTCTCTTGGAACAGCATCATGTTGTCCACGGTAGACTGCAAGCTGGGGATTACATTGCTGATGGTCCCCGAGAAATCAAGCACAACGGTCTTGATAGCCTTAAGACGGTCGAGTTCGCAACGCTCGAGGAACTTGAGGTGCAGAAAGATGGCTTCCTCCAGCTCGCACCGCATCTCATCGAGCTTGTGAACAGCTGCCTTGTACTTCTCGTCAGCCTCCCTTGCCTCGCGGCGTAGGCGGTCGGCCGGCGATTCATTCGGCCGGGAAGTATTCAGAACATCCCACTTGGCGAGGTACTCAGTTACGGTACCAACGACGGGAGAGTCAGAGCCTTCGGATCCGGTGGTAGGCATGGAGAAAGTCCTTGAGACAGACTTCTTCTCTGGCACGCCAGCCATCTCGAAGGCTTTTGGCCGCCACTGATAGTGCATCTTGGAGCTATTGGCAAATGTGTTTCCAACATTACCGACCAGGCGCAAGAACCCATGGGTAACCAAATCCTGACCGATCCGTTCTGCGTAGCTCACGCTCGTGCTACCCATATGCCGCTGAAGATACTC
The DNA here is from genome assembly GCA_033296905.1 of Podospora australis. NCBI lineage: Eukaryota > Fungi > Ascomycota > Sordariomycetes > Sordariales > Podosporaceae > Podospora > Podospora australis. The sequence goes on from MU864352.1 coordinate 559,449, forward strand.
CACAATATCGGTTCCCGCAGACGTGTTTTGGTATGTGCCCAGAATCGGAACCTTGGTCTCGCCCATCTTGATGGTATTGAGCATGTGCTCGATGATCTTCTTCACCTGGTCTGGCGTATACGTGTTGTCGCCAATCTCGTACGGCTCCTCTTCCTCCTGAATCTCAGGCTCCACCTTGATTTCGGGAATGTTGGACAACGGCTTCGGGCTGATTTCGGGGTCTTGGAATGCGAGCTTGTTCTCCTCCTCCAGGTCTTCGACCAGACGGCACTTGTTGAAATAGGTGCTTCGCAACTTCTTGATGGCTTCTGCTTGTTTGTCATGGGCCTTGATCCGGGTTTGCAGCTCGTCTTGCGACTCTTGTATGCGAGATTCGTGAGCATCGCACCAGCGCGAAAAGGGGTTGATGACCAGGTCGCGAATATTTTGCGCAATCTTCTTGTGGTTTTTTGCTGCCTCCTCCATCTCCGTTCGCACACCTTCGTAGGCCTTCCGCACACTGGCGCCATCATCGCGATTGAACCCGCCTTGTACCTTGTCGACCGCCGGCGTAATTTCAGAAAGCCTTTGACCATAGATCTCTTCGGCTTCGGCGCGCATTCGTGCGATCGTCAGGACTTGGCGATTTTCGACGACCCCTTGCTGAAGCTTGCCAAACAGGACCCCGAGTCCTTGGACATGGTTAGCGCAACCAAGACAGAGAATGTTCTCCATGAAAAACCTTACCTGCGGCGTAGTCATTCGACCAGAATGAATCTGCGAAGCCGGGCATCTTGCGTGGAGAGCCGATTGCGCTTGGTGGGGAGGTTGTGGTTCAATATCTCTCTCGGTCCGAGGGGAAGGTTCACAAAGGAGCAGTTCGATAGCTGTTCGAGAAAAGGGCCTTTCAAGGCTCAGCTCCAGAAATTGGTGAGTTGCAGGGGGGGCAAAACACAACAAAAGACCCTTTGAGCAACCAAACTGAGGCTGAGTGGAAGAACTTCGAACTTGGCTTAGGCGAGAGTTGGCGGGGGACAGCGTCAGCCACCCTTAACGTCGTGCTTCCAGCGGAATCCGGGAGCTCTGGTTGCTGGTTGGGTAGAGAGGAGCAGAAGACACGTAGGGCACCGAGTGTTGGGCCCAGGTTTGCAACCGAAGCTGAGACGAAAACCAGATCGCTTGTAAGGACAGCTGAGGAGAGAGAAATTTCGCTGCTTGAAAGGACGGGAGGTGGACAAAAAAGTGTGGCCAGTCCAAAGTGTTCCGCATTCATGGAAGGCGGCAAGGCAAGGACGATGAAAGTGACGCGGATGAGCCCACGACGCAGATGCAAGCCCAGCAGCGGAGGATTCTCGAACTTTCATTGGACGAAAGCCAGCTCTCCTCGCAGGGAGGTTCCAAGCCGTTTGTTCTGACGGGTGTCCAATCTTCAGCTCCAGAGGCCACCAGCGGTCCACAAGCTTCAATGCTTCACAGCCCCCCTCTCTGCCCCTGCAGCGAACACCAGAGCAGCGGGAATAAAAAAAGGGTCTCACGGTCCACCTCAGACAATGGCCAAGGAGCTACGAACGGTTTTCCGATATTCCAGATTTGCACACCGACTTCTGAAACGTGAAAACTGCAGCACAAAAGGGACACCAACGCACGAGAATCTTGTTACCGCTTGTGGATTCCGTTAGGACCAACAAGAAAGCGGCCGAACCATGTCGCCGTCCGAACTATCCTGTGTCTCTGTACGGCATCAAATCACTGTTGCTCCGTTGTTGCCGCCGCTTCGTGATGTGAGCTCTTTTGTTGGTCTCAGCGTCGAAGGACGAAGATGACGTAAGGGCACCAATTTAGAAGCATCTGGCCCCAAGGGAATCGGCCTCACGGTGAGGAACATCTCAGAACCACTCTGTGTCACGGCGCGCGTACATCCACTGAATAGCACCGTTGAATCGACATCAAACCATGTAGGCTGATAAAGTAGGGAGGTATCCAGAGATGTCAACAAATTCCCGACGGGATTTCTGACATGGGACGAAGACTTTGACAGAATTGAGTGCACTTAACAAGAGCAGGAGCATTTTCAGAGGACAGCCCTGTTAGTGCTTAGTTGCATGCATTGATGCTTTGATCACATCCCGGCGGGGATCAGAAGCCCTCCCATCCCCTTCAAATTTCATGCTGATGATGTGATGACAAGAGTCAAGAAGCCAATTAGAAAAAATTATGCATGCTAGGAAGGGATGAACTGGTACGATGGGACTATTTTGACGAAGGCGTTCCGTGTTCTCATTCTGTAGAATTCAGACGATGTACGAAGTAGGAACATGATCTGAATGACCCGGCCACGCTTTGGGCAGCCGTTACAAATACACAGAGACCGACGCGGAAGTCGGACTCCTGAACCTCGATGGGGCACTTCCTGTTTCCATCCCCGAATGTGCCTATCCGCGTAAACCAAACAATCCTCACCCCGGCAACAGAGTGAGAACAAGGCGACCGGATTGACAAGTCCGCCATCATCAATCCATCACTTTATCGTTGAATTTTGAGAATCCGTAATCTGCCAAGGCCCCCGCGTACGCGTATTCAAACTCTATTATGAAGTCCAAACCACCTCAAGAAGCCGGCGGTGACCCGGAGTGTGCCGGCCTCAAGAGCGGCTCCGAAGTGCCACAAACCCGGACTCGGCGCCCAGCCCGGACTGCCGATATAGTCCTCTACGTCTTTATCCTCTGTGCCTTATTCGGACTCCTCATCCGACCCTTCAGCCACTCCAGCTGCCTGGGAGGAAAATCCAAACCAGTCAGAACGGTTGAAGAGCGAGCAAAGCACATCCTCACGCACACCCCCCTCATCGACGGGCACAACGACCTCGCGATTTTTCTGAGGGCCTACTACAACAACCACATCAACGATGAAAAGTTCACCAAGCCCTTCACCGAAGGCGGTCTCCAGGGACACGTCGACATCCCCCGCCTAAGAGCGGGCCTCAACGGCGGCGCCTTCTGGAGCGTATTCTGGCCTTGCCCCGCCAACGACACCGACTACTCCGATGCCAACTACGCGCCCATCGTCCAGGCCACTCTGCAGCAAATCGACGTCTTTACCCGCCTCCAACAGTCCTTCCCTGGCACTTTTTCTCCGGTGAACCACCTCACCCCTCACTCTGCTCTGCATTACTTCCACAAGAACCTCTTGATTTCTCCCCTGGGCATCGAGGGTCTTCATCAGATAGGCAACTCGGCCGCTACGTTGCGGCAGCTCTACTCCCTTGGTGTCCGCTATGCGACCCTCACCCACAACTGCGGCAACCGCTATGCCGATGCCGCGCTCTCGGGATTCCCGCCCCGGAAAGCAGACCCGGTTCACCATGGTTTGAGTCCCGAGGGGATCCGTCTGATTCAGGAAATGAACCGGCTGGGCATGATTGTTGATCTCAGCCACACGAGCGTGGACACCATGCTCGACGTGCTGGGTGCCAACTCCGAAAAATGGGCGGAGGGCAGCGCTGCGCCGGTGATCTTCAGCCATTCCAGTGCGTATGGAGTTTGCCCCCATCCCAGAAACGTGCCGGACCATGTGCTGGATGCTGTGAAAAAGAACGGGGGAGTGGTCATGGTGAATTTCGCGCCGGATTTCATCTCTTGCGTGGAAGCTCCGGACAGAAAGGATGGGTTGCCGGAGTTTTACCCGCAGAATTCTACGCTGGGACAGGTGGTGAGACATGTGCGGTATGTTGCGGACAGGATCGGGTTCGAGCATGTGGGCTTTGGAAGTGATTTTGATGGGATCGAGACGGTGCCGGAGGGCCTGGAGGATGTGTCCAAGTACCCGGACCTGGTGGCAGAACTTCTGAGGCAGGGGGTGAGCGATGAGGATGCGGCCAAGGTGGTGGGTGGGAATGTGCTGAGGGTCTGGAGGGAGGTTGAGAAAGTCGCGGCAAAGCTCCAGAAGAAGGGCACACCGGTGTTGGAGGATGAGCTGGGTAGCCTTTGGGCGGGTGAGTCAGGGAGAAGCATTGAGGAGCTGTAAACATTTGGTCTGCTTCTTTTGTGTGTATGATTTCAGATTTTTTATGAATATTTTGTTGTTGTACATTATAAAAACACAAGACGTTTGCACGCTCTCTCTCCGTAAAACCCATACCATGCCTTCTTCCGTATATCCTGCTCCTTTCAACCCCTGCGTTCGACCTTGTTGAGGAATCTCGCGGATTGGTTCTGGTTCCTTGTCCGTTGGCCGCGCACGGGCAGACCCATGGCGTGACGCCTGCCGCGATACGTTCCCATATCACGTAACCTCTTGATGTTGTCCTGCAGGAGCTTGCGCGCGTCGCTCTCGATGGTCATGGTGGACAGTTCGGCCGTGAGGGCTGTGAGGGTCTTGGGCGGGATGGTGCCGACCTTTGCACGCGGGTGGATCATGTGCTTGGCCATGATGCGTGCTGCCAGCTGGGGGCCGAGGGCATAGAAGGACTGGAGAGCTTTCTGCGGGAGAGTGTGTTAGGAGGCAGGTCGAGGGTGTGTCTTGAGGGACGGCGGGGGGGGAGGGGGAGTTGCGTACTGATACCAGCTTCGCATCATGGAAGGCTGTGCCGAAAATGAGAACCTGTTTGCCGTGGAAAATACACTGGTTAGCAGGTGATCAATTTGAAAAAAAAGAAAGAAAAAAAAAAAAAGTATAGAATTGTTTCCGTACCATCTTGTCGATTTGCTGGCTGTTGCCTCAAATCACCGGATGGTCAATGTCATTATCTAGGGCCGATGCCAATTATGATCGCGGGCCTATCTGGAATTCGAAGAGCGGGATGCGACTGGAAGTTTGCCAGCTGTAGGCGAAAATCTGAGTGGGGGTATAAACGGTATGCACTTGGTCGCCAGCTGTTTGACTACCTTAACTTACAGACAGCAGAAGAACCTCCATCAGTCTTGGCAAGAAACTGGATTTGACACCAACAATTGAATAAAAACGGAGCAAAAAAAGATACCAAATTCAACAGTTCATCGTCCCATGTAATGCGCAAATCATGACAATCGACTTTCAAACCAGGCCGCAGAGGCCTCTGCCCTACTCGGATGAGTTCTCTTCTGCGGATGAGTACGTAGAGAGCTTACTGCAGTTTACTGCGAATTCGGACCTCTTTCGATTCTTGTGCGGAGGGGTGCACATCCTGGACTTTTTCACAACTGAGCCCGGCCTCTTTATCTCAGCGGTGCCCAAAGAATGGCAGGCGTTTTTACTGGAAAATGAACCAATGGTTCTGCTGGATTTCTTCATGAGGGACGACTTGTCGTCAGTCATCCCCGATAGCGGACCCGGCTCACCTCCCGAGTCACTCCTTCAGTATGTCAAAGACATTCGAAGGCACTCTTTACAGCGATCTTTTCACCCAAGCAAACCCAAGTTGCCTGTGCTGCCGAGATCAGTGGCTCTTGGTATGAAGACCAAGAAGATTCATGAAGTCACTCACTTTGCTGGGTACATCGATAGGCTTGCCGAGGATGTCGCACAGAGTCGGGGCAAGGAGTTCACTCATTTTGTGGACTTTGGTAGCGGTCAGAACTATCTCGGGAGGGCGCTTGCCAGTCCGCCCTACAATAGGCACATTGTGGCCGTGGAGAGCAGGGAAGAGAACATGGCAGGCGCAAAAGATCTTGATATCCTCTCCGGCTTGGCGGAGAAGGAAAAAAGAGTGCGCAACAAGAAGCTGTATCACCGGATCCTCGAAGCTGCCGATCCTTCCCTACACAACGATGAGGAGGCTTTGAAGCGCATTGCAAAAGACCTCGGCGTGACAGACCAAGAGCTTGCAACAATTGACCTGAGGTCTAGAAGAGAGCTGGAAGCCACTTACACGGTCGAAGATGGGAAGGGCAGCATCGAGTATGTTGTTGGTCGTCTCGAGCATGCCGACTTGACAGATGTTCTTTCGCAGCTGAGAGGCTGCGAAGATGAAGTCAACCAGGAAAATCTCAACATGATGGCGGTATCCATTCATTCTTGCGGTAACTTGTCGCATTACGGAATTCGCTCCATGATTCTGAACCCGTGCATTCGGACTGTCGCTATCGTTGGGTGTTGCTATAACCTGATGACCGAGAAGTTGGGCCCTCCGTCATACAAGCCTCCTTTTAGTCGGCCAAGTTTGCAGCCCATCAATGCCCGTGTGGTCAGGGAGTCGGAAAAGCGTGATCCTCAGGGCTTCCCTATGAGTGAAAGGGTTTCCACCTACAACGACGAGGGTATCCGCCTCAACATCACCGCTCGAATGATGGCATGCCAAGCACCAGGTAACTGGACTGAAGTCGAGAGCAATGGATTTTTCACCCGCCACTTCTACCGCGCAGTTCTGCAAAAGATCTTCCTCGATCAAGGCGTCATCTCGAGGGTTTATCACGGAGAGGATGGCGACGAAAGCCCGTTCAATTCCAGCACCAATCCCGTCATTATAGGGTCTCTGCGCAAGCAATGCTACACCTCCTTTTCGGCTTATGTACGAGGAGCAATTGCCAAGCTGACCACCAACAAAGACTACAGCCAATACAACCATGTTATCAGGGAGAAGTTGGGCGCAATTACAGACGAGGAGATCGCGCGGTACGAGGTCGAGTTCCGATATCGGATGAGAGAACTAAGCGCCGTCTGGACTCTGATGGCCTTCAGTGCATGCGTTGTGGAATCCCTCATCGTGACCGACCGGTGGCTCTTCCTGCGTGAGCACTCCGATGTCGTCCAGGATTGCTGGGTTGAGGCCGTTTTCGACTACCGCGAGAGCCCCCGTAATCTGGTCGTCGTTGGTATCAAGAGATAACGGACGCGGATAACAAAGACCAGCTCTACAGACGTGGGTTCCGGAAGCCTCTGAAGAGAGCGAGCAAGCAGAGTTGGCTTTGCTGCCAGTGCTGGTACCTTCTGCTCCGAGAATTACGACGAACACATCGACTATGGGGCATTCACAAGATCCGGGTCTCGGGTCGAGGGCGTGGATGCTATGCCGAATATTGTTCAGCTTCAGAGCCCAGACCTGCCGCCACCCAGACACCTCAGATATTTGTTGTGATCTGTCACATATCGAGAGCGGTGACCAGGTCGTGACCAGGTCAATAATCTAACACACCTCCCCGAAAAGAAGACCGAAGCGAAGCACGGGGAAGGCGTTCCCTAGTACTAAGTACCAACCACTTGTCACGCCTGGTGTATTTCGCTACATTTTCTCGCTTTCATAATCGGCAAGCGTCACTCTGTGCTCCATTGCTCTTGTCAACGGTACAATCATTCCACGAGGCCATCAGACCACTAATTGTGTCAGTTCTCATTCTGATGGCTTGGTCAGAAAGAGAGATGGGGGTGACCTGCACTACCCCCGTCCAGCTGAGAAGCAGTTGGACTATGAGATGCTTCTTGTGTCTTGGAGCGTGCTAGCACCTGCATGGTCTCGACCTTGGGCTACATCATACCTACTTTCCTCATCTCAGACCGCCGTGGAGCTTTCTAGGAAAAATCCGATGGAAATGGGAAACACCCTCTTTACCATCTCCAGACCGACGGAATTTGGTACTACTAGATCGGATGATATAGCACAGCAACATTAGCGGCATAGGTAGTTAGTTACCGCTACTTCTAACCTATAGTGTTACACCCCGATGTCAATATGCCGAGCGCCCGGCCGGGGGGGGGGGTGGCTTGGTCGATGGTGTGGGCAGAGATGGGCACTTCTACGATCCCGCCTACCCCGGATACAGGAACCAACGAAATATGCAAGGTCTAAGAACCTTTCCATGAGAATCACCGATGTGCGTGTTTGCACCACTTTCCGTTTGGTCAACTCTCTCCGAGTATGTGTGTGGTCTGCTCTCCTACCAGGCATTCATAGGGTTTCCCACGCTGAATCACTTTGCTCGTCGCCTGTTTGCTGCAGAGTTGACCGAAATGGTGAGATGTCTCGAGTTGCACCATGCTTCCTTCATCTTTCGCATTATTTTCAGGACCAGCCATCCGAAGGTATGGCTACAGGCTCAGGCTAGCTTGATGTCGTAGTCGGTTGAGGGACTGTACGTACCTGTAGATCAACCTTTGGATTGCAGCGGAAGTGATTGCCGATCCCCCCAGTGCGGGGCAAGTTCACACCCTCATCAGGAGACGGGACAAGGCCCTCTCAGGTTTCTGACGGGAACCGAAGAATCTACCGCAGCGGGGGTCGAGCATTACCCAGTATCTTGCCTTGCTACATATCTGCTCTCTTACACTCACGATCCGACAGCTCTTTATCTCTCCCCTCTTCCTCCCTTCAGCTCCAAACTTAGAAGGGTATTTACGACCAACGAGAGACGCTCATAGTAGGTCGGAAAAGTATCCGAACCATGTCCTCGACTTCACTCGCATGCATCAAACCACTCCTGCATGGCTTGCTGTTCACCATTTACATACCTACCTTATGTGAGAACTCAAGGGCCTTATTTGCACCCCCACGTCTACACATCCCTGGCCCACCTAATGCACGCAAGCTGCATGCAAGTACAACCCAAAATACGATAGTTCAGAATTCCTTCTCTGGGTCTCTGATCTTCCTTTCCTCCATTCTGGCGCATTCAGTGACTCCTTCTCGACGAGTGGAGTTTAAAAAGATCGAGTTCCGATCAGAGAGACGACGCAGACACATGTTCTGCAGGAATTCCCTATCTATCTGCCGGTTTACGGAGTACCCAAGCCATGTGGCCCCATTGATGGCTTGTCTTCTTATCTACCATATGGGTACTTGACTCTTCATACCTCTCTTACTTTATTCATATCTCTTACTATCTCGTATCTACCCCCTTCATCACACAACTCCCGTCCCATCTCATCCTACCACGAATGCACCCCCTGACTGCGAGAACCTCTTTGGTCTGTGGCTGCAGGAAAACCTATAGATTCAAAACATCCCAAAGCAAAGGGACACTCACAGGTCACTTGATTTTAGGACTAGTGTTACCATTCACTGGCTTGGCTACTGGTGTCTGGCAGGACGCCGGCGGAATCTTTGATTTAACTACCATCCACCCCCCCTCCTCAAGACCGGCCCAGACTGCAGCAGTCCAGCATTTCGATTCCGTCAAAAAGGAGGAGACGTCACTGTTGTGTCACGTAACTTTCTTTTTACTTGCAGCAGAGGAAAACTCTCCTCCCGTGCGCCACACTGGTACGACAGACGACACATCAGTGCCCATCTTGTCTCATCGTCAATGTCGTGATGCCTTCGGGTAGCCAAATCTAGCGAGCTACCTTTACTTGCCGCCCAAAAAAAATAAAAAATTGTCTCTTGCGATTCCCTTGTTTTTCTTTTTCCGACTTGATTCTGAGATTATCCATTCTGTTTGTGTTTACCATTACTATTTAAAGTATATATCATCCCAGCCATTCCCATGGTCCATTCACCAATCGCCGTTACTTTTACGTCCTTTTCGTGGGGTTATATTTTTCAATAATACCTCCCCCATCGAAGCGGAGTCTCTAACCGTTTTCTGCATTATCTTGTTGAGCTTGTCTTGACCTCCACTGTTCCTCTCTGTCACCACAGCCAGCGAGCCCAGATAAAAACGGATCTTTTTATGTTCGAGGCTACCCGACAACACCCGTTGTTATCATACCATTTTCGTCCCACGTCCCAACCCTCTTTGTTACATTCTCGGCTCTCTGTAAATGACCCCCTCTTGTAACAGCTTCACTGGAACATACTTGGTTCACAAAGCTTCAACAACCAGAAGAAGATAAAGAGAACAGCTGCCCCTCACTCACTCTAGGACCCCGCGATCCTGGGTCTACCCCCCTCCCCCCTCCCTTCTACCCACCAACGGCTAGCGCCCTATCCTACCAGTCAGCCGGTAATTCGCAAAACACCATCAGCCGTTCTGCACCCGCCCCCCCCCCCGCCCCCCCTTCCCACCCAAAAAGGTTGCCGGGCTCAGCGGTAACATATAATATCGCTTGGGGGTCTGTCTTTTATATAGGGAAGCCTTTATATATTAGTGAACTGAACGTTCGACTAAGACGTCATTCACCCAGTCTGTGTCTGACCGACTTGGAAACGATATCAACATATAATCCGCATGGCTTCAACCGCACAGATTACTTTTCTCGTGAGTGTCATTCTCCTTTGTTTGTAGAAAGACGAAAGATGATGTCTAACTTGTGAATGCAACATGATGCAGGAAGGGACGCTGAGCCTCATTCACATACCCCTTGACCTCTATTCCACCTTTCTCCAGTCCATCCTCAAGGTCCTCCTCCCCCAAACTTCAAGCCAGCCTAAGGACGACAACGGTGATGATCAAAACGGCAGCCTCACCGTCAGCGACGTCCCTGACCGCCATGGCTTTCTCAACATCAGCGTCACCCCCATCGAGTGCTCCATAGTATGCCACACCTCCTGGGCCAAAACCGTGTTTGAACCCGCCATCCAGCGCCTCGTGCCCAAGGAGCTATCCAAATCCGTTTCTGTGTCCAAGGATGCGTATAACGTGTTCTCCGTCACCAGCGCGGGGATGGACGCCGCCTCCCGCGTGGCGGACCTTACTTCTCCCCTCGCGCTCGCTCGTATTCCTATTTTTTTCATCACGACGTACTACTCGGACTTTGTCCTCGTCCCCGCCAAAGACCGGGGTAGGGTCGTGGAAGCGCTTCTCGCGAGAGGGTTTACCTTTGTCGAAGACGACAACGGGTCGTCCTCCACCTTTGCCTCATCGTCATCCCCCACGCACAGCCGGCACGGGAGTAACACGGACCCCTCCTCACGCATAGCAGCCATCAGGTTACCTTCGCCCACCACCCTGCCGTCCAGCGCCCGCGAACTCCAAGATCGCACATTTGAAAATCTCAAAAAACAAAATGTCGTGCCTTATCTTGAGCCGGGGTTGCGACTGATCCACTGCGCTGGCCGGGAGGAATGGGACGCTCCGGGCGGGTACTCGGAACGGCCCTCTCTTAGCAGGGGAGGGATGATGAATGGATCTCACCGAAACGGGGGCAGAGGAGGACAGACCTGCTGGGCGGATACCGTTGACACGAAACTCTATGCCAGTTTGGTTGCAGCGTTGGTGTCCCAGCCGAAGTTTCTGAGTGTTACCCTCGCAAAAGGGGATTCGCCCAGTTTGCTGCTTGACAGAAATTTGAGGGCAAGTTTCGGGGACTCGGTGATTGGCCCCACGGACGGGAGTTTGGTGCCGATTTTTCTGGATTTGGTGGATTTGCCGTTTGAGGCCACGGGGATTGTTTCGGGGGTGGCGGAGACGTTGGTTGGGGAGATTCGGGGGTCTCCGGTTGGTGGTGGAAGTAGTAATGGTAATGGAACTGGTGGAGGGCAAGAGGAAGAGAAGGAGGAGGAGGAGGAGGAGGAGGAGGAGTTGGAACTGAGTTATTTGTCCACGGCGAGGGCGGGGGCGGTTATTTTGAGCAGTGAGAAGAGCTCGGCCGCGCTGAGTGTGTTGAGCGGGTTGTTGGTGAAGGAATCCTCTTGAAAACAACCAAAGCTTTCGGGCTTCAAGGGAGCAGGTCATGTCATCTAAGCGGGTCAATCAAGGGCGTTTTGGTGGTGGTGATGTTCTTTTCAGAGAAATGAAAAAGCGAGAATTGGTGATGGAGGCGGTGATGATGAATGACAAAAGCAAGGGGGATAAAACGCTTCCATGCTCTCTGCTCCTCTTTCTTCTACAGCCGGGCGTTTTTCGGAATGGGAATGGCAAAGAGAAAGCTCAACCAAACAACCTCTACGCAGAAACAAAGTAACTTGAGTTGCTTCCATCATGACTTGTGCTTGTCTCGAGCCTTTTTCCCTTTTGCTGCTTCAGGGTCAGCAGCAGCCACCAACCCAGCCTTGACAAAAGCATCCCTCGCGGCCTGGTTGATCAGCGCAAACCTCCTTGGGCCCAGTTTCTGCCCGCCGTACCACCGCGTGACGATGACCATGACATCCCACAGGTCCATAAGCTGCATGAGATGCAATAGCCTGCCACCGGCGGCCGTCTCTCCGTCGTCGTCGCAATCTTGAAAGGACGTCCCGTTTGGGCCGCGGATGCGCCATGCCGTGATGTTGTGCGTGGCGCTGCGGACGCGCTTGTCGGTTGATAGCAGGTGTTGGACGTAAGAATGGGCTTGGGCGGGGGAAGAAACCGGTGCGGTTCGGGCGAGGAAGATGGATTTGAGCTCTATTACTGGGTCGGAGGTTGTCCAGGGGGGTTCTTCCTCTGGCACTTCTGCTTGTTGGTGGTGATGATCGAGGGGTTGGTTGGGGGAGGAGGAGTCTTCTGGCTCTTCAGGGTGGTCGTCTGAGAGGGAAAGGAGCTCCTGGACTTTTTCTATGGCGTCGAACAGGCAGACTTGCCCCGGCTCATAGACTTCGCTCACGGCGTCCCGGAAGAGAATAAGGTCTCGCTGGGCGGTGCCGCGCTTGCTGCCCGCGGTGCTGTGGGTGCCGAGGATGGAGGGGGGTACGTCTGGGTATTCTGGGGGGAACTGGATCCTGAGAGAAGGAGTTTCGTTTTGGGAAGCGGGGAGGGTGAGGATGTAGATGGTGGCATCAGAGTCCTGGGGGGAGCGGACGAGGGTGGTGTCGCCGTAGATGGAGTTGATTGCCTCTATCTCGTCGAGGAGGGCTTCTGACATTTTTTATTTTAATTTTTTTATTGAGATGGAAAGTTTGTGATTTTGAGACTTGAGACTTTGAGATGAATCAAGATTCGAGTTCTTGTAGGGTAAATATGTCCTTTATATTTGAAAAGGGTAGGTAGGTGGGATATGGATATCAAAAGTGAGCGAGTGAGTGGGTGGAAAACGATGAAAGTGGTAAATTCGGAATGGCGTCGGGGGAGAGAAGTGGGACCCTGAAATTTGGCGGGGCCGGGGGCGGGTGCATAACATGATGAGTTTTCCAGAGACTCGAGGAGAAGACAAACGCCCTTTGAAATGAATCTAGTTTATCATTAACGTTATTGCGTTTGACTCTGCTTACTTAGAATGCCTTCTGTTAAGTTTGAGATTTCGAGATTTTTACTTGTCAAGTTGTGTCTTCCCGATCCCACAGCAGTGAGCTCACTCAGTATTCACTTTTTGTTCGTGGTGTTGCCAGTTGTTTGACCTACCGAAATAGGCAGTCTTTCGACAACGAATACATCGCGCCAGAAGAGCACTCACTTTCTGGGAAGAGAGCGATGTACGAAGATACTGCATTGGAGAAATGTCGATTTCAGACAGCTATCGAGGTGATTGGTTATTTTCTACTCTGAGGGACTTGAAGTCGGGTTCTGTTTGTTGGTCGGCCTGCATGCCTTGGGGAAAATGTTCACTTTGTCACTTCCAAACGAACCCAGAACATGACTTTCATCCCCTTCTTTCTTTGCAAGGACCAAGTCGTCGTCGTCGCAATTGCCACATCTGGACTCTGGTTGGGCCCACACCTATTCGGATACTTGCAATGGAAGTTTACTTTGGGTTTGCCGAGAGCCCATAAAAGGAAAGCGTTGGACTGCTCCAACCAGCTTTTTCCTTCCGTCCATGATCGCCCCGTTCAATTGCTGCGAGAGCTCTTCAAGTTGCTTGGATACCTGCCCTGGTGATATCTTGGCGCTGAACCCATTACCTTATCGTTTTTTTCCTGACCCAGCAAGATCAAGAGTTTGTCTCTTCTCTTCTTCAACTGGGACTAACTTGTCGTCATTACTAAGTATTTTGCACAAATCTTTACTTCTGCAAGATACCAAACCTCCAAAGACGTTGGGTCCCCAGGGAAAGAAACGGAATCTTGGCCTGGCTCACTCAGGTACCAAAGCCCTCCCATTCAGCACCCCGCCTTCCCGCGTTTCCGTGAAATCCCCGGCCAGCAGCTCTCATACAACATCATCGCCGACTGCCTCTCACGGACTGAGCTTTTGTCATATCCAAACTTTTACAAACCTGCAACTAGCAAATATGGACGGCGAAAAGAGTGTCCAGAGTGACGATGGGACTCGCTGTGCCTTCTTCTACGGTCAGTCTCCACACCTGCCGCCCCAGAGACACGGCCAGATGATTGACGTATATTTTCTCTCCAAGGTACTTTGATGGCGCCCGAGGTTTTCTACAGAGTCTGCTACAACTCCTCAGACATCCCGGATGCCATCAAGAGCCTGCACAAGTTCATCCCGGCCGTTCTTCACGGCTACAGCCGCCACAAGATATCCCATGCCGACTATCCTGGGATGAGAGAAAACCCGGAGGGTCAAGTCAGGGGAATTCTCGCTACAGGACTCACCAGAGCCAACGTAGAGCACCTTGACTGGTTTGAAGGATCGCAATACGAGCGCCGCACCGTCCAAGTGAAGGTTCTCGTGGAGGCTGGCGACCTAAAGACAGGAGAGGGCAACGTCGAGGGCGAGGAAAAGGAAGCAGAGGCTTACGTCTTTTTGGATGGCAAGAGCCTCAAGGAAGAGGAGTGGGATTATGCCGAGTTCCGGAAGGAAAAGCTGAGGTACTGGTCCCGGGGAGGGCACGAATGGCCAGGTGAGGACATTCTTTCGTCATGTTTCCTTTCGTATGTCTTGAGGTTTCTGGGACGCTGGAGGCGCTGACTTTACTTCGTTTGTGAACCAGACGTGGACGTGGACGATGCCGTGGACGAGGACGATGCCGTGGACGATGCCGTGGACGATGCCGTGGACGATGCCGTGGACGATGCCGTGGACGATGCTGTGGAGGAAGCGAAGGGAGCAGCTGTCTAGTGACCAGTCAAGGCCATTGCTGGAAGTCCTGGGCTTAACGACAGGTTGAGGGTGAGGTCAACTTGAGCGATGCGTGTTTTCATTCGAGTGGGCGTGGTGGCGTACTGGGAGCGTTAAGTGTCAAGTACAATGTTGCGATAGGCCTGTCTTACTGCAGAACAGATTAATTTTCCATATCATTCCGGATCACACATGGATGGTGAGGTTCGTCGATGATTTGAGCTGAACTAGGGCGACAGTCGTGGTGCGTACCCGTCCAGCCAAGCTAATCAGTAGGCAGAGGTGGGTGGCTTATCACCGGCCGAGAATAGGTGAGACCCGCTGAATGGACACAGGTCTGTGACAGCTGCGGCCCCCTCTTGGTGTTTTACCTGGAGACTTGCCAATATGTTGTTGGGAGCGTAACCGCGCCGTTGGTGGGACCTCGCGAGTTGATGCAGAAAGGGTACCTACGTAGGTTCAGTTCATCTGTTCCCCCAGAGCAACTCAAGACGGTTTGTTTCAGGACAGTCCATGGGCTGGGCCACTGTCATACAGCGTACGGTTTAGCACGCTCTCCACTCCCGCTTTGGACCCTGGGGGGTACCACTGGAGATCTGGAAGAAGCTTGG
Organism: Podospora australis; assembly: GCA_033296905.1. Taxonomy (NCBI): domain Eukaryota; kingdom Fungi; phylum Ascomycota; class Sordariomycetes; order Sordariales; family Podosporaceae; genus Podospora; species Podospora australis. The sequence goes on from MU864352.1 coordinate 574,756, forward strand.
CGGATGACGCACGTCGATCATTTTTAGAATCCAACAGATGGGAGCACGATTGGCCAGATTTTCTCCCTTCACCCTCAGAACAACCGTGTATCAAACAGCACAACGTCAAAATTTCTTGTGATACGATCCGTTCAAGGCGAGAAAAATCGGCTCTTCACTTCTGGATGATTGAGTTTACCGGCTACTGAGAATCAGACTGGTATTCAAGGATGAGGTGTCTGCGAGTTGGCCGCTTGCTCGGCGATAAAGCAAATGGCGACGTTGGCCCCTGTGGGCGACCTACCTACAGCTCTCAGCCCTGACTGTACAATTTTTCCCCTGACCTGCAGGACGCCATCGACAAGACCGCGAGGCGCAGACAAAGTTGCATAACCCCCATTGTTGTGGAGAAACAGCCGGGCAATATCCAAATCGAGAGAGGGAAGGATGATAATGCTGGGGGAAAAGTCATCGCTGTTCTCGGCTCCGGACAGGCTGGCTGCGATGTCAACTGAGCCATGAACAACTACCTTTGTGGCACCAGGAAGATCATGGAGGCCTCGATGTGTTCAGTATGACGATTACATACATCTAGTCGGTACTGATGAATAATGTGCAGTTCGTTTGGCTCATGCTGAACTTTCGATGTTCACAGTCCCGTCGCACCTAAGCTCTTTTTTTCCTCATGGCAGGGGTTCCTTACAGGCCCATTCGTCTGAAGCTCGACGCCTCGACCGCCGTCCCATTACACTCCAAAGAAGTACAGTCAGCCTGAGCCCATCCAGCCAACGGCCCCATGGACTTACATCCATTCATACATGGTGGAGACTAGGAGCGGCGCACACAGGATGCGCGTTTCCCCCATGGGAATCATTTTTGTCCGTTGTGGTTGGCCGGCCCATATCCCTGCCCACCATAGGCAAGAAGCATCGTCAGGCCTCGACAGGTCCCTAAGTTGATCCTCCCCGCGTCATCTTCTCATAGCCGTAACGTGAAGGCTAGGTCTTCATGGGTCCAGGGTTCAAGGGGATCGCTCGGAAAAACGCCAGGGGAGCGGGAAGCACCCGCCCAAGTGGGTTCACAGATGGCCATCGAGGGTCTCCTATGCGGCGTATCTTGTCTCGATTCGATACGTGGTCCTGCAATAGCTCAATGCCGCCTTCGTGTGGAGATAGTTCTCCCAAGGCCGTAGCGGCGTTTTCGGTGTTGTAAGAATATGCCCAGCGTTTCGATACTCCACGATGGAGGATATAAGGAAGTCGTCGAGCCCGTCATTGAGCCTTCGATTTCCTCATCCTCACACTCTCGCATCAACCACTCCAGTCTTTCCTTCAAAGCATTCCTTTTCTTTTATTGCCTGGTGCAATTTCTCACACTCCTTTTTGAGAATTATATAATTTTTTTTGCAAGTTTCTTTGCCTACATTCCTTCCCCGGACGAAGTAACCGTTGATCGATTCCTTGTCTTACCACTCCCTTGGATACCTAGTATCATCAGCTCTACGCTATCGACCGATTCAACCAACACAACCGTTTCAACTCAAAACCATCAAGATGTTCTTCACCAAGTCTGTCCTTGCCGCCGGTGGCCTTGCCACTCTCTCCCAGGCTCACATGCTCCTCCGTACTCCTGCCCCCTACACCAGCCCCGCGCTCCAGAGCGGCCCTATCGATGCCAGCGGCAGCAACTTCCCCTGCCAGGCTCAGCCCGGTGCCTCGTTCGTCGGCACCCCTACCCCCATGGCCAAGGGCTCCAAGCAGCAGATGGCTTTCACTGGCTCTGCCGTTCACGGTGGTGGCTCTTGCCAGGTCTCCATCACCTACGACAACCCGCCCACCAAGGCGAGCAAGTGGAAGGTTATTCACTCGATCCAGGGTGGCTGCCCCGCTCGCAACACCGCTGGTAACCTTCCTGCGGACCCTAACCTCCAGGGTTCCGATAGCTACGAGTTCCCCATCCCCAGCGATATCCCCTCCGGCAACGCTACCATTGCCTGGACGTGGCTGAACAAGATTGGCAACCGCGAGTTCTACATGAACTGCGCCCCGGTTGCCATTGAGGGTGAGGGCGGCAGCGAGTCTGCTCTCGCCGGTCTCCCCGACATGCTGGTGGCCAACATCGGCAATGGCTGCACCACTGCCGAGGGTGTTGATGTCAAGTTTCCCAACCCTGGCTCCTCGGTCGAGACCAACGTTGATGAGGGCTCTCTCGGTGCTCCCCAGGGTAGCTGCGGTGGTGGTGCTGCTCCCGCCAGACGTGCCCGCCGCGCTTCCTTCAGCGCCTAAGCAGCTCGCTCGCTCGCCATCGAGCGAGTTTCTCTCTCACCAGTCATCATCCGTCACTCGTTTCGCCAGTCATCGGGCGCTCAGCATAGTTCTAAGGGGTTCATAATTCAGCATCGATCGAGGCGTTGTCATTCGTTCAGCACAGCCGGTCGTTCGTTTCCGCATCTGCATCTGCATCAACAAAAACATCACGGTCGCTCTCATATATATGCATTGGGTCCGGGGGGAAAACGCATCATAAGCATCAGCATCAGCATGAGCATGAGCATCGCATCAAGGGACACTCGCTTTTTAAATACTAATTTTTGGGGGAACAGTGGAACGGATACACTCACTTGTGGAACATCATGATGAAACGGTTCTTAAAGTACGAATATTGGATAATTGGTTGTTGTTTTTTTGGTTTTTTTGGTTGGCGCATAGCTTTTGAGCTAGTTTTCCTTCTTTTTTGATAGAGAGTCTAGAGTGGTTGGTGTCGAGGACAGTCATTCCTTCAAATAATAGAGTTCATCCCGAGAAAACAAAAGAAAAAAAAAGCAAACGACTTGAAGTAACGTGCCCTTTGTAGGTAAAGTCAGTTGGAAAGGTGTGTTTTCAGGGCAATCATCGAAGACGTAAAGGCTGTAAATTGACAAGAAAATGGGAAAATAGTGCTGGGGGCCTGATCTGGGCGTGAGACTTAGCAAGGCAACAATGGAAGCTCCTAGGTTGATCCCAAGAGTGACACTGCGGGGCCCCAAACTATCGATAAGATAAGATGACGGGAAGCCCCACTCAATGGATCGGCAGTGGGGTTAGGGGAGTGGCTAGGCTGTTGATGGAGGCGTAGACTTTCTGACCAATAGAAAGGTTGAATATATGAAAGTGTCCACTATCTTCTGTCGGAGAATAGCTGATCCTCTCCCTAGCGCAGTTTGATTTCGCGGCTGCCACCCCCCAGCTTCGCGCTTCCTGGGATTTTTTTGGTTGACACGCGCGCAGCAGCTCAGCGTGGAGTCGCAGCCTCTCCAACAAACCAATCCTTCTCTCATTCACATCACATTTGATACCCATTTGCGCTTTCGTTTTTACACCAACTAATTCCACTTGTAAACCATTAGAGTTCGACATACCGACGCTCTTTTCACGCCCCGGGAGCTTATACTCATGGAGACTGAAGTGTAAGCGTGGACCCGACTCTTATTTCATGCTGGAGCTTCGAGCGGCACCCCCCCCCCCCCCCAGTTTCCAAGTTCGACCTCGAATCAAATGCAACCACAAAAAACGCGGACAACGGAGCTGATACTTCCCTTCGTGTAGATAGTAACGTCGCTCTCACGCCCCTCAATCACAATATCGCGAGACATTTGGCTTTGCCCTGGCTAGGTTGTCGACTGCAAGCCCTTTTGGGTGAATGTCGCAGCCATGGCGAACGCTATCATCGAAGATGTGCTGAAGAAGCTCAGTGTGTCGGAAACTGGTAAGGCTGCCCATATTCTCTCCATCGCCCACCATCAAACAAACCCCCGCCTAGCCCTCTATTGTTGCCTGAGCTAATCGCAGGGCTTGAATGGATCATCAGAGCTTCGTGTCAAGGTGGAGGCCATCACATCGCTGCGAGATAGTCTCGACTTTTACACCACCGGCCCGAGCTACCCCGTCTTTCTCAAGCGGATGATGCCCGCCTTCATCATCATCCTTCGACAGCCATGCGTATTCCAAACCAACACCCCCGAACAGGCCAATGCGCAAAAGCTGCGCAATTGCGTCCTCGAGATCTTTCACCGATTACCGACGTCACAGTCCCCGCCCGAGCCGTTCGAACCCTACGCCGAGGAGGTTGTGGATCTCTTGATGAATCTTGTTCGGACCGACAATGAGGACAATGCCGTGCTCTGCGTCAAGATCATCTCGGATATTATGCGACATCAACACAAAGTGCTGGGCGGCAAGGTGCAGGTCTTCCTGACCTTGATTCAGGATCTCTTTGAGCAGTTGGATCGGGTCGTCCGCGAGCAACTGGACAACACGGCATCTACAGGACCTCCGGGGGCGGCACCCTCGACCCCAGGTAGCACACAACCGAACTTCCCGCAACACCAACAATCACCGAAGCCGGGGTCCCCCATCGCGACAGGCGCGCCAGGGTTCGACACAGATCCTCATCAGCAGTCTGGTCGGCCTCTGCTGCGAGGCATGCAGTCTTTCAAGGTGCTGTCAGAGTGCCCAATCATCGTGGTGTCAATCTTCCAGGTGTACCGGTCTATGGTAGCGCAGAACGTCAAGGCTTTTGTGCCGCTGATCAAATCGGCCCTCAGCTGCCAGGCCAAGGCCCAGGATCAGGCTCATAAAGATGCTGCTGCACGAGGGACCATTCATACCGGCGTCAGCCCGAACATCAAGAACCGGGCCGCGTTCGGGGATTTCATCACCGCACAAGTAAAGACAATGAGCTTTCTCGCCTATCTGCTTCGACAGTATTCACAACAACTTACGGACTTCCTGCCATCTCTTCCGGATATCGTGGTCCGCCTTTTGAAGGATTGCCCTCGAGAGAAGTCGAGTGCGCGCAAGGAGCTGTTGGTGGCCATCCGTCACATCATTAATTTCAACTTTCGGAGGATTTTTCTGCTCAAGATTGATGAGCTACTGGATGAGAGGACGCTGATTGGTGATGGCTTGACCGTCCATGAGACAATGCGCCCCCTGGCGTACAGTATGCTGGCTGACCTGATTCATCATGTTCGCGAAAGCCTCAGCCCAGAGCAGATCCGCAAGACCGTCGAGGTCTACACTCGCAACCTCCAGGACAACTTCCCAGGTACCAGCTTCCAGACCATGAGCGCCAAGCTTCTCCTCAACATGGCAGAGTGCATCGCGAGAATGCCGAACAAGGTGGACGCTCGGCACTATCTCATCATGATACTCGATGCGATTGGCGATAAGTTTGCCGCCATGAACAGGCAATACCACAATGCAGTCAAGCTGTCGAAGCTATATGCTCAACAAGCCGCAGAAAACACGCCCGAGACATACCTCGCAGATAAGGAGCACCCTCCGGAATGGGACGAAATCGACATCTTCACGGCAATGCCGATCAAGACCACCAACCCCCGAGACCGTGCTGCCGACCCGGTGGTTGACAATAAGTTTCTCTTCAGGAACTTGATGAACGGGTTGAAAAACACCGTGTACCAGCTCAAGAGCTGTAACCCTCAGGGAGGTGTTGACTTGACCGGAGCGCCTGCCCACTGGACCGATGTCGCATACGGGTTCACTGCGGAGGAAGTCAAAGTGATTATCAAACTTTTCCGTGAAGGCGCTTATGTCTTCCGGTACTACGAGATCGAAAAGCCAGCGGGCGAGTCAGCCTATACCTCGCCCGTGGAGTACATGGCCAATTTCTACATGATATCGAGTAGTAAAGAAGAAAAGGACCTACTTGAAACCTTTGCGACGGTTTTTCACGGTATTGACCCTGCTACGTTTCACGAAGTATTTCAGCAGGAAATCCCACGACTTTATGACATGATTCACGAGCATACGGCGCTTCTTCATATACCCCAATTTTTCTTAGCCAGCGAGGCAACGTCGCCTAGCTTTTGCGGCATGCTGCTGCGCTTTTTAATGGAGCGGATCGAAGACGTCGGCTCTGCCGACCTCAAGAAGTCCGCCATCTTACTCAGGTTGTTCAAGCTGGCCTTTATGGCTGTCACGCTTTTCGCCTCGCAGAACGAACAAGTGCTTCTTCCGCACGTGGTCGACATCGTTACCAAGTCGATCGAGTTATCGACCAAGGCCGAGGAGCCCATGAACTACTTTCTGCTTCTCCGGTCCCTGTTTAGGAGTATTGGGGGTGGAAAATTCGAGCACTTGTACAAGCAGATCCTGCCGCTTCTGGAAATGCTGCTGGATGTGCTCAACAACCTTCTCTTAGCTGCTCGCAAGCCTGCGGAGCGCGATCTCTATGTCGAACTGTGCCTCACAGTACCGGCAAGACTGAGCAATCTGTTGCCTCACCTCAGCTTCTTGATGCGTCCGCTGGTCGTCGCTCTACGTGCTGGCACAGAACTCGTGGGCCAGGGCCTACGAACCCTGGAGCTCTGTGTGGACAATCTTACCGCTGACTATCTGGACCCCATCATGGCACCTGTCATCGACGAGCTGATGACTGCCCTCTTCGACCACTTGAAACCGCACCCCTACAGTCAGTTCTTCGCGCACACGACACTCAGGATCCTTGGCAAGCTTGGTGGGCGCAACAGGAAGTTCATGACGGATGCGTTGCCGGTAACTTTTGAGCAGTATGTTGATGACAAGGCGAGCTTCGATGTTCGTCTGATCGGGGCAAAGAAAGACAAGGCTTTCCCAGCACATCTCGGCATCGACCTTGCCATCCAGAAGCTGATGGAATCCCCAAAGCCTGTCAAGGGCGGGCTGACACCGCCCGCGAAGCAATATGAACTTTATTACAAGAGGCAGGCCTTGAACCTGATCAAAGCTCAAGTCAAGTTGCGGGTCGGCTTTGACAATCTACCTGACGATCTTCCTCGCTTGGTACGCCTTCAGGTGCAGGATCTGTGCGAGCGAAATAAGGACATCGACATTACAGCTTTCGAGACGACCGACAAGGAGCGTTCAATCGTGAAGAAAAACGAGGAGGAAAATATTCTCAAGCGGCTTATCAAGGCACTCATGTTCGCTCAGTCTATGCCCGACTTCAAGGCCGAGGCGGATGCCTTCCTCTTGAACCTTGGGCGACACTTCACTCTTGTTGAGGTAGGACGGGCAGTCGTCGAGATGAAACGGGCTCAAAATCCTTTCGATCCTACCGCGGGCGAAGGACCCCTCTTCATTGATACCAAGGTATTGTCGGACGCCATACTAGAGTCTCTGGCGTCTGACAATCCAGAGATTCGAGAGGGGGCCGAGCGCCTGATCAAGGAGATCTATGCTTCTGCCGTCACAATATTCGGATCGGCAAAGCAAGTCTCTCGTTTGACATTCTTCGGCACACTGGCATCTACGTTTTGTCACGGCTGTTACGAAGAAGAGTGGTTTACCAAGACGGGCGGGACACTTGGCATCAAGGTGCTGCTCAGCGAGATCGACCTGGGTGACGGTTGGATCGTGGCAAAGCAGATGGAGTTGATCCGTGCCCTGGTCTATGTGATTAAGGACATGCCTCAAGATCTATCCGAGAAGACCAGGAGGTCAGCACAGGTCGCTCTGGAGATGTTGCTGACGAGGCTTACTACGGGTATCAAGAAGTCGGACTGCATGCCCCCACAGCAACCGCCCCAGCAGCCAACCTCACAGCAATCCAAATACTCGCGCATCCCGGCCATTCTTAACCTGTTCAACATGGACTTGTCGCATATGAACCGACATGTCCGGGACACGGCGAAACGGTCGCTCGAATTGATAGCCAAAGCAGCGGGGGCTGAGGTTTGGGAACTCCTTGAACCACACAGGAAGCATCTCCTGACCCCGATCTTTATTAAGCCATTGCGGGCTCTGCCGTTTCCGATACAGATTGGCTTCATAGAGGGAGTCAACTATTACATGACGCTGAAGCGCGATTTCGTCCCATTTGACGATAACCTGAACCGCCTCCTCATGGAGTCCTTGGCTTTGGCTGACGCAAGCGACGAGTCTCTAGCCGGCAAGGCCCTGGAGTTCCGGACCCAACACTTCATTGTAAACCTCCGCGTATCGTGCATCAAGATACTCAGCTACGCAATGAGCTTTGACGAATTCGGAAGTGGCCCGAGCAACCCCACAAGGCAAAAGATTGTCTCGGTCTTCTTCAAGTGCCTATATTCGGACTCTCAGCCTACCATTGCGGCGGCAAACGACGCCCTGAAGTCGGTTCTCGTCTATACCAGCAAGCTGCCCAAGGAGCTTCTTCAGTCTGGACTGAGGCCTGTGCTGGCAAGTCTCCAGGACGCGAAGCGGTTGACTGTCACCAGCCTAGAGAACCTCGCTCGCCTCCTGAAGCTGCTGACGACTTACTTCAAGGTGGAGATAGGTTCACGCCTCTTGGATCACATCAAGGTGATCGCCGAGCCGAGCTTTCTGCAGTCACTCTCCTTCACGTTCTTCGAGCAACAAAACGCGATGAAGATCATTGCTGCCGTCTTCAACATTTTCCATCTCTTGCCAGAAGCCGCCAAACAATTCAAGGAGCGCGTCATCGACACGGTACTGGACCTCGAGGAGAGACTGAGGAGAACTCATCACAGTCCCTTCCGTGCGCCGCTCTACAAGTATTTGAACAGATACCCCTCGGATGTTTGGGCCTTTACGTTGGGCAAGATTGAGGAATTGAAGTATGGCCGGTTCTTGTCTCAAGTTCTGCGGCACCCGGATAGTCAGGTGCTTCGCGAGTATGGTGCTGCGAACGTCGACTACATCATCAAGATGTGCAATAACGTCATCAGCCAGAACAAGGAGACCAAGTTCGTCGCCGTTGTCAATACCATCAACATGCTTGACGCCCTTTGTCAGTATCCCACCGCCACCGTGCTCAACTGGCTAGATGGTAAGGAGCGCATCGAATGGCTTAAGCAGGTTGGCAAGGAATTGGAACGCAATTTGAAGAACGATACCTTGTCGCCGAATCTGCGGCTTCCTGCGGACCAAGCCTCCGAGCAGCTCATGGGCATTTTGACCAAGGCACTGGAACGGAAACCCGAGGAGTTGGAACCCTTGTTCGGTCTTATTGAGGCTATTACGGCCGATGATTTCCGCGACACGCAAGTGCTCCTGTCGCATATCTATAAGCACATCATCTGCAGCAACAACATTGACTTCTGGAGGACGGTCGTTCTACGGTGCCTCGACATGTACGCCGGGCGAAATGCCACGCAAAGAACCAAGTGGTACCTGCTGCACAATATTGTCAACCCGATTCTTGCCATGGATGTGATGCGTCACTGGAACCGCGAGCAAAAGGGTCAGCGCTTTCTGGACAAGACGGTGATCGACTCCATCACCGCCAAGATCTGGAAGGTGAATCTGGCAGACTCGCACGAGGATCTCTCACAACCTCGCATCGACCACACTAGGATGGAGGTCTTGCAGCTCTCAGCGATGCTCGTGAAATATCACCATTCCATCTTGCAAGATGCGAGGAAGGATTTCATTAAGTTCGGATGGACATATATTCGGCTCGACGACGTGATCAACAAGCATGCTGCGTATGTCGTAATAGCATACTTCATCGCGCATTACGAGACGCCCGCCAAGATCGTCTCCCAGATCTATTTCTCATTGCTTAAGACGAATCAGAATGAGGGACGCGCTCTTGTCACGCAAGCCTTGGAGCTGATGGCTCCTGTCATGCCTAAGCGGTGCGGTTCCAACCCCGGTGACAGAAACCAGGTCTGGGCTGTTGCACCCCGGCGGATTCTGGCGGAGGAGAGTCAAAACGCCCAACAGATGACGTGCATCTTCCACTTCCTCGTGCGACATCCAGATCTGTTCTATGACTCAAGGGACAAGTTCGCCATGATCATTATCCAGTGCCTCCGCAAGGTTGCATCGCCTCCGAACCCATCGAACGAGAGCAAAAAGCTGGCGCTGAACATGATGTGGCTGATCTGGCAATGGGAACAACGCAGGGTGGGAGGGAAGCGGAGTGAGCCGCTGCGAGCTGTCTCCGAGTCTCCCAATGCTAAGAAGCGTCGCCTCGAGGAGGTGCAGGTTTCGTCTCCTTCATCTGTCCGGCAGTCGGAGAAAGCCGAGTTCCAGATACCGCTCATGGCTCGCCACAAGATGATAAAGTACCTTGTCGAGTTCATTGCGCAGCTCAATGAGCGATACCCGCTGCCTTCGGCCAAATCCCTACACACCCCGAGCACCCCTGCCGTCCCTGCCCTTCCTCCGCCTTCTACGGAGCTTTGCAAGAAGGCAATGACACTTCTGTACAACCTCCTTCAGCCACAATACTGGGGCGATCTCGACATCGATCTGTTCCCGAACGTCACGGATGTGGTTCTGGCGGGCGATAAAGCTGCGGCGCTGCTCGCGCCTGACGCCACATCGGACAAGGACAAGCCTGACGACAAGTTCATCACGAATATCATCAACACCCTTCAAGTGGTTCGGATCATCCTTAACTTCAAGAGTGACGAATGGATCCTCAAAAGCATAAGCCACATCCAGAAAATCTTGGAGAAGTGCCTTAAATCTGAGAACCCGGAGGTTCAAGACTGTCTGCACTTGGCTGATAAAAAGTATGATGGCGACCGGGATGTCAAACCAATTGTTCAGCGCATTCTTGACGCAGTCCCGGAGGACGTCCCCATGGAGGATGCTGATGCTGATGGCGAAACCGAGGTGCAGACCTCGGAGATCATCACCTTCTTGTCGAATATCGCAACGGAGAGCATGAATGCCTCCCACTACGTGTCCGGCATCAACATTTTGTGGTCCTTGGGACGCCGCAAGGCAACCATTCTCGATCAGCATGTGCCCGCGCTGATGAAGTCGCTACAGTCGAAACTGGCCAGGGACCACGTTTCGCACTATGCCGCTCTGGCTCATCAAGTCAATGGGCCCCGCCCGCAGCCGGATGCCAACGCACCCACCGAAATGAACCCGTATGACCTCGAGATCCAATCCAACTTGATTCTCAAAGCCATTGAGACCACAGCCCTGCGGATGGAAATTCTCGGAGATAACAGGAGGCCTTACCTTAGCGTGTTGGCAACGATTGTGGAAAAGTCGTTGCATCGTGGCCTATGTGAGAAGATCCTGGAGATGGTCGAAGCTTGGGTATTCCGCTCCGAAGGGACTTGGCCGACGCTCAAGGAGAAGACGGCAGTTTTGACCAAGATGATCACTTTCGAGCACCGGCAGGATCCTACTTTGCTCATGAAGTTTCTGGATCTTGTCATCCGCATCTATGAAGATCCGAAGATTACGCGGACTGAGCTTACTGTTCGGATGGAGCATGCTTTCCTCATTGGCACGCGGGCTCAGGACGTTGAGATGCGCAACAAGTTCATGTCTATCTTCGACAAGAGTCTGTCCAAGTCGGCGAGCGCGCGGCTGGCCTATGTCATTCTCTCTCAGAACTGGGATACCCTGTCAGACTCGTATTGGCTCTCCCAAGCACTGCAACTACTCCTGGGAGGAATTGACACTAATCCTGCGATCCAGCTTCATCAGGAAGACTTCCGGACCCTGTCACTGTCGCAGCTTGCTAGCCCGTACGCCAAGGATTCTCGAGAGCCAGTCACCATAGTAGATGACAAGTTTGAAACCTTCATGGCGAATCACCGACGCTTCGTTGCCGAACTCGGCGATGTTCGGGTCCGCGACATTCTTGATCCCATCACCCAACTGCAGCACGTCGACGCAACTTTCGCCAACGAGCTCTGGGTGGCCATGTTCCCATTGTTCTGGAGCGCCACGGCCAAAGAAGACAGGGCAGAGCTTGAGCGCGGCATGGTCGCTCTTCTCACCAAGGATTATCACTCGCGGCAGATGGACAAGCGTCCCAACGTCGTTCAATCGCTCATGTCAGGTGCTGTCAAAACTTGGCCGCAATGCAAGATACCACCACACGTGCTCAAGTTCGCCGCAAAGACGTATGATGCATGGTACACAGCTCTTTATCAACTGGAAAAGGCTGCCATCAAGCCAGAGATCGACTCCGTGACGGTCAGAGAAAGCAACCTCGATGCGTTGGTTGACCTCTACGCATCGCTCGGTGAAGATGACCTGTTCTACGGCACATGGCGCCGGCGTGCTCAGTTCGTTGAGACAAACGCGGCGTTGTCCTACGAGCAACATGGGATGTGGGAGAAGGCGCAGAGAATGTACGAGAACGCCCAGATCAAGGCTCGCACGGGTGTTGTCCCGTTCTCAGAGGCCGAGTACATGCTTTGGGAAGACCAATGGGTTATTTGCGCTCAGAAACTCCAGCAATGGGAGGTGCTGCAAGACTTTGCCAAGCACGAGAACTTCCAGGACCTATTGCTCGAGTGCGCCTGGCGCAACACTGAGTACTGGCAGAACACGGAGAACCGGGAACAGTTGGACAACCTCATCAAGGGTGTGATGGACGCTCCAACGCCAAGGAGGTCCTTCTTCCAGGCATTCATGGCTCTTTTGAAGCTTCATCATAAGCAGGAGTCGATGCCAGACTTCAACAGAACCGTTGACGAAGCCATCCAACTGTCTATCCGGAAGTGGCATCAACTTCCCAAGCGCCTCACCTCGGCCCACATTCCCATTCTTCAGAACTTTCAGCAGCTTGTTGAGCTTCATGATGCCAGTATTATCTGCCAAAGCCTGACCAACACCAATGCCAGCAACCTTGATGTCAAATCTGGTGAGCTCAAGCTGCTCCTGGGCTCGTGGCGCGACAGACTGCCAAACACATGGGACGACATTGTCGCTTGGCAGGACCTGGTTACATGGAGACAGCACATCTTCAGTCTCATCAACACCACGTACCTGCAATTGCTGCCCCCGCAAGGACAGAATGCCGGCGGTTCCTCGTTTGCATATCGCGGGTACCATGAGACGGCTTGGATCATCAACAGGTTTGCCCACGTCGCCAGGAAGCACAATTTGCCAGATGTCTGCATCAGCCAGCTGAGCCGTATCTACACGCTCCCCAACATTGAGATCCAGGAGGCCTTCTTGAAGCTGAGGGAGCAGGCCAAGTGTCATTACCAGAACCCTGATGAGCTGACGAGCGGGTTGGATGTAATCAATAATACCAACCTCAACTACTTCACCTCTACTCAGAAAGCCGAGTTCTACACTCTGAAAGGCATGTTTCAGGAGAAGTTGGGGCAGAAGGAGGATGCAGATGGGTCCTACGGAACTGCGCTGTACTACGACATATGCGCGGCAAAGGCATGGGCTGAGTGGGGCTACTTCAACGACAGAAAGTTCAAGGAGAACCCCTCGGATATTGCTGCGGCCAAGCAAGCACTTACCAGTTATCTGCAGGCTGCCTCGAGCTACAAGAACCACAAGTCGAGGAAGCTGGTCGCGCGTATCCTGTGGCTCTTGAGCATTGATGACGCAAACGGCACCATCGCGGGAGGATTTGATGATTTCAAGGGCGACATTCACGTTTGGTGGTGGATCACGTTTATTCCCCAGCTCCTGGTCGGCCTCAACCATAAGGAAGCGCCACGGGTGCACAGCATCCTGATCAAGATCGCCAAGACGTTCCCACAGGCGCTGTATTTCCAACTTCGGACCAGCCGTGAAGACCTGATGTCGATCAAGAAGAACCAGGAAGCCAAGGCAAGACAGCGCAACCAAGCCGCCGCGGCCAGCAAGCCGAACGGGTCTCCACTACAGCCAAAACAAGAAGGCGCTGCTGCTGTCAAGACGCCTGGTGCCGGCGATTCTCGACCTGCAACGGCTAATGGAGACATGGCGGGCCAAGTTAAGAACGAGGTCAAAGAAGGTCAGGACGCCGGCTCTGCCAATGCTGCTCCAGGAGATCAGCACACCATCCAAAAGAAGCAGCCATGGGATCTTACAGACGAGATTATGAGCACGCTGAAGACGGCATTCCCACTGCTGGCCCTTAGCATGGAGACCATGGTGGACCAGATTCAGAAACACTTCAAGTGTCCGCCTGATGAGGATGCGTACCGCCTGATTGTGGCACTCCTTAACGACGGTCTTTCGTACGTCAGCCGCGCGCCCGCCTCGTATGCCAAAGATGTCAAGCTTCCGGCGGCGACGGAGAACAATATCATCCGCTTTGCAGAGACAATCTTGCCGGCTCACATCAAAAAGTCATTCGAGGCCGATTTTGTCCGGGTCAAGCCCACTATGTATGAGTACATCCACAAACTTCGGAAGTGGCGTGACAAGTTCGAAGAGAAGTTGGATCGTCGTCAGACCTACGTGCCTCTGGAGAGCTTTGCGCACTACTCCCACCTCAGCGAGTTCCGGTACCAGAAGTTTGACGACGTCGAAATCCCAGGGCAGTACCTTCAGCACAAGGACAAAAATCAAGACTTCATCCGTATCGAAAGATTCATGCCCAACGTCGACCTGATCAGGACCACAGGGGCGTCGCACAGACGTCTCAAGATTCGGGGTCACGACGGAAGTATCCATGCTTTCATGGTGCAAAACCCCGCTGCTCGTACGGCGAGGCGCGAGGAGCGCATTCTCCAGCTGTTCCGTCAGCTCAACCAGACGCTTGCTAGCAAGAAGGAGAGCCGGCGACGCGACCTACAGTTCACTCTGCCATTGATGATTCCGCTAGCGCCTATTTTCAGGTTGATACAGGAGGATACTTCGTACATTTCTCTCCAGGGCATCTACGAAAACCACTGCCGGCGCCACGGAATGTCCAAAGACGAGCCAATACTGTATACCATGGACAAGCTTCGGGGGTTGATGGAGACGAAGGGACCGGTAAGTCCACTCATGACACCATATGACCGACGCTTGACAGTGACTAATGGCGGCCATTCACAGAAGCTTCCTGACCACGGCAACGCTGCACGGCTAGAAGTGATGCGAGCCATTCAGGAGAAGTTCGTGGATCACACCATCGCACTGGAGTATTTCCAGGCAGCGTATCCCGAGTTTTCCGAGTTCTGGCTCTTCAGGCGCCGGTTCTCCTACCAACTCGCGGCACACACCTTTATGACATACACGCTGCATATCGACAAGCGGTACCCGTCCAAGATCAACATTGCACGTGGTTCGGGCAACATCTGGGGCTCAGAGGTTGTGTCGCAGGTGGCACCACAGCGCCCCCACTTCTATCACTCGGAGCCGGTGCCGTTCCGGCTTACGCCCAACCTTCAAACTCTTATGGGCCCGCTGGCAACCGAGGGCATCTTTGCTTGCTCTATCATGGCCATTGGGCGTTGCCTCACGGATCCCGCCTTCCAATTAGAACACGCGCTCACACTCTACGTGCGGGACGAGATTATGTATTGGTTCACTCAGGCCAGGGGTGTGTCGGCGGCCACTTTGACGGAAAACAGTCTGCGCGATACGGTCCAGACCAACTGTGACATCGTCCTCAGAAAGGCTACGGCACTGGCCCAAGCACCAGCAGGAAACCTTCCTGCACATCAAACGGTCATCGACCTCATTGCTAAGGCCGTGAATCCGATGCACCTAGCTGCATCGTTTGATCCCATGTGGATGCCTTATTTGTAATGAATGGGAAAAATTGATTTCCTGATGGAGAGATTGTCGTCGTATGGAGCTGGGGGAGCAAAAAAGGTGTGGGTTTTGCGGGGGTTAAGTTTTTTTCCCCTCTGTGTATTGGGCATTGGTTTATGTTATTGTATAAGTATTTAAACGGCCAGGGCTGGGTCCGGATGGGATGATGGTATGGAATGGTGTCGGTGTCGGTGACACTTGTATTAGAATATACCGGAAGCGGGAGGGGTAAAAGGTTTTACGAGCGAGGTTATTCAAATGTCTTTCTCTGTTCTCTCCCATAACGATATTGTAACTTAATTACTTCATTCGCCTTGATTAATCTGCCCTCTCTTGAGTTTTTGGGTACGGTACTTACTGACTGCTGATAAGAATGACACTTGGCGAGGGGCCGAGGAAGGGGAGAGTCGGGTCCGGGCCGAGAACTGTTGTCGGATGAGGTTTCCCGGGGGGACAACGCCAAACCCCGCATGATACGCTGTGCATACCTAACTTGTTCACTAGACCACAGTAGACTACCTACGGAGTTTGTCTTGTTCGTGCTGCCTCGGAGTATTTGTGGCATTAGGTTGTTGGGAATTGATATACTTGGAGGGGCGGACATCCGACGTTCCCGTTTTCTTTTTCTTTTTTTTTTTTTCTCTTCTTTTTCTTTTTTCCGTGATATTCCTTTGGTTTTAGCGAAGATAACGCTTTATAAGACACTACTACAGCACAATCGATAGATATCTCGGTCACGATTATACATATACCCAACATCATCATCATTCACCGCCAAATTCAACTTTACATTGGAAAAAGGTAGCAAAACATGGCGGCGACAGAAGAACAGCAACACCCTGTGGTAGTGCCGAGAAAGCTCTGGGAGCACCCCGATCCGGAGAGTACCCTCATGTGGTCGTTTATGCAGGGGATCAATCGGAAGCATGGGTTGCAGTTGAAGGTACTTTTACTTTCTCCCCTCATCATTTCCTCGTTTGAATATGTTCATTATTTACCCTCCTTTCCCCTGTGTTTTGTTGATATCGGTTTATGATAATACCAGGTATGTATGCTAATGAAGAGAAAATAAAAAGACATTCTGGGACCTCCACGCCTTTTCCCTGGAAAACCGCTCCGAGTTCTGGGCCGAAGTCTTGGAGGCTGCAAACTTCATCTCGGAGGGGACTTACGCAAAGGTGGTGGACGAGTCCGCGCCCGTGGATGCGGTGCCGAGGTGGTTTGAGGGGGTCAAGTTGAGTTTTGCGGAGAACATGCTCTTCTCCCGCGATCCTGCCACAGGAACGAGGACTACGAAAGGGAAGGAAGATGACAGGATTGCGGTTACCGAGGTGAGGGAGGGGGGGAGCGAGACGAGGGAGGTTACGTATGGTGAGCTCAGAAAACGAGCGGGGGAGCTGGCGGCGGCGATGAGAGCACAGGGGGTGGAAAGGGGGGATCGGGTGGTGATTGTTGGTGCGAACTCTGTGGAGACATTACTGGTCTGGCTGGCGACGAGCTGGCTGGGGGCGGTTTTTTCGAGTTCGTCCACGGATATGGGCACCAAGGGGATTTTGCAGAGAGCGGTGCAGGTTGATCCAAGATGGGTGTTTATGGATGATGCTGCTTTATACAATGGGAAGGTTGTGGATTTGCGCCAAAAAATGGGGGAGGTGGTCGAGGGGTTGGAAGAGGGGGGATGTAGGAATTTTAAAGGGGTGGTGAGTATACGGCGTTTTAACGAAGCGAGGGATGTGAGCTCTGTCCAAAAGGCCGTGGCCTGGGAGGACTTTTTGAAGGGGAAAGGCAACAAAAAAGTGCCCGAGTTTGTGAGGATTGCGTTCCACGAGCCACTGCTGGTGTGTTATTCCTCCGGAACCACGGGGATGCCGAAAGCGATTGTTCACTCGGTGGGGGGGATCATGGTGAATTATTTCAAGGAGGGGTGTTTACACGAAGGATTGGGGGCAGAGAGCGTGACGCTGCAGTATACCACTACGGGGTGGATCATGTACCTGGCCAACGTGGGAGCGTTGATGTTTGGAGGACGCTCGATTTTCTACGATGGATCACCCTTCCAGCCCGACGCAAAGATTCTTGTGCAAATCGCGGCTGAGCATGGCGCTACCAAGCTGGGGATTAGTCCAAGATGGCTGTTTGAGCTGTCAAAGGCCGGGTTGTCTCCGCGGAAAATGGCCGACCTGTCGAAGCTCAAGGTTGTTTCCTGCACGGGAATGGTGCTGTCGGAGCAGCTGTTTGAGTGGTTCTACGACGTCGGGTTTCCGTCTTCAGTCCAGCTGGGGAATATCTCTGGAGGCACAGACATCGCGGGGTGCTTCGGCATCATGAACCCCTTAACTCCCGTCTACGTGGGCGGCACCCAGGGCCCGTCTCTCGGAATCTCTGTCGCTATCTACGATAATTTGGCTCCGGAAGGGTCAAAGGGGGTCGAGGTCCCCCACGGCACACCCGGGGAACTGGTTGCCACCACGGCGTTCCCCAACGTGCCCTGCTCGTTCTGGGGAGACAAGACCCCCGTCGCGTCTCCAGGGTCAAAGTACCACTCGGCCTACTTTGCGCGGTTCCAGAACGTCTGGGCCCACGGCGACTTTTGTGTCATTCATCCGGTTACCAAGAATATTGCGTTTTTGGGGAGAGCCGACGGTGTGTTGAACCCTTCCGGAGTGAGGTTCGGGTCGGCAGAGGTCTACGGGGTTATTGAGCGCTGGTTTGCGGATCGTATCCAAGATTCCCTCTGCGTGGGCCAGAGACGGGCACAGGACAACGACGAGAGCGTGATGCTCTTCTTGCTGATGAAGCCCGGCCGTAAATTCGACAGGAAACTGGCGGCTGAGGTCAAGGACAAGATCTCAAAGGACCTGAGCAAGCGCCATGTTCCTAGGTATATCTTTGAGACGCCCGAAATTCCGGTAAATTTCGAGTCTCTTCTTCTTCCGTGTTGACAATTTACTAACAATAAACAAATAGACCACCATCAACTTGAAGAAGGTAGAGTTGCCAGTCAAGCAGATTGTTTCTGGACAGACGATCAAGGCGAGCGGCACGCTGGCGAACCCTCAGAGTCTTGACTTTTACTACCAGTTCGCCAAGGTGGAGGAGCTGGTTGGACCCAAGGAGAAGTTGTAATCTTTAGGTTTGAGACTATAGGTATTCAAGAACCTAACTGAGAGCCAAAGGACGGGAGTGAGGTCATATGAGGAGGTATCGAGAACCTGAGAGAGCACAGCACTTAAGTGCTATTAATCGATTTTTATTTATTCCCACTTCCCTTTCGCGCCTCCCTCTTGGATTCCGATGCTTACTCTCTCTCTCATGGGGACCAAATGTTTCTGCCATGATAATGCAGCCACCTTGACACCAGCGCTATGCGTACATGCCCTGACAACAATGAAAAGTAAATCAAAACCTTGAAAAAATGCCATGATGCCTCTCCTTCCAGTTCCCTTTGATAAAGACGAACCCTGTTTGTAACCTCACAGTATCCTCCGATAGTAACAACACGTTTTCAATCAATCATCATCACTCATCTCAACCGTCCTCTTTCCACGTCTAGAGGACGTACCACCAGCTACCCCCTTCCCCTTATCCACCGCAGGTGTAGAAGCAGCCGCTTTACCCCTGGTCTTTTTCTCCAGTCTTACCCTGGCCGCCGCTTTTCTTTCCTCCAGCTCCGCCTCAAAGCGGTCCATTTCGGTCGACTCCGGGTCGTCGACGAAGCTGCTGCTCGGTTCTTTGGGAGCAGCCAAGGCGTCAATATCCGTCTGCGATGATTCCTCAAGAGCTTTGTTTAGCAGTTCCGTGGCAATGGGGTCCTGCGGGTGAATAGCCAGCGCCTCATGGAGCACCTCGACTGCTTTCTCGGGCATGTTCTTGTCCAGGTAAATAATCCCCTTGGCCGAGAACACTGCCGCGTCTTTCCCGCCCTCGCGCAGAACGATGTCGAACTGCTCCAGCGCCTCGTCGAAGAGCTTCAGGCGGCGGTAGGCGTGGCCTAAATTTGTCCGCGCGCCGAGCCATGCGTGCGGGTCGCTGTCTGTCTCGTCGGCGATTTTAAGGGCTTCTCTGAAGAACTTGGCGGCTTCCTTGGTGCGATCTTGATGATAATACACTATACCCATCTCGTTGAGCAGCAAGGGATCTGTGCGGCAGAGGGAGAAGGCTGTTTTGAGAAACTCTTCGGCGGCTGTCATGTTGTTCATGGCGTGGTTCTGCATACCCAGGAACACCTGAGGTAAATGTGTTCCTGTGAAGAGCCGGGCGGCGGTAGAGTAGGCCGTCACAGCCTGGTCGTGCTCGCCTTCTGCGGCAAACGTGTGGGCGAAACCGATCCAGGCTGGGCCGAAATTGGCGTCCATCATGGAAGCTTTGCTAAAGTACCGCCGGGCTTCGGCGACTTTGTTGGTGGCGAAGTAGTAGATGCCCACCGCAAGCCATGTGCAGGGTTCTTCGGGGTGGGAGTCGGCGAGCTCATGGGCGAGGAGGAACAGAACGTTGGTTTTCCGTAATTCATACAGACATGCCAGATGAATGGGGTAGACGGCAAAGTTGTACTTGTCGTCTTCGATGATGGCGTCCGTGATGGCAAGGGCGTCGCGGAAGCGACACTGGGTGTAGAGTAGATCGGCGCGGGCGAGCAGGATGTCAGCATTCTTCGCAAGGCCGTAGTGTGTTGACAGTGACTCGATGGCTGCGTTGAAGGCGGTTGGGTTGCGGTATTTGGAGAGCTGGGTCTGATAGAGCATGTGGACGTAGTCACCGGGCTCCGATTCCATCTCAGGATCGTCGCCGCCATTGGGGGCCCGGACTGCATTAAAGTCCAGAGACATCATGAACTCGTCCTCTTCGTCAGGTGACATCAGATTGTTCCGGACTAATTGACTGAAGGCCTCAAAGCACTGCACGTCCACCCGCAGAGCGTCCTTGTATGCTTCCTTTGCCCGGTCAAAAGCATTCTGTTTAGCATAACACAGCCCTCGCAAGTAACACATACCCGCCTCATATCGTCGGTTTGATGATTCTTCCTCGGTCTCGTCGCCGTGGTTCCGGTCCAGGGCCTTAGATCCAGCTCTTCCTCCTGGCCCTGAGCGTGCGCTAGCTGTTCGACTCGTCTTGCGTTTCGCATTGCTTGTGAAGAGGTGAGTTGGGGTGTGTTCGCCCAGCAGAGCCAATGCATCGTTGAAGAGGCCCTGCTTGATGAGGCAGTGGGCTGCGAGGTAGCGACATGACGGGTTGGTGCCGATTAAACCGTGCTTCGCCAGCAAGGAGTGAGCTCGCGTGTGATTTCCGGCTGCAAAATGGACTTGGGCCAACCAGAAGGCATCATTATCGTCTTTTGTCATGGCCAGCAGCTTATCTCCAATGAAGATGGCTGAGTCGTACTGGGTCTTGTTGAGCGCATCCTGGCGCCAGTCGCGCAGGAATTTCTCCATGTTCGGTTGCGCAGTAGAAGCCATCATGACAATTGGTACCGTCCTCGCCTCATGGGATATTTATCCAAGAGCTGCTGCTGTAGTCGTGGTCGGCAGGTCGACAACCGGAGGGGGGGCGCGGGGTTGTTGGTCTCGTCTCGTCTCGACCTTGCGATAAGCTCTTTAAATGCTAGGTTGAAAAGGGGCGGGATAGATATTCCAGAGGGAAAGAAAGGCCTTCCAAGGCACGCACACCGGTTTGTCTCCTGTTGGCCCCTTCGTGTTGAGTAAATATTGACACAAGCAAACCTGAAAGCTCAAGCAAAAAAACGCGACTGTCATGAAAGTGATGACGGGACGCGACGGGATGCTAGCGCAACGCCAGCTCAGGTGCTCAGGTGCGATCCGAGCCCGGCATCTTTGGCGCCCTAGCCCCCCTCGTTTTCCGTAGGGCTGAGGCGCCTGTACCTAGCATTTTAGGGATCCAGCGGTTACAGAACCCCAATGCACCCGCCTGTTTCGATAAGTACGCCAACTGGCCCGGTTTCCCAGTCGAATCCGCGGGGCCTTGAACCTCATTGGTAACAAATACACAATAAAACATCTGCTTATGTGATCTTCTACATACATACATACATACATACATTACTAGAAGCTAGACAGAAGACAAAGGCCATACCGTCTAGACACACTATGTGACATCCATGAACCATCCGCGATAATTCGTAAAGGAAAAGAGGCAAGCCGCCCAGGCCACGACAAAAAGGTGCGTACGCCGTAACAAAAAGAGACATGCAGCGATAAAAATATACCCTGAATACAAGAGAAGCGAGGCCTATAAGAAGACCGAGATTGACTCGCTGCCGGCGTCCAAAGTTTTATGCCCCCTTGCTCCATCCGGTCTCCCCAATCCCACTTCCCATATCATCATCGTTTTCCTCATCAATTTCAAGACGTGGGTGTTCCACCAGCCTTGAGGTGCTCCTGTACGGCATTGGGGCCGCCGCCGTACATAAAGCCCCCAACCAGAACCAGGAGGGTCACAAAGACCAGTCCCATAACGAGAGCCCTGCGCACAGCAGCGGGCAGTCTGCCACCCTCTTCGTTGCCGCCATTGCCGGCAACACGCTCCCAGACTCCCTTGGAGTAGGTAAATACACCGACAGAGATTGCGACAATCTGGTCCCAACCAATCGAGTAGTAGACAAGACCCGCGAGAGCGATACCGTAGCCCACAAACTGGATCGGAGAAATAGCTGTGTGCCAGATCATGACCGAAACAATGACCAAGAGGATGTTCTTGAGGATACCAGTCAAGGTCATAACCAGACCAGATGTCTTGCCAATCTGCATGTTGAGGTTGACTTAGCATTCTGAGGTCCACATGGCCGTTTTTAAGGTGCAAAAAGGCTTGAGAAGAAGGGTTAGGAACTTACCAGGAAAACGCTGCTCACGTTGAGCATAAACGCAACCATGGCATTCAGCAACAAAAGACCGTATCCGGCCTTGGACAGATCCGCCGGGTCAAACTTATTGGCCTCGGCGCCGATAGCGACAATTACGTTCATGACGGCGCACACGGGCGCATAATAGTACAGACTGACCAGCGGGTCCATCTTCATGTCGTCGCCAGACAGCAAGACCTGGATCATGATCAGGCGCATCGCCTCGAACACGGTGCCGCCCAACTGGAACAAAAACCCGGCCAAGCTGAAGTTAACCTCGCCCAAGCTAGCGAGAGCCACACCGGCTACGATGGCCAGGATGTTGAGGAACCGCTTGAGCGAAGGCTCCTCGACGCCCCAGGCCCACGCCGTGAGAAGGACCGCCACGGGCGCCGCCGCCTTGAGCATCTGAATAAACGCCACGCTGAGGTAGAGGTACACCATGTTGCTGCAGACGAGACTGGCCGAGTAGAGAAGTCCGATGGGCACAATGGCGCGCAGGTAAACCCGGCCCGTCATCTTGATTTGTTTGCGCCCATCGAGGAGTTTAGTCGTCCGCGCCAGGACCTGCGTCGCGATCGTTGCGAAGATGAGATGCCAGCATGTTAGGATAACGGCTGTGTGGTTCGTTGGTTAGTGAATCTAGGGGGGGAACGGTGAACGGTGGGAAAATATAGCGCGAACGTACGGTATCCTGTTACAATTCAAAGATTAGCATCTGTTTAACCATGAGCCTGTCCAGGAATGGAAAACTTACTGAAACCCCTGGTATCGATAATCCACTTGTTGAAAAGAATGGTAAGGTTGGAGAAGAATATCCAACTCCTGTAATATGCAAGGGAAGAAGATATGTGTCAATCAATCGTGCATACCCAAGTTGGCGGGTTTGGCTGGCTGCCCGCCCGGACTTCTTGAACTTGGTATCTTACGCTATGTAAAAAACGGGATGTATCGATCGCTCGGCGGGGCGTGGCTTTTCAACCTGCCCTTCGACATCATCTTCGGCCATGTGGACTATTTTCTTTCTCTTTCCTTCCGACGGCGCGCGCGCAAAGGAATTCGTCCCGGTGTGTCGGTCGGTCTCGAGGAGGAATTCGTAGTTTCGGCTCGCTGGAGAGTTCCCACTGCGCTGGACCCAAGCGAGAGACACTCTTTTTCACAGAGGAACGAATGGGAACCCAACCGCAACACAATCGCCCTGAGCAAGATAAACGAATGCGAAGAGGGGGAAAGATGGGAAAGGAAAAAACCAAATGGATTTTTCCCGCAACAGGGCAAGAAGACTATCCTTCGCGAGTCAACCAGGAAGAGGGAAAAAAAGTTGCGACGCGAAGGACAAGAAAGGAAGAATACAAGTGAGATTCAACGGAAGCGCGGCACGAAACGGTTTGTCGGTCGTTAGTTCGGTTGGTCTCGCCCACTCACGAACAACCGCAACCGCACATATATTCATTCGCACACACTGCCTCAGCCCAGTGTGCCTGAACAAGAGAAAAGAGAGGGGCGGATTGGTTCCAGTGCAACGCTTCCCACCCAAAAAGAGGAAAACGCGCATTTACCTACCGTATAAAGCGAGTAAGACGGGATCCCAGCACCGCACTCTTCCCCTGTTTTTGCCATACCTGGCCCCGTTTTCCTTCACTGCGAAGAACTTGTGCAAACGGGACCTAGGCCTGAAATTGGGCCCTGAAAGTTAGCGAATCCTGCTGCGCCGCTGACCGAATGCGCTGCGACCAACAAATGCATAAAGGGGTTGTGCGAAATGAGGTAGTACAACATAGTTGAGACCAAAAGTGGTATTGTTCCAGGCTTGGTGTCTGGGACGGTCATGTCTCGCTGTCATGTCTTCCGCTTTCCTTTCTTTAACGTCAGTCGTTACCGTCATGGCTCCCGTCATGCGATGAACAAGTTTGGCGGGTTGCTGAGGGGTGCTCGAGCCCGGTGTGCTAGCTGGGGTTCCATTCGTGTGGATCTTCAAGGCTGGACGCCCGAAAGGCTGCCTGTTCGTCAGTGGAACCGCTACTGCACCAAACAGAGGCGACGGCGACATGGTTGTTGGGTTGGTCCAGGAGCTTGGCTGTGGATGAGAAATTCACAGCCTCACCGTCATGACCGTTTACTTTTCGGCTTGGTACGGCCCAAGGTGAAAGAAAAAAAGGTCTGAGAATCATTTTATAGTAGGCGAAGGAGCACGGGTGCATGGTGTCACTGGATGTCATTTGCGGCACAGTGGAAGCACTCGCTGATGGGTGACGTCTCTACTGCGTACGAGGACATGCAGATAACCTGCATTGGCGTATCGGCAGTATGGTGCCTGGGATGTTGGGGATGGCTCTTGTTGTCGAACTTCTGAAATAGGGGTCGTGATGGTACGGTACGAAGTACGAATTCACAAAACCACTCCGTTGAACACCTATCTTCTGATGCATAATCCGAATGCACGCGTATGTTGCATTATACGATACCTACCTGCTACCATAAGTACTCAATCCGTTCTCATGACGAGCCCTCATCAACACGTACCTAGTACGTCGTACACAGCCAAATCTCGTCCTAGGAGAAACCCGACCAACTGGTGGGGGTAACTGTAACGGTCTGGAACAAGAACACAAGCGCAATCTTCCACCACGGAACACCCTTTCTCTGGCGAGCACCGTAAACTCGATCTCGAGCGCCTTTGCACAAGGACCTATCCTATCCGTCTAAAAATCTCACCACGCCAGACGCTCATTCGCCGCGCTGTCATGCTGGAATCGAGCATGCATTCAAGAATGAGGATGTTAAAGCCAATGGTATCCCCGAAGCGTTAGAAAGTCCAAAAAATTAAATAAACTCCGTCGCCATGCCAAATCAAAACCCTAAGCCCATGAAACACTTCCCGTCTAGTCGTTGTCGCTGTCCACTGGTAAGGCAACTGCCGCCGCTTCGGCTAGCCGGCTGGACAAGTGCACTGTTGATATTGGTGTACTTTCCGAAGCCATAACCGTGACATCTGAGGGAGTCGAGGATGTCTTTTCGTCGCTGGCCGATGAGCCGGTCCCACTGAGTTCTGAATTCAGCGTCATGCCTGCTTCTATTGTATCATAGAACAGCATGAACACGCCGCCCTGCGCAAGGACGTCCTCCTCGGTAACCTTGCTGACTTGGTGGTCACTGAATCGCCACCACTGCCCCTGGTCGGCTCCTACCTCCTCCGTATTCGACTCATCCACAGTCGGCGAGGGCGAAGGATAATCAGCATCGATATCGTCTTCTGAAGCAAGTTTAGGAGGAGGTGGTGTGTCTTCTTGTGGACGCCTCGGTTTTGGATCAGGAGATGCCTTCGGGTGCTTCCTGTAACACACGTAGTGGCCGTTCTCATGGCGGCCCATATGCGCGACGACCGCGCGCAATTCGTATATGGGTCCGGAGATTCTGGATGGCTGCCCTCCTCCGGCCACCATCGAGACTCGGGGGTTCGTAGTCCACTGCTCCAGGTTCGCGTCGGCATCTTCACTCCTTTCGTTCACAGCACTGCCGACAACCCAAGGCCCCAAATCTAACAGCATGGGAAACTGAACTGCAGCGTAGTTCTTGTACTGAAACCCAGTCTCCTCATCGAAAACCGAGCGGTTCATATGCAGAACCAGACTTTGAGGAGGTCGGGCAACGCATGCTTGTTTCGTCTTTGTCGAAGTAACCCACGCCTTTTTGGAGACCCTGCACCGTATCTTAACGGCCTCGTCGTCGTAATCTTCTTCCTCTATTGCCTCTTCGACCATGGCAAGCCTGTTGATTACGTCCGGAATATTGGGTGCTCTGTCCAGAAGGGTTCTGAGACGCTCGCGGTGGTCGAGCAATGTGCACTTGCTACATTCAACACCCTCGATCAGCTCGAGCTTGGTGTAGTAATCTAGCCTTTCATAGAGATTGTGCTCTATACTATTTCCGAGGTTCAGCGTCAAGCAGTTGAACGGAATCATGGAGAGACCCTCGCAGAAACCGCAATTGACACAAGCTACTCGTTGAGCAAGGAGGCCCTCCACAGGATTTCGAATTGACCGTATGCCGTGGCTGAACTTGGATTGACTATGCGAGCTGTAGTAGCCGCTGTCATCACTATGTTGACTGCCCGAAGAATCGTCACGCGACCAATCCACTTCGAGCGCTGGACCTTGAGCTGGTTTCGGAGTACTCGCGGCTAACTCTTTGTCAATTTGATCCATGACCTTGGAATAGTACTCCTGTGCGTCTTGCTGCTGCCAGGAACTCATTCTTTGTAACGCGCCGGGCGTTCCCAGCGTCTTGCCGCTGTTGGAATGGCTGCCCAGGTCGGCAATCAGTTTGCGGAGGGCTTCGACAGTATAGGCGGGAGCTGAATTACGACGACTTTCGTCAAGCGCGGCGGACAGAAAGCCTGGCAGCGGCTGGAGTGAGGCAAGGCCTTGCAGGATGCTGTTCTGATAGCAGGAATTGTTAAAGTTGACAAGTCCAGGCGGGTTGTCCCCAGAGATCTTATCTCCTGCAAACGTCGAGGCAGCGCTTGACAAACTGTTGAAACTCGAAATGCCGACGCCTCGTATTAGGTCTCCGGCTCTATCCAGACGCAGTATCCTGCGAAGACTGGCGCTTTTGTCGGCGTGGGTTTGGAGGTTCGTTATTGACATCGAAGTGGGGTTGGGTCCCAGGCTGAGCTGGCCGTCGAGCTTATATAGAATCCGAGCTGGTATTATGTACACAAGCAGGTCCCAGACGAGCTGCAGGAACGGAGGGACTCGGCCCCGCCGGTACGCTGTCTGGTAAGCGAAGCTGCCGAGGACGAGAAGAGTTGTGACAACGACGCTGGCGCTATTGATGCGATCTTTCAAAGAAGCCGAGGTAGAACTAGGGTACCATTCATATAGGCCAGGCTGGGAGCGCGTTTCGAAGTGGCCCGGGATGCGTCTGGTATCGGCGTTCATGGCGTCGCGTGCGGAAGGCCGTGGAGACAGTCGTCAAATGGTAGAGTCGGTATTAATAACGGAGCAACCTTGGGCTACCACAGGCAAGACACTGCTCATTCATGCACAGCGCAAGAAACGTTCGAGTAAGAAAGTGACAGGCGCTTAAAACAGCTTCCATTAGAGCCAGGTGCTGAGCGTAAAGTCAGAAACAACAAGACGAAAAACTTCGAATGCAGAGAGAACCTCTTAAGGACGTTTCTGGAGACGAAGATTGGAGATGGTTCCGTGTCAAGATGCAAAAGACCAACAAGCAGAAAAAGCGTTCGCGATGGAAAGCCAGATAGCTTGGCATCCGCCTTTGACTGCGACGCCCGCCAGGGGCAGTCAGTAGCACTTTGTACGGAGCAGCAGCGGGGCAAGCAAACCCGGCCTGGATTTAACATCACCGGTCTTGCGGGACTGCCCCAATGGACTGGCATTTAGACTTTGCAAGGCAGAAAAAAACAGCTCTCGGAACTGATCGTGCTAGATCGAGTATGCATACGCCATCGCAGCTTTCTATTTGAAATGCTGCGGCCGCCATGAGTGGGCGAGGAAGAGCTGAGAGCATCCCCTCGATCCGGAAATTCATCAATTTCATGCAAGATGCATGTGTCTTCAGGGCTTCGGCAAGCCGAGTGCTGCCATCCCAGCCAGTGGGGACCCGCGCTAGAACAAACCCGTGGACAGGGTGGAGTTCGAGGTTTGCGACCGAAGCAAGCACCCAAATCCTTGCCAGTTGAGCAGAGCTAGCCCCACCTGAGAAATCGCAAGAGGAAAAATCCAAAAATTATATCACTGATAAGAAATCCCCCCGCGATAATCAATCTTGCGATAACAAGTCGGTGACGAGATCCTAACAAAATGGCGAAACCAACAATTGACAAGGGCAAGAAGGGTATGTGAGAAATGCGAGGCGTGGCTCTGAGCGTATAATTCACAGCTTGCTAACTTTGTGCTTTTCCCACTCTCACAGGCCCCTCCAAACACTCCCGTGCTGCTCGTCGCGATGTCCCCATCGACATCAACACCGACAAGTCTCTCAAGGAGGCCCGCGCGCCGCAACAGTCAGTCGATTACAGGCCAGCTGTTCTCGCAGCCCATCATACCGGAGGTGTCACGAAGAAGAAGAGCGGGCGCAAGGCCGTCCTGAGCGCCAAGGCCAGGAAACGGCAAGAAAAGAGCATGGACAAGGCCGAGGCCATCATGGAGCGGACACAGACCAAGGTTCAGAAGAGCAAAGCCAGCGCAAAGGTCATTGACGTCCGAAGAAAGCCTTGGGAACAGATCAACGACGAGGTCTACGGCACCGTACCTGTCAAGAAGCTCAGCAAGAAGCAGCAGACCAAGGCCGAGGAGGACGCCATGGTTGCTGAATTCTACGCCGACGATGACGGGAATGTCGAGATGGAGGGCGCGGCGGAGACGGAGGAGACAGCCGTGGCATCGCTTCAGGCGCAGTCAATACCTGTGTCGCGTTTTGCGGCAGAGGATGAGGAAATTTTGTAGGACAGCACGAAAAACACGGTTTGGCTTCTGGGGCAATATAGAGATACCACGGCGGGCAAATACCCGCCACCCAAAGAAGAGCGTTTCAGGTTTGGCGTTTCAGGGCAGGAAACATGTGAGTCGCTATGGCTGTGAGTGGTAGAAGCTCCAGTTCTGGACAGCTTGGTTTGAGGGAAGAAGACGAAATACTTCACAAACACCAAAGAGCAGCCCGTTTCGAGCTCCGTCTCGGAAGTTGCAGTTGGGAACCAAGAGTATATCTCACGTTGCCGTCCTGTATTCAGGGCGCCATGGGAGGTTGCGCTTTCAGTAGAGTAAGACTGTCGGATGCAAGATCTTAAGCAGCAAATACACCTCCTCAAGTCAGATACCACATATTCCTCAATCATAACAAGAGGAGAGGAACATACAAAGTTTACTATTTGTCGGCCAGGTGATGCCGAAATACAGACATTCCACCATTTACCGCTTAAAGACTTGCTTGCTTGCTATCTGGAACTGTAATACCAACTTCGTCACCTCCCTGCCCACCTCCCCCAAACCCTCCAACCACACCGCCTTATCTTTTACCGCCAATACCTCCCTCCCACTTTAGGCAGACCCCTAAAACCTCCACACAAAATATTTCACCACATCCACAATCACAAGAGCAGGCCTCATGACTCAATCTCCCTTTTCACGATTCATCGTGAAAGTCAAACAAGCGGGTTTAGCTCAGTTGGGAGAGCGTCAGACTGAAGTTTCAAACTTTGGTAATTAAAAGAAAAAAATTCTTAAATCTGAAGGTCGTGTGTTCGATCCACACAAACCGCATACCTATCACAACTAGATGTATTTTTGCATCACTTTTTGTTTTGATATTACTTGCACAGACTATCAACAACTGCTTGTCGCTATTATGAAATATATAGTATCAGCGATCATGTATTGCCAAGAGACCTCTCTCATCATGATTCTTCCTTTCTGGCGTCAACTTTTTTTCTATCTCCCTTTTTGCTTGGTAAAAAAGAACACAATGACGCCACTATGTAATTTTACATACATAAACAGGGGTTCAGTCCGTCCAGGTCTAAAAGTGAGCAGCAATTGGAGGCGATTTCGTCAGCCTTTGAATATTCTTCCCCCCCCCCCCCCAAACTTTCATTCCTCCAGCAACACGATTTGATCCTATAATTGCGTACCTATCTCACGACATATATAAAGAGTCAATATATCAGGGCAGTGGGTAATATGAATTGTTTGTCTTGATTATTTTCCTTATCTGACAAAACCACACCCCATTGACACTTTGTTTTCTGCTTGATACCTACTACCGAACAAAAAGACGGCACATGCCTTCCAGTAATTGTCGTCGGATCGCATCATTCAATAATGATCAGCAGGCACCCTATTTATGACGTACATTTGCCCAATTCAAGGCAACACCATAAATACTTCCAACCCCCCAAGGGACGGATTCCAACACCTTCCTTCTCTAGTGACGCCAAAAAAATAATAATCGGCCCATTACAAGAAGAAACGACATATAGTCCAGCTGAGGGTTACAGCCTCATCTTCCGCCAGTTTTCTGCCTTACTTATACTTCTAACTCGAGGGTGAAACGTCCCTTGGTTTCTTCTTCCAAGTTGGTTCATGAACGTTGATGGCAGGATGGAGGCGACAGCAAAATCCGACCGAGAAGATTCCATGTTGTTCGGTCGTCCTCAAATCTCTCAATGAGCGCTAAATGTCGACTGTTCTGGGCTGAACATGGAGTCTGGCATGTGGTCGTAGTTGATGTCGGGCTCACGCTTCAGACGGGGAGAGCCGAGACATGCGAAAGCGCTGTCGGGTGGAGAGGAATACAGGGCCGTTCCTGAAGATGGTAAGTCTTAGGTTGGCAACAAGAAACTTGTCCAGGTCGACTTACCAGGTGGATAGGTAATGCTCCCTTGCCGCTCCGGCTCTCCACCCCCGATGCCCTCAAACTGCACTCCTTGCAGTGGTGCTTGGTATTGCGACGAGGCAATGCTCGGGTTGCGAGTGCGTGGAGAAGTGGGCGTAAGCACGGGCTGACTACCTTGATCAAAACCCACGAACGGCTGGCCGAAGAGTTCGTTGGAGGTCTGGACAAAGCGTCTTGCCTCATTGTTGAGCCACCGGTCGATGTTTGGGTCGTTGCACTTGGCGTGGGTCATCAAGTGATGCTTCAGGCCGCTGACTTCTCCTAGCAATCCGTTGTATTCCAGTTGCAAGTTTGCATTTTGGGCTTCCAGACCGAGCTTGGTTTCTTCCAGTTCGGACACATACATCTTCTTCTTTTCCCGGCACTTGCTCGCGGCGATCCGGTTACGCTCCAGGAATTTGTTTCTCTTATGTTCGTCTTCCATGCCGGACTCTTTCTTTATCTTTCGTACTTTCCGCTTCTTGGGTGGTTCTTGGTCTGGAGGCGTGATGTCTGTGGATGCACTGCCGGATTTAGAAGTCCGCTGAGAGAGCGATTTGCTGCTCGAGGTCCGCCGTGTGGACGGGCGCGACATTTCCATGGACAGCACTTGGATCTGAGCTTTGATATCTTCGTGATCGGTTTCCGGATCATATAGTCCGGGGTCGACGAACAGAGACTTCTGCTGTGCGGCATCCATGGCCCCCATCTGCTGGGCGAAGCCATCCCAAACATCGGTTCTTGGATCGAGGTTTCTCTCGTCGGCGTGTGTTTGCAGATCTCCGAGGTCAAGCTTGCCGTCGTATGGTTGGAAGTTGTGAAGGTCGATGGTGGCCGCGTCTGCATCTTCTGGGCTCTGATACGAGTTGGGGTCATCAAAGTCCAGGCAGTCGCTAAAGAAGTGAGAAGACGTATCCATCTCGCCTCTTTTCTTCCCTGCTGTTTTGTCTTCCCCTCGACTCTCGACCGGACAAGCGTAAGCGCCAGCGCCAGCAACGCCCCGAGGATCGTTGAGAGCAGCAACAGCGAAAACCCTTGGACAGCTCGGTGAAGATGTCACTTTTAGCCAGATGGATATGATGCGGTGGTGAGGGCCAGGACGCAGTCTTGGGGGCCGGGTGTGGTGTGGTGATTGGCTGATCCGGGAGGCCTGGCAGGTACGATAGGATGGGGCCGGAGTGCGAGCTCCGGAGAGATCTCCGTCCAAAGAAGGACCGAGTCACAGACAAGGTAATTGCCTTGAAAGCTTCGGGCAGCGCCCTGTTGGTCTGCCAGCTGCTTAGTTCGGGATATGTGCTGTAGGGGTATGACAAAGGATCAAATCAAAGGTGCAAAAAAAGGGGGTTTGGGCATGGCCATAGCAGGAACATTTCGAGAGCTTCGAATTTGTCCCCAGCCCCATTATCACTGTCAGCGCCTAACTGTTGTTCGACATACCTCGCTCGCTCACCTGTCCGACACTAAGTGGCGCTTGTGGTTGCCGGTAAGTGTGTGGCTGCTGAATTAAGGGAAACTGGAACTCTCGGCTGCTTGCACGATGCCCCCCTTTTGCTCCGTTTTGGTGGGAATGCTGTGTGACCGCGTTTGGTTGCTGTCTCTACACTGGACCGAGATATCCGCGCATTCCTTTGTTGTGCGTTTGCGGGAGATGACCGAGGAAGAACGAGAAGAATGAGGAGATGAAACACAACTCGAGGGCGAAGACCAAAGACGAAGACAGAAAGTGTCAAATACGGCGGGGTATACTTCTCCAGGAAGATCCGGGGATGTCTGTCAGGCCAGCTGCAAGTGGAAGAAGCGATGCAGGTTTGTAGTACCAAAGTGAGAGCTCCCAAAATACAAGAAATCCTGATTCCAAGACTGGGCGGACATACTTCCAGACCGGGCTGCGGGGGAGAGGACCAAAGGGAAGACCCTACCTAGACTAATCAAGAGAGCTGGAACCTACCGATGCTCCCGATGTGCTTGCTGCTGCTGCTGCTGCCAGACAAAGACAGCATTTCCCTACTGAGTATTGCACAGATGCGGGTGGATTGGGAGCTTTGAAGCCGAGCTACAGCTTCGAGCTTGTCGAGCTTCTGCATCCTCACCTCATCCCCGCATGGATGGACAGAAGCTTAGCTACTTTTACCCTATCGTGCCTGGGGAACAAACGGGGGTGTGCTAGGCAGGCGGGAGGGGGAAGGCGAATTGCCAGAGAATGCAGCAAAGTCCTTTGAACAGATCGCGTGTTTTCGTGCACTGGACTGGGTCAGGTGCCCCAAGTCGGGATCATCCTCAAAAGAACTGGACAGACTTCGATCTCCGCTGCCGACGAGATCCGCAGCTCAAGCGACAAGCCCAGGCGGCATAGTGTTGCACCAGGTACACGCCTGAAGGTTGCATATACGCTTGCTCTGAGCGGACGGAGAGGGCCTGACGGGACTGTATGTGAGAGCCGCTCACTTCCCCGCAAACCCGCAGCTCAGGCTGTGTGAAGTTGGATAGAGGTGGGAAGTGGAGGGCTTGAGCGAGGTCAGCGAGGTGGAAGAGGTTGGTACCATCACTCTCTGAAAAAAACCACACGCCCCGCTTGGGGAAATGCCATGAACGGTCGCTCGTATCAGAGGCGAAGAGTTTCCGAAGACAATCACCACCTTCAAGTTAAGGCCACTAATACTGGGCCGTCCTGAGGCAGGATGCGGCCTATCTCGATTAGCTGCATGTGGAAAGCACCTCTAGGATAGGTACCTTAGGTACCTTGGCAGTCCAGGTAGTATTTTCTTTATTTATGCTTTTTTTTGTGCGAAGGATAAGGGAGAGAAATCGACCTCTTTTGGATGGCTTTTGGTTTTCGATAAACGGTTTGGGATTCTGAATCATTTGGCCCCCCCTTTCGGAGATAGCATTCCTATCGAGCTTGTTCCTTGGTCTATCCAGGATACCTAGGCCCACAGCAACTGGAACGGTGCCGCATTGGCAGGGATCATCAATATCCAAATAATCGCTTGATTGGGAAGGAAGCTGTTTAAAGCGCTAGATACGAACGAACACCACAAAGTGCTTCATAGCATCAGAACGGGAACAGCAGCCTGCCTCTCTATGATACAGGCTTCACAGGATCACAAAGCTGAGTGGGTGTTAAGTGTTCAGAAATTGGAAGCCGAGGACTTGAACAGGAGCAAGCAGGACGGGCCAATGCCCAGCAGCTCTGTCCGTCGGATAATGATAAGGTTGCGATATCATACGAGTCGGACAATTAACTGCATGATAGCATGGAACCCCTATTGTTATAGGCTTCATAAGTTTTAGACGATGCCGGTGGAAGCAAAGACAAAAATCAGATTCACAGTTCAGAAGCGAGAGGAGGTCACTAATTCGACACGTATGTACTGGACGAGTGCCTTGGTTAGATACAGAGTGGTAAACGGAATGCTCGACAGAAATCTTATTCGATCGCAGGACTATGTTTGTAACGTCTTCCAAAGAGGTATGGCATTGATATTCTTCCGTTGAGCTCCAGACTGCATATGATGTTCGCAAAGGCAACTAGAATGAAAGCTCCCTGGTTTCTGCCACAAGATATCTGGAACCAGTGCAACTGCACACGGAAACAATATCACCACCACACCATCACGCATTCTTTCAGGGAATCTGCGTCCGATTTGACTTCTCACCATCAGTCCCCTCCCTGATGACACAGCAATTCCGCGCGACCTGCCAAGAGATGGAAACAAGACTCAACAGCGGACCTTGACGGCCCACCCCCACAAAAACACTAAACCCACTTCTGGCTTAGCTTGCTCTCGGGGATTGGCGACATGCATGCAAGCGACAAAGTCAGAAAAAGCACAGACCAAAACCCAAACCACAAAATCAATTTACATACACGTGTGTTCGTAGCTCGACCGCGTCTCCTCTTTTCTCTACCGCGTCCAACAGGCACCCACACAAATTCCCCGAGGGCAAAAAGCATTCACCAACACAGTGACTGGCAGCGCACCAGATCAAATACAGATCTCTGCCGCCTCGACTGGGCAACGGCGGCCTCTCTCCAGGATTATACCGCAATTCCCGTCCTATAGAGCCGGGCCCAGAACAGTGCCCGAGTCCGCCAGGTCATATAATACCATGGCTGAGCAATCCACCCCTCGCGTCACATGCGGCTACCTCAACTCCTACGTGGGTAAAAATGTCATGATAGTCGGCAAGGTCCAGCAGCTACGTGGAGATGAAGCTGTTATCGACGCTGATGGCAGTTTTACTGCACACTTGAACCGGGTAAGTTTTGCTTCCCGTCCTTATCTATTTGCCCCTCATCCTCTCTCCCCTGACCAAAAGTTGGGAAGAGGAGAGTCGCATCAAACCAACCAACCATCCTGTCGCTGTCCAACCACCCAGATAGGCAAATCATCAGATGGACAGTGTGTACACACAGACATGCATACATCTACATACACGAAACCCACAGACTTTTCCCCCTCCCTCACAGACATCTGTTTCCCCCAGGACACAGAATGTGGGGTGAAAAGGAAGAGCTTCTTCTTAGATTAAACCCTGTCAAAATACCAGTGCCCTAACTAACCTTCTCCTCCTCCTCCCAATAAAAGGACGCACACCTCTCAGCTGGCAACGGCGTTCAGATCATCGGCAAAGTAAATCCCGACCTGTCAATCCGAGTCCTTAGCTCGCTCGATCTGGGCACGGGCGTGGGTAAGTTCTCTGTTTCTTGTACTTCCCTCCTCTGACAAAAACTTTACTGACTCTCCCTCTCTTTAGACTTCGAGCTGTCAAATACTGTAGCAGAGATCAGCCACCAGCACAGAAATCTCTTCATGTTTGAATAATCAATCAACTTAGCATAGCGCAAATCTGAAATTCTCTCTCTCTCTCTCTCTCTCCCCCCCCCCTCTCTCTCCCTCCCTCCTTGCATTGGATACAAACCACAATCTAAAAAGCCAAACCAAATTTACACACACACAATACTGGCAAACCACTCGCAAAGTAAGTAAGCTTTAAATGGAGCCGCACCGCACCTCCTCTCCGTGCTTTGATGTCGTGAGTGGCTTGTTTGCCGAATTCTGAGAGGAAGGGGAGCTGGAAAGGTCATATTTCACCACAGTAATATGAAAGATTGGCCCTTATGAGAACTCTTGACGCCTGCAACAATTTCCTTGCCGTGAACAAAGTCGGTTCATACTATGGAGAGTTTATTAACATGACAGCTCGCACTGGCAGATAACCATTTGATCGAATATCCTTGGTTGAATCTTATTTGTATTTGTATCTCTGCACAGCCCCCTCTTCCCAGACTCGCCAGACTTGAGGGGGGGCGGGGGAAGAGACTACCTAACTGAACGCTGTCTGAAGCCGTACGCAGAAAAAAAATCAAAACAGCGAAAAATCCGTGGAGGCTTTCATGACGCCATGTCCTTCCCGTAGGCACGAAGAAGCTTCATGTCTTCGCACTGACTTCCCCCGCACAGACAGGCAAGTAGGTTGTCATGTTGATGTAATAGCCAGACCAAAACAGGTTTGTGGCTCCGCCTGAACACAATTCCACGATCAAGAAACCCAATAAACATAAGTTATGCATGTTCTCTTATCATTCCAATCAATCATAAACGCCCTGTTCCCCTTTTCCTCCACCCCTCCACTATTTTGTGATCTCGGAAAACCAGATGAGCTTTCCGCTCGCTTTCAAGGCCAGTAACATGTACTTCAAACCAAAAAAAAAAAAAAAAAAAAAGAAAACCGTGCGGGAATCGAATCGGTAAATCTACCTGCCGTGGCAGTGTAGCAAGCTCTTTGCAACAATGTGTGAAAACAGAAAAAAAAGATATACACCACGCTACCAGGCGAGCCATACCACGAGGAGACAGGGCGCCATGCAGAAAAACAAACGTAAAACTCGGGAACCAGAAGCTCCTCAGTTAGGCCAAATGTTGTCACCTAAAGCGCCGCCAAAGTCCATGCCGCTGCCCCGATTCCTGAGAGGTGGCGAGCTGGGTATAACCATGTCAGTGCTGAGGAAGTTGGCGAAGTCGAGGGCATTGGACTCGGCGAGGTGCTGCTGAAGCCCGTCGCTGTCCAGTTGCGGGAGCCCAGCGATTTCAATGTCAACCAGACCGTGGGCGGGAGACCCAGAAGTGAAGTCATTAGCTTCGCTCAGGAGCTGGGTGAGCGTTGCCGTGAAAGGTGAGTCGAACTGGACCGCCGCATGCATATCCTCATCGAGGGCAAAATGCGCATGCAAATGACCATTCCGCGGGCTTCGCCGTCTCGAACTCTGAAGCGCACCGCTGGATCCCGCATGGGGGGTCCGCGATGGAGTGCGTTGACTGTGGCTAAATAATTGGCCGGGAGATTTGGGGATTGACCTGATGGACTGTATCGACTTCGAGATGCTCCTCGTTATGGGGCGATGGCTCGGAGTCGGGCGTGTCGGTGTCTTGAAAATGCCTGATGTGGCAGATTTCGGAGGAGGAGTGGATGGCCGGGCTGGAGGTGTGCCAAAGAGTTCTTGTACGAGCTCATCATGGTCGTGATATACTGGCGTTCTGGGACGCCCTGGTTGGTTGCAGTTCTCCTTGCCTGACATAGCGGACTTGTCCCCCTGATCGGTTGGGAACGTTTGCTGGACGTTGACTGCAAGCTCCCCAAGAACCTTGGGTGCTGTCTCTTTCCTCGGCGAAGGAAAGAGCAGCCGTCTTGTGCTACCGAGATCATCCTCAACTGCAATGGGGCTGTCCGCTGTCCCACTACCCCGCGAGTGAGTTGATCCCGGTAAGCGCTGCTTTGGGGAGCTCTGCAAGTTTAAAAGCTTGTCATCAGCTGTAGCTGTGCTTTGCCGCCGTGATAGCGTTCCGTTGGTGTTTTCGTCTGGCGATTCGTGATCCATCGGGCCGAGAGGATCAGTTGTAAAGTATGCGTCCGAGGTCGGATTCATATGGCCATCGCTCTTGGCTCGTGCTTTCTTCCTTCCGTTGCTGCCACGCTTCTTCCGGGGCTGGTTGAGACGAGCGGCGTCCTTGTCCCACCGATCAGGTGGACGATGGGTCTTGAACTTAGCAAGCCAAATACCACAAGCTGTTTCTTGTTAGCCTAGAATGCACACCCAATTCCTGTTCGGGACTACTCACGATTGCATAAAAGAGTTTCCGTCCATTCTTTCTTGTCGTCTCTAGCGCCAAGGCTCTTCTTCACCAACCGGTACATAGAAGGTTGGCCCTCTGAATCTCTTTCCAGTACGTCAATCATCGTGACAAAGCCAGGCTTGTCCGAGAACTCATGGAAGCCCGGAACCCCTTGGTGGTCTTGAGTCCATATCTTTCGCCAGGTGGGGGTTTCGATGGCACCACAATTGTTGCAGAACGGAGGCGACTCGCCTTTCAAGATGGCTGTCTCTAGTCGTTCCTTAATCGATTGCTTCTTCACCATATTCTTGTTATACTTGGACGGGTCGTAGTCGCTGGATGGACAGGCAGCTTCCGATGTGTAGGACCGAGGAAGTGTTAAGGCGGGTTCAACATTGGACTCGCTCGGTGGTACAGATCCAGCCTGTGGCCCCCTGGAAGCAGGCCTCGACGTGGGACGAGATGCTGGGTGGGAGGTCGGGATGAAACGCTCGGAAGGTTGAGGGCGCTCAGGGATAAGCGCCACGGCCACAACAGGCGGGGCGACCTCGACGGAAACTCGCGCGGGCTCCTTGGGAGCCACAGGCAGCTCGCTCTCTACTTCATCCCGCAAGGCTTGCATCAGCTCTGCATTAGAGAACTGATTCGGCTCGGCTTCCTGGCCAGCGTCGGGGTGATCTGGAGGGGATTCCGTTTGGTGATGCTGGGTTTGCGGTTGCTCCGGAACTGGCGCCTCGATGTCGGAGATTACTGGATTCGGCGCCGTGTGAGACCTTTTAAGTGACCGGCCTGCAGGTCTTGGAGGAACAAATTGTTGTTGTGCAGGTGGGGGTCCCGGAGCGGGGGGTGTAGGGCGGTTTAAGCTCTTCAATCGTCCTGCGGGGTTAAATATGCTCTTCACCGGCAACAGCTCTGGAGGACCGGGGTTGACCTCCTGGAACGGAAAATTCGTTGCTTGCTTTTTTTTCGTAGCTCGACTGTTCTTCTTAGCAACAGGCTTGCTTGTTGAAGACACTGGCCTTTCGGGCACAAGCTGTTCATGCATCGGAACGGGGAGTTCCTGCAATTGACTTTGAGGGAGGTCTTGCATGACCTCGTCATCATCGAAAAAGTCGTCCAGGCCACCGCTCATGAAACCCGAATCAACCTCGCGGTCGGGCAAAGGTGGAAGGACAGGGCTAGATGCAGGCGGACTAGACTGCATGTACGCGCTGGCCCGAGGAACCGGAGGCGATGAACCCAAGTCGCCTGGGCTGTCCTCAGGAGTATACCCTTGATCAGGGGACTGACCCATGGATTCGGCCGGTGAACGTGCATCCTGGCTCATTGGGTGGCTGTGTCTCGGTTGGAATACGGGAATATTCTCCATTCCGATCGACTCAGATCGGGCTTTGTGGTCCAGCACTCTCCTCCTTTGTTGCTGTTGGAGTAGTTCGCCGTCGGGAACAGGTGTGGGCGCCCGAGGAACGTCAGAGAGATGACTAGGAGCAGATGCGCCGCTCCCAGAGCCGACAGGCCTGAAAGTTCGGAGAGAGCCCGACGTACTTGCCGCTACTCTGAGAGAATCCGGTGCGGAGCCAAACGGAGCAAGTGCAGGGTATTCAGTCCTGGTGACCTTGGCCCTCTTTTTTTGGGGACCTTCGTCGCCATCAGTAACCTCCTCCGCTGCCGATGTGTTTCCTTCGGTTGTTTGCTTCCGTGGCCGTCCTCTTGGTCGACCAGTAGGCACTCTCTTCCTGGTCCTGGAAGCTCTCGACGAGGGCCGTGATGCTTGTGACTGGGGCGCGGGCGCCGCCTCCACCACTGGCTGCGGGGCAACTGGTGATGGGGCATTCTCTGCCGGGGTGTGAGTGCGTGGAGGGAGAACAGGCACGGCCTGCGGGACCATATGACCAGGAGGAGGAGTCGGCGCTTGTACTGGTGTCGGTGTCGGTGCCGACGCCGGGACCGGTGTGGGTGGCAGGGCATTTGGCGGAGGGATGCTATCCGGCCGGGCTGGTTGTTGCGGAGGAACACTATCGCATCTCATATCCATCGGCCGATTGTCACTCGTCGGCATATTGTTGAAGTGGTGGACCTGAGCAGGAGGGAGAGCCGGCGAAGGCATCGAAGCTACATTCGTTGCATGTCCAAACATTGGGTTGGATTGTATGAACGAGTTCCACTCCGAGGTCGTGTCCGCAGGGATGGAGGCAGATTTTGTCAGGTTGAGTCCTTCCATACCAGAGAAATCCGCTCGTGGCATCATCATCTTCGCGATCGCGGTCAGCTTCAGTCTAACCTCGAGCATTTCCCGGCTCCCGTTGCTGAGGATGGCCAGTAAATTCCGAGTGACCCGCCCAGTGACCAATTGCTGTTGCTGGTGTTGTGAAACCTCGTGGTTCTGGTCCAAAGCCCATGACAGCAACCCTTGCCCTACCAGGGGCAGCTCCGGTTCTGAATAATCATAGGCGTAAACACTGTAGTCGGTCTCATGGTGGTTGATGATTTCTGGGCTGCATTGGGCGACAGCTTGGAGGCAGGTTCGGAGGTCGATGACGCCAATCGTTGTTCTTTCATCCAATGCCATGGTCTGAACTTGAAGAATTTGGGGCCATCGTGCCAGGCAGTGTACCTGACTATCGCGATCGAAGGTGTAATGCACCTTCACTGCAAGTGAAAGGCCAACATCAGCTCTGGGGAAAAACACAGTGTTCAGCGACGGCTTGTGAACTCACATCCCATGGGTCTCGTCTGAAGACCCAATTCTTCGCCCATGGCTGGCTGGGCAACCGAATGGGGCGAGGGCGCCGACCACGAGTGTCCTGGGGTCGCCATCCTCACTCTAACTGCTCATGCCCACAGCTCCGTGTCGATGCGGAAAAGCAATTGACGACGGGAACAAAGTGGTGAGGCAGCAGGATGTGAATGAGGCTTCGATCGGTTTGTTGGAAGATGGTGTGGTGCGGTGGGAAGAGATAAGAACAGATTGGGGAAGTGGAAAGCGAGAAGCGGAGAATCAATTGAGATCTTGAGAGGTTCGAGTGGGCCGAATTTGAGAGGCTGGTCTCATTCTTGAGAAGCGCGTTCCTGGCAGGGCAAGTCGCGTCGGTCGGTGGGTCAACTGGATGGGAACCTTGACCTGCGGGAAAGCGAACACAACCCGTTTTATCCCGCTAATTTGGCCTGCTTGCTTCGTTAAGACAAGCAAGGATTGGGATAGAGAAGCAGGAGAAGAAGAAGAAGAAGAAAAAGAAAAATAGAGAAAAAGAAACCGGGAAAGCTGTCGCAAGACCAGAAACAAGAACAATGTCGCCGTTGGAGGAAAGTCAATGTTGAATAAAAAAGTTGTTGGTTCAAAACGGTTCGGCGCGTTCGATGAATTGGCGGTTGGCGTTCTGCTAAATCTTCAGGCGTGACTTTCCCCAAACACAGGGTACCTATGACGCGAAGTGGGGGCCTTTTCTAGCGTTCTTCCACGGTTTTGGCGGTTCTATGTCTTGCGGCGGGAGGGATGGGAGGGAACAAAGAAGACGCGCAGCAAGCTCTCGCGGCAGGGTGTGGTGTAATAATGAAACCGGGGACAACAGCTGCGGCCAGGTCCAGAGCTGAGCGCGCCAGAGCACGGACCACCACTCTCGCGTGACATGGAGCCTTTTCCAAAGTGTTTGCAGTCCCCCCCCAGTTGGGCGGTGTGCCCGTTTCGCCAAGCTGTGGAGGGGAAAACTGTACTGTAGAGACGGGAACCGCACCAAACACTTCGGACTTTAGCGGCGCAACTCGGTAACTTTTCAAAGGCAAAAGGCAGCCAGCCTTCGCACCCGAAAATGGATGAAAAATGAATAGAATTCTGCAGAGGATTTTCGACAGAAGCTCGCGGGGGCCCTCGGTCGCCTTTTATAGCCCCGCAGACGGGACCGGGCTTGCCTCTCTCACCAACCGTCAACTTCTCCTCCTCAAGGCAACGACGTAACTACCTGACTTTCTGAGTTGCCCCACACCACACCTGGAAGCTGAGTGGAAACGCGAAACCTCTCAATTTTAATTGAAGCTCTTATCGCTCCCCTTGTAAATGATAAGATCCTTTTGACCTATTCCCGACCCCAGACCCCTTTCTTTTTTCACTCGAACACCAAGCTCAATTTGGGTAAATAAAAACAACAGAGCTGTAGCAACCACAAAAACGACTCGATGTATTTGGGAGCAGGAAAAAAAAAGACGAAGTGTTCTAGAAGGCATGTGCTGTTAGGAAAGGGGAAAAGTTAAAGGAATGGTCACAACTTCTCCTTCGCATTGGTATTCATCGCAGGTATCGCTTCATTCTGGGAAAAAAAAAAAAAAAAAAAGGAAAAAAAAAAAAAAAAATTTGGAAAAAAAAAAATCAACATGAACGAAATCCCAGCCCTCACTGGCCCCAGTTCTTCTGAACCGTCATGGTCCTCGTTCCCGCGACAAAGTCTTGCGCATGATTAGTCCCCAGGTACCGGCCTTTCGCGAACCAAATCAACAAGCTCCACACCTTCCATCCGCCCATCTGTCCCGTCCCCTTATTCCGCCCAATACTAACGCCCATCATGATTTTGGGGTCTGGCTTGTACTCCGGCAAGTCTTTGCTATTCTCAACCAGACGAGCCTCGAGGATCTTGACGAGATGGACCACCTGTTCGTCCGTGTTTTTGCCGGTAGGGTCCTGCAGGTTGCCGGCGTCGCCCACCACCCAGATGTTGTCATGCCCTTGGGCTTGCAGATACTTGGTCTGGTTGACAAATCCGCGTTCGTCCAGCATCGAGTCCGGCAGGAAGGAAGTGTTCGGTTTAATACCGTAGGTAGGGAGGAACAAGTCTGCCTCGAGGGTGCTGGTCTTGCCCCTGGAGAGAAGGGTGATGGCCGTGGACGATGACGAGGAAGAGGAGTTTTGCACCTTGGCGTTGGTGATGACTTTTACTTTGAGGCCCTCGAGGGTTCGCTTGGCGGCTTCCCGAACAGAGGCGGCGTACTTGGGGTCGAAGGGCAGGTCGTCGGAGACGATGAGGGTTATCTCTTTGAGGCCGGTGGAGGCGTATTCCTGGCCTAGTTCTCCGGCAACTTCAACGCCGGTGAACCCGCCACCGGCGATGACGATGGACTTTGCGTTCTTTATGCGTTGTTGCCAGGTGTGGAGGGCTTGCTTGGTGGTGTCGGTGTTGGCGATGGTCTTGAAGGGCATGTCCTCCTTGAAGGTGCTGCCTGTGGCGACGATGCTGATTGAAGGGATGCACGTTAGGAATAAAGAGCTAGCCTTGAGATGAGGGAGGGGAGGAAGAGGAGACCGAGGGTGACGTACAGTTCATCGTATGGGATGGCCCGCGAGGAGCCATCGTTGCCGGTCACTTGAACGGTATTGCTCCCCGGGTCCACCTTTTCGGCTTTGCCCAGGACTATTTCATACTGCTCAGAGGGGTATTTGGCAAAGGCGGGCGCGATAGGAACGAAGACTTTATCGTCTGCCAGCATGTCCGGAAGGATAGCGCGCACCGCGGCGAAGCACCAGAAAAGGTGAGTGTTCGGTGCCACGATTACTACCTTGATGCCTCCAGCGACCCTAGGAGCCGTGTGTTTGAGGAGGTAGTGAGCTGCTGGTATGCCGCCGGGACCAGCGCCTAGGATGACCATCGTCTTCACCATGGTGAGCTGTACTACTTCTGACTTGAATGATATTCCGACGAGAGGTTCGTGCTCTAGGAGAGGCAAGAGAGAAGGACGGCAATGTCTGCGCGGAGGACTCTTGATTCGAGAAGCTAAGGATGATGGAAATCTAGACAGGACAGCAGAATACCTAGCCAGGCAGGCAAGAGTCTTTATACCACTTGGCTCATACCAGCTCGACATTTGGTTTACAAATAAGTCTCCGGGTTTTCTGCCGTGTCTAGGGATCCCTTCCGAACCGTATCTGCGAAACAGTGGAGAGCCATGGCCCATGGCGGGTTACAGTCACGGACTCATGACAAAGCTTGGTTGCATTTGGGTAAGGGCGGCATCGAGAATCCGCTGTTTGAATCCATCATCTCCAAAAGTGAGACCTGGGCCTGACGCGCGCGGGAGTCCCAAGGGTTTCCTGGTGACATCCCGCGCGGTGTCCGAATGCGGTTAGCGTCCGCGGTATTAGTCGAGCTGCCAATGACACTGCGCGCGTGGGAGAGTCTTATCTTTAATCAAGATCATCCAGGGACTGCATCCCACGACAAGTGATACGAGTAAACATAACGAATAATCGAGAAATTGTACACTTTAGAAATCCATCGAGGCGATAGGCAAGGTGAGATAATCATGTGCATTTCGAGGCAGACTATTTCGCATGTTCCCGTCACAAAGCAAACATCACAGCCCCCACGGCTACAATCCCTCCCACCAGCGCTGTCCCTGGCTTCCTCTCGACACCCGCAGCCGTCACCACGTCAGAAGTCGCGGAGCCCGAAGCGGCTGTTCCGCTTCCCGTTGGTGTCACAGTACCAGCTCCGGCCGTTGCAGAGGGGCTAGTTGCGGGTCCAGGGTTGGTGACGTTGTAAAAGTTTCCAGCAACAACCTTATCAACGAGCTCTGCCTCTGTGAGAACCTCCTGTGCGTTGAACCCTCTCAGCGTGGCCGCGGCAGACCGCAGGATTTCTGTACCTTCGGTCGTGATATTGCTTGTGTCGACGAGGATCTGGGTGTATCTGTGGCTGAGCGGGATGCGAGCAGGTGGGTTGGGGCCAAAGTAGGCCACGATGGGTGCCGTGTTGGTACTGTTTTCCAGGAGAAAGGCTCTGATGGCGCCTGTGGTGGTGTTGAGCTGGGTAGGCACCGTGGCAGGAGCGAGGCCGGTCTGCATCCAGTGCAGAAGAGTGTTCGTGGCAGGCGGGTTGTCCGTGGGAATGTCGAGGTCGATCATGAGAACCGCGTAGGAGGTTCCGTTCAGGCGTGCAACTGTCGCAAGGCGAGGCTGAGGGATGGTTACTGTGGTTCCGTTAGCATCTCGGTACAGTGAGGATCGAGACTATGGGGTATCCTGACCATCTCTCGCCACGACTACTCCATTCCGAGGCGCAAAGCCCCTGTATTCAACAATGAGGTCGGTGAGTGAAGCCGGTTCAAACCCCTCTGGAGTCCTGGCTAAGACCGCCG
This sequence comes from Podospora australis, assembly GCA_033296905.1. Classification (NCBI taxonomy): domain Eukaryota; kingdom Fungi; phylum Ascomycota; class Sordariomycetes; order Sordariales; family Podosporaceae; genus Podospora; species Podospora australis. Next base: position 619,656 of record MU864352.1, read on the forward strand.
TAGTGGCCATGAGGAAAGCAAGACACTTGGAAATCATGTTGGTGGTGATGATGATAAAAGCGACAAGGTATGAAATTATGGCTCGAGGCAAGTCCAGCAAGCCGACGAAAAAGTTACAGTCACAATGTAAGGTAGCCAACACCAAAAGTCAACATGTTGCGAATGAAGGAGAAACAACCATGATATCTACATACAACAGCGCGTCGACTTTCTTTTCTCTTTCGACGGCTCTCTTTTTTGCGAGAAATCGGCATATGCCAACTTGCTCTTGGCGGCGGGATCTTCATCGACACATTGACTGATGGCGACTGCCTGAAACTCTTCTTGTCACGGCCCCCGCACCCGGCAATGCTCGAAGCATGGAAGCACAGATCTGGATGTAACGGTAGGCATTCACACCATCGGGCCTGAGCAAGCGATCGGCAGGAGAATTTTGGAGATCGGGGAAGGGAAGTAAAAGCCGGACTAGGAGTAGGTATTTGGTAGTGAAACTTGCGATGCATCCTGCCCACACCATTCCACATGAATTGTTTGGTTTATTGGCCATTCTGTATATTCTATGAGGAATTCTGGTGAAGATAAATGAACCCCAAGGTGAGCAAAATCGACCATGCCTTGTTTCCAGACTTTCTTGATGAGTCAACCGGCCAATTGACGTACCGCAATACCTCCATGGTTTGAGAAGAAAACCTATATTCGAATGCTTTGTGCCTGAGCTAAGATGGTATTCCTGAACTGCATCGAGCCAAGTTAGAGAGCATAAGAACACAACGTCGGGCCTGTAGGAATATTAGAAGAAAAGGCTGCACACCCTCAGTGTTGCCGTTGAGAAGGCAGTGGTATCACAAAAGCATCATTAAGCCGCGTCCTTTTTCCGTCCGAAGATCCCCAAGAACCGCCGTTGCTTGACTTCAACGGTGTATGGCTTCAACGGAAACGTAGGCCGCACGTTGTATTCCTCTTCTTCAGATTCTGCAGTGCTTATAGGCACTGATTGCCATTTCCTCTGTGGAATTTCACCTAGTTTTGTGCTGTCTGATGCGAAAGACATTATGGAGTACCTGTTGGTACCTGCTCCTCTCACACCCGGTTTTGGCGAGGTACTAATCGGGCGGAGATGCGAATGCTGCTGGAGTTTGGTATCAGGCGGTTTCGGGGAAGTGCTTTCTGGACTGGGTGGCGAGTCTGCGGAGGGCTTGATAGGATCTGATGGCTCTTTCGAAGTGATTTCCGAATGAACACGATCAGGAACCGCTTGGACCTCTGGTGATTTTGGCGAATCTGTCTCTGGCCGGCTACGCTTAGGAGCAGCTTTGGTTTTTGGTGGGATTGGTGAGATGCTTGCTGGGCGAGTTTTGTTAGGGACCGTTTTAGTCTCCAGTGGCTTTGAAGAGGCTGGTATGTGTGGTGCTGGCTTCGGAAGATCAGATGCTGACGAGGCCACTTTCGGTGTAGAACGTTTCGATGGTGACTTTGACAGCTTGCCCGTTGATGGCATCTTGTTGCCCGTTGGCGATATCTTGCTGTTCTCGTGGTTGGGGGCTGGTGACTGCTTCTTTATTGGCGATGTCTTTGGCTGGGTCGAGTCTCTCTTTGGTTTAGAAGACGACTGAACAGAGGTGGATGATGAGCGATGCTTGTGTCGGGTTGGTCGTTGAGACTTTGACGTCCAAGAGGACGCCTTGGATGACGCTTTGGATGAAGCCTTTGATGAGGATGAGACTAATGATGACCGTGAGGGACTTCCCAGCCTGCGAGACAGGCTATCAATGGCCTTGATTGCCTCAATACGAGAGGCATTGGACAGCGACATAAGAGACTCGTAGTCCAGATCAGGTCCTTGCTTTGTGCTGGAGATGCGCAGGAGGTTTACAATTGCACCTTTAAGACGCTTCAGAACTCGATCAAGCGCTGAGATAGCGCGGGCTTCGAACGGGCCGTGGTTAGCAGTCGAAGAGACTGATTATTGTCACAGGGGTCACTCACCATCTCCCTTCTTGAACCGATTTCCAGATTCAGATGCTCGTGACAAGTATGCACGCTCGACCAGCTCGCGGTCTGACTTCAATGATTTGCGCAGATGAACTTGCTTGTCCGCCACACCGCTCTCTGGCGTGCTCGGCTCATCGCTACGGTGGTGCCGGAAGGCCTTGAGAAGAGAAATGCAGTTTGAGTAAGTCTCTAGAAGGGCAGTGATACTATTGCCGAAGGCCATCATGAAAACTCAAAAGGGTCGATTTTCTGGCCGGATATGGAATTGATTTCTGGATCATCACACATAAGGCCTTGGAGATCACCAGAGACTAATAAGACTGGGCATACAAGAGGCTTGGGTCTTGGAGGGCATATGGAACAACGCTGTTACGGGTCGAGAAGCAAACGCGGGGCTTGCTAGTAGATCCTGGATCGTGCCTGGCTATCTTTCGCAGAGGAAAAGAAGCCAATGACCAGTAGTTCTGTAACCGCCGGACCAAAGGGCCTGCATCTGGTGATGGTGGGTTACAGCCAATCGTGCTCTTTTTATTTACATCGCGGGGTTCAGACGCAGCGTTTTGTTGCACATGCACATGATAGATCAAATACTGTACTATATGCATGGAATACAAGGATACCTGGTAAAGCCCCATGACTACCTTGACTCTACCTTAGAGCGCGACAGTCGCATTTCTCGAGATGTTTGCTGATTGATGCAACCTAGCGTGAGGAACGATTGCTGCTTGCAAAACGGTGCGGTTGACGATGGGTGAACCAGACGGGCAATGGAATTATTGGACGATGTCACCAGTCCTGCAACAGAACTGAAATCGAAGAGTATCGTGTATGTACTGCCTCAGGATTGCTGAATTCCCTTTGTGTTGCTGGTAATCCAAGGCCAATAGTTGTTGTCCAAGATCAAGGAAAGTTGAAGAGAGAGTTCCAAGTTCCAGTTTGACTGGCAACCCTCTGACTTGCAGCTGTTTGCAGCTGGATGGCCAATCAGCAGGCAGCCTTCTTTGTTACAGTAGGATTTACGAAGAGGTACCACACCTCCGGCCCGCGCTCCTTGAGTCCTTGCACGCCATTGTTACAGAATCAGGCCCGGTGGCGATAAGACTCGCCCAGCCATTATCTACAGTACCTCTATTCGTACCTACTAAACCAGGCTCGAGCCCTTCGACATCGAAAGCGAAGCCGTAGTCTTCGTGCGGCTGCATCTTCACGCCATCGCGAAAATTATCTACCAAGACACAAAAATGCGATTGTCTTTACCGAGGAACCTTTCATTGCCTGTCGCTGCCCTCGCTGTCGCCCTTGCTTTCCCCACCACTGCCGAAGCCGCTGGGATTATTCCTCGGGGCGATGGAGGCCGCAGCAGCGCGACGACAACATTTCCGTTTCTAAGATGGCTCCACGACAGCGCCGTTGAAGCGGTATTTGGAAAATCCTCGGGTGCAGACAGTGTCGAACAGCATGTTCCCAGCCCAGAATTGTATACCCGCCATCGAGACAATATCGTGGTCCGCTTCAATGTGACCACCTCCGAGGAAGAGCGTGCGCTTGCTCAGGCCGCGCAGCAGATGTTGCTGGATGTCTGGGCCTTCACACCTGAATATGTCGACATCAGAGTACGGAATGTCGACTTCAAGGCTATGCTCCGCCTATTGCCGAAGTCCTTACGACAACCTTCCATTTTAATTCCAGATGTGGCAGCCGCTGCGTGGGCGACATTCCCGTCACAGACAGCCAACAAGCCTAGCTTGAGCAAGAACAGTGTTGATGCTGTCCTTGACAGCGTGCGCACTTCATCTGACGGTGTCGACAACATCTTTTTCAAGGCGTATCAGCCACTCTCGGTGCGTATACTGTTACGTCGGCCCCGTATTGACACCCTATCGCTAACAGATGTCCTAGGTGATCACAAGATGGATGGGCCTCATGGAGGCCATGTTTCCCTCTCTCGTTCAGATGATAAGCATTGGAAAATCCTACGAAGGGAGAGATGTTCATGCGCTACGTGTTGGTGCCCGCGTTTCCGATAACAGTGACCCGGTCAGAAAGACGATCTTGGTAACGGGAGGACTTCACGGTCGTGAATGGATATCTACGAGCACGGTGACGTATCTGATGTGGTCCGCTATCACAGCCTACGGCAAAGAACCAATGATTACGAAGCTCCTTGACAAGTTCGACATCGTCTTCATACCAGTGCTCAACCCGGACGGCTACGAGTATACATGGCAGACCGACCGTCTCTGGCGCAAGTCGAGACAAAAGACCAAGACACGGATGTGCCATGGATTTGATCTGGACCACACGTTCGGATATGCGTGGGAGAAGTCAAGTAATCAGGTCGACCCCTGCTCAGAGAGCTACGGGGGCGAGTCGCCTTTTCAAGCTGTCGAGGCTTCGGCCCTCGCCGAATGGGCTAAAAACGAAACCCAACATGCCGTCCAATTTGTCGGATTCCTTGATCTGCACTCTTACTCGCAACAAATCCTGTTCCCCTACACGTACAGCTGCTCAACTGACCCGCCCAACCTCGAGAACCTGATGGAACTGGGAGTTGGGCTGGCCAAAGCTATCCGGCTGTCGAGCGGCGAGTCGTACAGCGTCGATTCGGCTTGCGAGGGTGCTGTGGCTTCTTCTTCTTCTTCCAGTACGAGTGACCCCTCTCCGCGTGTCGAGTCTGGTGGCGGCTCGGCCATCGACTGGTTCTATCACGAGCTTGGAGCCCGTTACAGCTATCAAATTAAGCTTAGGGACACTGGAAGCTACGGCTTTCTCCTCCCCGCTGAACACATCATTCCTACGGGCGAGGAAATGTTGAACGCCCTCAAGTATTTTGGCGACTTCCTCCTTGGAAACAACGGGATTGAGAAGGGGTCACAATTTAGCCCGCCGTCTGACCTGTGGCGGGACCTGAGGAGACGTACGAAATAAGTGTGCTTCTCATTGGAAAAGGGGGGAGAAAGAAACAGGAAAAGCGAAAGTCGATGGCGTTAACGGTGGACAAGGCTGGGTATTTCAATTTTTGGATGATTTTGACGAATTCGACATGACGGAGAAGGAGGGGTACTAACACGTTTACCATGCATGTGTAATACAATTGGATAATTACCAGCGGCGGTCTTGGACGGTGTTTTGTGTGAGACAGGCAATAAAGCAAAAGCGCATTACTCAAAGGCGTGGTCTTTGGCTCCTGGACGTGTTTCCGCATGGCCGTTAGGCACCCGGAAAATAATTATTGTCATTATTGTATGTCCAGTGTGCACAAGTACGGGTGGATGTGTTCAACAAAACAGATCCCACCCTGATGACTTTCCATTGCAGCCGCAACCGTCAAGTACTTCAATCTGGAAGCGGTGCGAATTGAGCTGTTGTTGAGCCGGTTACATGGACCCTCAGGAAGCTTAACACTGTTTGAAAGTCTGGAACCGTACAGAGTCGTACCCGTCGTCTGGGCTATCTTATCGAAGGTGTCCATTGTCTAATGCATGGAAGCTTCAAGTTGCGGGTGCTCGGTTCCCAACAGGGTACAGTTGGAACAGAACTTTTCTGAGGCGTACGCGTATGCAACACATGGTTTCTTGTTTCTCTGTGATTTTCCACCTCAGAAGAGCTGGTATCCGGGTTTTCCGTGCATCATCCACAGGAAGTGCACCTCGCAAGGAGATTGTATTCCAAGTTCTTAATGATTAGTATGTAAAGCTTGTTGCCAATTCGTAGTGTTGTTCGTGGTTGAGCTCCCTTCAGAAATAACTTTCAGGGGTGTTGCGTGTCTTCTGCCCCGCGATCTGCAGTTAAAATCATTTTAAGGAATTGGCAGGGAGCAGAACAACCAAAGAGCGAAGGCGGGTGGCTGACTGGAGCACGATTGGTGCTAGCACCAAGAAAGTGGGGGCACGCAGCGCTCATCTTGGAAGGAGCTGAGTCTTTGTTCGCTTCGGTGGATCCACCGCAGCCCACCCACTTGACGCTTTCTTGGCTTTGGCTTTTGGGTGCTTTGGGAACAAGTGGGAACCCGAGCCTGCGGACTTGCAGCAGTGGTCGACATAGTGGACGCTCCGCCAGCCAGGTACCGCCAGGAGTGATGAAGGAACAACCCTCCGACACTGGACTCTCCCAGTCCCATCATTCTCACCTGTCTGCCCGCCCTACCTAGGAAATAATCGACCGTTTTTATTCGATACAATTCAGACTGCAATCTCACCACGGGGTTTTCCATTTCAGCCCAAAACCACCGCCTGTGATTGTGGCGACGCCAATCTCACTCTTTTTTCCTTCTCTTTTTTGTCTTTTTTTTTTTTTTTTTTTTTTTCGCACTCTCTTGTTTTTTTTCGGCGACATCCCGCCTCTCTAGCTTCGAAATATCCAAAGGCCCGCTCTTGACGGACGGGCGATTTACGGTTAATTTAACGAGATACCGGGGGGAGCTGGAGAGAGACTTCACCTCATCATTGACAGTTGTTTTGTGGCCCGGCGACAGTCTTTTCATCATCATCCATGGACTATGACGATCGCAAATACCTATAAACCACCATGCCGTTCTTACGACGCCGTGGCAATGTGGCCAGCGAGACGGACATGCGACGGCACTCATCGCTGCTGGACGCTTTCGCAGCCGCACCACCCCCTTTAAAAGAAACCACTTGCCCTTCCGAGCCGAACTCCGACCTGTCAGTCCTGTCGTCGGTGGCAGAAGACACGACCTCCTCCGCGTCGGCGAGCATCCCTACCTCACCGGCAGAAGTTCCCCGCGACAGCATCTCTGCGGCTTCTAGTCATGCCGCCCCATCCGTCATCGACTACTCCGAGCCCCGCGCGTCGCTTGCCATCCCCGATGAATCTCAGAAGCACCGACGCTTCTCGATGCTTAGGTTTCGCAATGCCTCTGACTCTCAACTGGCGACAAAGGCAAAGTTGCATGCCGCTGCTCAACAGGCGCCTCCTATGCCACGCCGTACGTGCCTCTCTGTCGCATTTCGCGACTGCTTTTCTCGGCCAAGTCGTATCAGCTCCAAGTTACTTACAAACACGCGTTTAGCTCCCGAGATCATTACCACCGCCCCGACATTCGACCCGATTGCTCCTCGGAAGAAATCGTCTCGGATGAACTTCGCTGCACGACTACGCCGTTCAGGCGAGATGTCCAGAACCGAGCTGGGAGATGAAGTGAATCACATCTTGGGCGGTAAGGGCGAGAGGCGAGTGTCTCGGGTCCCTGAGGAGAGCAGCAACGGGAAGCAGAGTGTCACATTCGACGACGACCCGAAACGATCATCTTACCCTAATGCACCACCAGCGTACGGCGATGACCATACGTCAACACTTGCGCTACCCACGAACAACCGGCTATCGGAATCTTCGAGGTCGGACGCAAGTTCGGGAGACAGGGTTTACGGAAGTACGACGACGACCACACACACGGTCTCCACAACTACCACCTTCTTCAAGCTTGGGCGTAACAAGAAGAAGCAATCAGACTCTCTCTTTCCGATCGCACATCTCCAACCGAAAAACTTATCTGCCCTCACCAATAACTCGAATCTGTCAAGCTCATCACTCGTCGTTCCGAACTCTGACAGTAACGACAGATCGGTCACCAAATCTCCACAAGGCTCGCAACTCACCCCGACTCCCTCAAGGACACCATCCAGAAATGGTGCTGCAACTCCACCACCCCAAACGGTTGCCCTACCCGGCAAGCAAGGCGCGTCGTCACCCGCAACTGCATTGTTTAGGCCCACCTCCAGGCATTCTGGTCACTCTTCGCCGACCAGAACCTATTTACACCGGAGAGGTAGATCCTCGACGATGAGCTCTCTTGGCAGAAATTCTCCAAGGGAGTCCGAAGAACATCTGTCTCTGCCGAATGCTAGAACCTCGATATCTACCGGTCGGAAGAGCTTTAGTGATCTTCTTGGTCTCAGCAGGCTACGACAAGGTGCAGATACCGTCTCGTCTCGACACGGAACTTTGACCCCTGCAACACCCGGGAGCGCATCGAAAAACAACTCTCTTCAAATATCCAGAGAGTCGGTAATTCTTCCAGAACGACGGGAAGATGATACCCCGGCAAAGTATCTGGAACGTTTGCTGGAAGTTGTTAGTCGAAGTGTGGTTGCGGCGGCTCTATCCAAAAACACAGAGCAATTCGCCCAGGCCGTGCTCCGGAGTTATATGCGCGGGTTCATGTTTTTTGGAGACCCAATGGATATGGCTCTGAGGAAACTTCTGATGGAGGCGGAGTTGCCCAAAGAGACACAGCAAATCGACCGATTTGTGCAGGCATTTGCGAATCGATACCATGAGTGCAATCCGGGAATCTACGCGTCTCCGGATCAAGCCTACTTTATCGCCTTCTCTTTATTAATCCTCCACACTGACGTTTTCAACAAGAATAACAAACACAAGATGCAGAAAGCAGATTATCTGAAAAACACCCGAGGCGAGGGGATCTTTGACGAGATTCTCGAGGTCTTCTACGACAACATCACCTACACCCCGTTCATCCATGTTGAGGATGACTTGGATATCAACGGAGAGCGGATAATCCCTCACAAGGCACGGAAGAAGCCATTGTTTCTCAACGGACCACAAGACCCGGTGAAGAGAGTCACAAAGGAGCCTGTTGATCCATATACTCTCATTCTTGATAACAAGCTCGACCTCCTCAGGCCCAATTTAAAGGACGTGATGCATTTGGACGACCCATATAACTACCTCGGCACTGCCAAAGCACTCAACATGAAAGAGCTCCAGAAGACCTTTTTCAAGACAGGTGTGCTGCAAATTGTCTCCGCTAGATCTCGACCAGATGCTTTCATGACAGAAAAGACCGCCACCAACCCCGAGGAAGCTCACCCTGGAATTGTGGACATCAAAATCACCAAGGTTGGCTTGTTATGGAGGAAGGATGCCAAAAAGAAGAAGACAAGGTCACCATGGCAGGAGTGGGGCGCCATCCTCACTGGTGCTCAGCTTTACTTCTTCCGCAACACTGCATGGATCAAACATCTGATGCACCAGCAGAAAGACCATCTCAGAAAGGGTCACGATGGAGATCCTTGCATCTTCAAACCACCACTGGATCAATTCAAGCCCGACGCACTGATGTCGACAGATGGTGCTGTAGCTTTGATGGATTCAAGTTACAACAAGCACAAGCACGCTTTTGTCTACGTCAGACATGGTGGGCTCGAGGAAGTGCTCCTGGCAGAGGACGAAGACGAGATGAACGACTGGCTAGCGAAGCTCAACTATGCCGCTGCCTTCAGGACTTCGGGCGTTCGTATGCGTGGCGTCATAGGAGGCAACCTTGACGGTCAAGGGCGACGCGCACTGCGGAGACTTGATGGCGACAATGTGCAGGTAATTCAGACGCCGACAGGCGAAGTCACCGTGTCCCGCAGCCGGATAGACCACAAGATGGCGCAAGATATCCTGGCTGCGCGAAGGGAAATCATGACCCAGAAAATTGCAGATGCCAATGAGAAACTGGAGGAAATCGAGAAGACGCTCGCCGCCCAGCACAGGAACGCTAGGCATCTTCAAATTTTGGCGCCTATTGCGCCAAAGACCCGGGACTCTATCCTCCTGTCCGCCGCACGGTTATCTGCACAATTGAAGTGGACCCGAATGGAGATCTGGAAATTGAAGTGCCATCGTGATATTCTCCTCATGGACCTCGACGAGGAGCGTCAGCTTCTCGAAGAGCCCGCAGGTTCGCCGGCGAAACCTTTAACCAAGCAGGACTCCAAGGGAAGCAACCTTGCAGCCCAGAAGAGTCCGCGGTCTCCAGCTCAGCTCTCACTCACCAGGACTTCTACCATCACGAGCACACATTCTGACGGCAACACGTCTCCCGCCACGGAAGTCTTCCAGACGCCGCCCACAAGCGCAACGTCCCCAAGTTTCCAACCACCGGAACGGACGTGGGAATCACCAGCGATAGCCTTCGAGCATGGGGATCTTCGAAAGGCGTCAGTCTCAACCGCAATCTCATCCAATCTGTCTGTGCCTGCGACGCCTCCCCGGAACAGGGTCGGGACAAGCACTACCAGCGAGAACCCCAAGCTGGACGGCGATGATGAAGTGGATGCAGATGAGCGGGATCTGCTTGCGCAGGCCGGACTGCTAGAGGCTAGTGCGTCTGAAACTAGAACTTCGGCTCCAGGGGTGGATGCGGAAGACACGCCAGATAGACGGGGCCGTGGCTCTAATAGTGCCTCTGGCGACCGCACCAACATCCGCCGTAGCCTTCAACGTACCCTTAGAGAGGGTGCTGGTCACCTGTCGCACCACCGTCACCGGAAAGGCAAAGACTCGACAGGAAGCGCTGTCAATAATGATGAAAACAACCGCGAGTCTCCGGACGTTTTGCCACGAGGAACCGGTTCTTTCGTTGTTCATGGCAAGAAGGCCTCGGTGGTCAACTTCGACAGCGATCTGCAAATCCAGGGCATCGCAGTGGAGGAGCGCATTCGCCAGCGAATGCAGCGTGACGATGGAACAGGCAGTGTTCGGAGCGGACCTAGTGAAGGCACCGACTTTCAGTCAATCCTCACTGCTCGATCCATCTCGGAGCGCGAACACCGTGGGTCTGCCGCCAGTGCAAGTACTGCCACAGCCAGGAGTTTCCGTGAGCTACATAGGAAATACTCATCTGCCCACGCTGTCCATAAGACAATGGGGAACTTGGCGCTTCCATCTGATGAGGACAGTGATGCCGCTATCAGCTTCTCAGATGGCCGCCACACGCCCTTACCCCCCATTGAAGGCGAGGAGGAGCTCGAACAGGAACGGGCACTCACCGAGTTCCACCCCAACCGGCTTCAAAGCGCTCTCGAGGATGAGTTCACTCCCCCACCAAGCCGTGAAGAACGCAATACCGTGTATTTTACTCCCGAGCCACCCGGCTCTCCCGTCAAGGAGCCGGCGACGACTGCCGAGAAGAATGATGTCGATGAGGCCCCCGCTGAAGGTCCAAGAGACGGCGGGGACCGCATCGCCAGCCCACCACTTCAAGCCGTCGGCGCATGATAATAATCCCTTATTACCTTCATGACGACGTCTCCGACTACCACTTTATCAGCATCAGCATTTCGCCATTTCACCACAGACCGAAGACACGGCCGTGGGTACGCGCCACTCCTTTATGTAAAGACTCACGTCAGCAAGACTTTTTTCTCTTTCTTTTTTCGCTTCATATCCTCTGGGAAACGAATTTCCTATTCTCTTCTTTTTTCAGTATAGCATTGTATAATGTACCACAAACCACACGATAAGGGCAAGAACTTAAAAGGCAAAAAGAGAAATGAAAGGGGGGGGCGGCACTTGATAATTGAAGCTGGCCGGGTTGGGTGGTTTGATTGTCTGGGATTTTTTATCTCTGGCTGTTTTATTTTTTGCCCTATTTTTTTCTTCTCTGGGTTTAAAGGAGGGGGGAATGAGACGGATTTCCATTCTGTTCCCTAGTGTTTGAGAAAACGGAAGAATAGCAACGCAGAACTTCCTACTACTACACAGACATATACACACACACACACACACACACACATGTATGCATGTCCTTTAACGCATCGCATACACAACACAATAACACGCTTTCCTTTTTGTCCTGATAGAAAAAAAAAATCACGCTCTCTCGCGCAACCCTTGGTTTTCGTTCTTGTTCTCTTTTTTCTTTTCTTTTCAATAGTATAATACGTTTTTTAGTTGTTATGTCAGACAACGGCTCGTGGCGGACGGAGGTTTATTCCGTTGTTGAAAAAATCAGGGGTGAATGGATGGACAAGTGGTGGTGGTGGTGGTGGCAAGGTTTTCTCTTCTCTTACGAAAACACACATTTTCCTTTTTTCTTTTGTTAATTCCTTATCCGTTGGAGTTTGGGAGCCCTCTCTGGTAGTTTTCGGGAGTGTGTCAAAAATCGGTTTCTTCCTTTGGTTTTTTCATTTCCTTCCCACGTCGTCCCCTTGTTTTCAACACAGGCTGGTAGTAGTAGTAGTAGTAGTAGTCGTAGTAGTAGTAGTAGTAGTAGTAGTAGTAGTAGTAGTAGCAGCAGCAGTAGTAGTTAGGAGAAATGATATTAATGGTTAGATCCAAACCGTCACGTTCTGATAATGTTGTGGGTCATTGTCATAAGAATCTGGTGAAAGAGAAATATAAATTCTTGCTTGCTATACAAATTTCTCCCCAAGTTCACCTCTTCCCCTTCTTCTTCTTCTGTTTGCCACCACCACCACCGCCGCCGCCGCCTCCCGCCTGGACAGCCTTCTCCACCTTGACGGACCCGGCGCCGCCCGCGAGCTCAATAGTCTCTTCGTCACGCACGGGACCGCCTTGCGTCGCCTCGGCGGCCCGCCTTTTGCCCTTCTTGCCCTTGGGGCGGTAGGAGCTCCGATCGCGAAGCGGCAGCCACCGCTCCGGATCGGGCTTCTTGCTGGGGTCGTACGACTTGGGTAGTTTCCGTCTCCGGCGCTTCTTGTCAGCACCCCCTTGCGGCTTATGCTGCTTCTCTTCGGCACCGTCTTCCTCGAGTTTCCGCTTCTTGGAGGGGGGTTGCTGCGGTGCGGGCAGCACGGCCACGCCAGCGTTGATGAGCGCGTTGATATCCACTCCCTGGATAAGTTTCTCGACTGGAGGCAGGGTGCCGAGGTGGGGCTGCACTTTCGCAAAGTCGCTGGTGGCGAAACTGGCGACGAGGCCGGCGGTTCCGGTGCGGTCGCCGGGCTGGGAGGTTACGAGGTGGGAGAAGGCCTCGCCGGCGGCAGCGAGGTCGGATGGGTGTGATGAGCGCAGGAGCTCGATGCCGGCTTCGCGGACGATGGAGCTACCCGTGGTGGAGGAGGAGGAGGAGGAGGAGGCAGATTCGGGCTTGTTTTGCCAGTGGGCTGCTGCCTTGGCCAGCTCGGTGCGGATGGCGGCGTGCCGGCCTTGGGTGCGGTAGAGAGACACGGCGAGAGCGACAAGACCTGGCGCGAAGCGTACGTCGGCGTGCTCGGTTGTGTTGGCTTCCTCGAGACGCTTGAAGAATGCTTCCAGTTGGTCCAAGGCAGGAACTGGGTTCTGGAGTTGGATGTAGAGCTGGATAACGGTTAGGAGGAGGCCGATATCGAAGGGTCGTTTTGCGAGCAGTGGGAGGATCTTGTTGAGGGCCTCTTTGCCGGTCTGCATCTCGGCAGCACCGGCAGCCTCGAGAAGTCCAAGATTGCAGCTGGCGCTGGAGGTGGAGGGAACCTCATCTTTGGACAGGAGTCTGATGGCGGTCCTTTCTACTCCGTCGTACTTTTGTGACTGAAGGTCACCAACGTGCTTGTTCTTCAGCAGGGTGGTGTTCTGAAATTGAAACAAACGGTCGTTGCCCTTGATCTCTGGGAGAGATTGTGATAACCTCTGCGCCATGAAAGGATTCTCGCCGGCCTGTAAGATTAGGTTATTTGTGTGAGCGAGGACCTTGGTCGAGGCGTCCGATACGCTTCGTCGGTTGTTAGCAGGGTGTGGTGGGTTATGGAAATATACCGAAGTTGTACTTACTCGGAGAGATTGATGATCTTCTGAATGCTTGCGGCGTCCTCGAGCTTGCCTAGCCTGGTGAAGACATATGCTTGCTGTACCAGAATTGGTACCAATTCAGCCTTCTTTTCCTCCTCATCCAGATCCTCTGTGGCCTCGCAAAGATCCCTCGAACGTTTGAGCAATACAGCGGCCTTCGCAAAGTCTCCGCTTGATATGCAGATACAGGCAGCGTTGTAAGCTGTTTCAAATGCCTCCAAGTCCTCTCTCGTTGGCTGCTTTCCTGCTTCTGGCACGGCTGACCCCTTCCCTTGCCATTGTAGTTGTGCGTAGGCGGCCGACAGGTTGATCCGTAGGTCATTTTCTTCGCCGTACTGTGCGCCTTGCTCGTCCTCACGGAGGTTCTGGTAGATAGCCGCGGCGCGCTCAAACTTTTCGAGGCGGTAGGCCACCTGGCCGGCTACGTGCTTCGATCCCCTTTGGCTCTTCCCACTATCGGATGAAATACTGCGCAAGGTTGTTTCGGCGGCTTCCAGGTCGCCAGTCTTGTACAGCGCATACGCCTTTTCGAAGGAGCAGACCTGATCCAGAGCCTCGCCGGCCTCGGAGATGACGCGCAGGGCGTCGTCGTAGCGGTCGAGCTTCAGGAGTGCGACCACGCGTGTGTGTTGGGCGGTGGCCAGGTCGGGGCCTTGGACCTTTGCAGAGCGTACGGCGGCAGTTGCGAGCTTGAGGGCTTCATCGTGGTCTTCGATAGACGCACCCCTGAGGAGGGAGTTGAGAGCCGCGACGGCGGGGTCTGCCATGATGTCGCAGGTATTGGGTTGGTTTTGGAGCGTGTTCGTTTAGGCTCGTGCATATATTCGGGGTTCTCCGCCGCTGCTGGGAGAACCTCGCTCCAAGGGATGGGACTTGTGATGGTCGGTACGAATATAAACGGTAGTATCCAACGTAGGATGCCCGGTGGACTGCGGGTTGGTGGATGGTCCGGCCTTGGCTGGGATCTGCTACCGTACTTTGGGGGGGAGGACGGCGAACTGACTGACTGTGGACAGTGGATAGTAACAGTGGACAGTTCTGGCTGGACTCCTGGGAGGTTGGACTGCGGGGCAGCTCCTTGGAGCAATTTTGGATAATTTTTGTGGGGTAGGTAAGGATTGCGAAAGTGGGGAAGAGACCATGGGGTGAGCTTCTCTTCTTTAGGTACATTCTCTCACCTTTTCTCTTCACCTTGATTTCCTCCTTCATCCTCACCTACCTCACCACTGGCAGCAATCACGACCATACATAACACATGTCTCTACAAATTGAGCATGCAAGTTAAGTGATTGGGGCGGATTCGAGAGGCGCAACCACTTTACACTATATTAACTCACTACCGACACCCATATACTTTCCAACTCAACTGTGTCAATGTTCAGGGGTAACACCTCCCACAGCTCCGGTCCTCTCTCAGTTCCATTTCCACCAATCATCCCGAGCTGTGTATACAGCGTATGAGGCTTCACTATCATCTGCAATGGATCGAAGGAGAACATCTATTTCAACAATTGCCACGCTCGGGACTTCTTTTTCTGCCTTGATACCCTTCTCTTTTCTCTACCTCCTTTTCATGCCGTTTTTCCTTGCAGCTGCCATCTATTTTTGATCTGTCAGTTTCGGAGAATCCTGTCAAAAGATATCAGCTGAGCCTCATACCAGAAACCCGGGACAGCTCAAGTGAGGTCCTTAGACTCCCAAACCCTTTCCCTCTATTGTTCCGTTCTCTCTGCGGAAGGGTGCCAAGAATAAACAGCCTGGGACCTCGATATTGCTCCCTTTCTGCCCTTGTAACCGTACTTTAACCGCTTGCTAAAGATGGGGGTCGTAGTCTGTATAATGAATGCTACCACCGTTCTAACATATATAGTCTGTATCTGACTATCCATTCGTGATGGCGTTTTTGATCGAGTATGGCGAGAGAGGTCACTGTCGGCACCATGGCGCCTCTATTCGGTCTCGTTACGCTTGCCCTTAGTCTTGTCACTCCAGGATTGGCCTACACCCAGCAGCCCTCGGTCTTTACTTTTGCTGCCAGTGGTCCCGGTTTCCAACTCGGCGGCCCGGGTTTAGCTCCAGAGATCAGAGTTGCCCCGAATGACCTCCCTGGCGTGAAGCGGGTCGCCAACGACCTAGCAATCGACTTTGGGAGAGTACTAGGAGTCAATGGCACGGTGGTGGTCGCAGATTGGAGCTCGACCACCGCTCAGAAGACTAGTTCACGGCCTATTATTCTCGTGGGAACCATGGGACAATCCAGTCTCATCGACAATCTATCCTCTTCCAAAAAAATCGACACAGCAGCTGTCGCCAACAAGTGGGAGACATACACGTACCAGGTGGTACAGTCCCCATGGGATGGCAAGGACTCGGTCTTCGTCATTGCCGGCTCCGATTTGCGTGGCACCGTATTCGGAGTATACGACGTCTCGGAGCATATCGGTGTGTCGCCGTGGCACTATTGGGCTGATGTTCCCGCAACCAAGCGACAGTACATCTGGGCCAACAGTGTTACTCGTACCGAAGGACCACCTTCCATCAAGTTTCGCGGTATCTTCTTGAACGATGAGTCGCCCGGTCTGACTGGCTGGGGTCGGACAAAGTTCAAGGTCAGCCAGTACGGCAGCCCCTTTGTGACTGAGTTCTACCAACTCATTTTTGAGCTGGTGCTCCGGCTCAGGGGAAACTATGTTTGGCCTGCCATGTGGTCTAGTATGTTCTACCTCGACGACCCCAGAAATGGCCCAACGGCCACCGAGTGGGGTATCTTTATGGGTACTAGCCATCACGAACCCATGGCGCGGGCCGACAAGGAGCAAGGCAGATTTCTAAAGGGGTCGTGGGACTGGAGAAGCAACAAGGGCGGTGTCCAAGCCTTCATGGAAGAAGGAGTCACCCGGTCCAAGAATTGGAGCACAATCTACACCTTGGGCATGAGAGGGTCTGGAGATGCCGCATCTGCGACTTTGACATCGGCTGCGCTGGAAGAAGCCATCAGCTGGCAGCAAGGAGTCTTGACGCGGGTCACTGGAAAGCCGCTATCGGAGATCCCACAGGCTTGGGTTATGTACAAAGAAGTGCCCGGGTATTGGCAGAAGGGGATGAAGGTGTCAGACGACGTGACACTTCTCTGGAGTGACGACAACAGGGGCAACATCCGTCGCATCCCCATTGGTAACGAGCCAAACAGAAGAGGCGGCTCGGGCATGTACTACCACTTTGATTACGTCGGTGACCCTCGTAACTATAAGTGGATCAACACAATCCAGCTCCAGAAGACCTGGGAGCAGATGACTCTTGCCCACGACAGCGGAATCCAGAATATCTGGATCGCAAATGTTGGCGATCTCAAGGGATTGGTAAGACTTTGAAACCCAAGATCAGGTAGAGACAACACTGACAGCTATCACAGGAGCTTCCCACCGCTCACTTCATGGCTCTGGCCTGGGACCGAAAAGCCTTTAGTGACTTTGGGAGCACCAAGGAGTGGCTGAAAGTCTGGAGCGCACGACAATGGGGCAAGGCTGCAGGAGATGTCACAGCCTCTATCATGACAAGATATGGCAAGCTCACATCCCGGATGAAATATGAGGACCTTAGCAGAACCCCCTTTGCTTTCAACACCGCCAACTACGACGAAGCCGAGCTTAACTTCAACGAGTGGACGGCTTTGCTGAAGAACGCTCAAGCGGTTCACGACTCACTACCCAAAGATGTCCAAACGTCGTTCTGGGAAGTGGTCTTGCATCCGATAGTAGCTGGCAGAGGTGTCTACGAGATATACACCAAGACTGCCATGGGAAGCATGTACCAGAGCCAGCACCGCGTCAGCGCCAACCAGTTGGCAAGGGATGTCCAGACAGCGTTCGCCGCGGACTCAGCGATCACGAAGCAGTACCACAGCATCCTGAACGGCAAATGGAACAACGTCATGGCTCAGACTCATATTGGGTACAACAACTGGCAAGAGCCTGCCTCCCACTCACTCCCCAAGTTGAGCTGGCTGACGACCGCAGCCAAGAATGCCCTCATGGGTGTCGCAGCTCAGGGCGGCACTGCTGCCTTTCCAGGCACTGCACGGCTCACGCTCCCTGCCATCAGTCCATGGATTGCACCCTCAGACCAGCGTTGGCTGGAGGTCTTCAGCCGCGATAACGGCACGTTTACCTACCGCATCACCTCCAATGCCTCATTCGTCAGTGTAACAAACGCAGAGCAGACTCTTTCGACCCCCGCAACAAC
Organism: Podospora australis; assembly: GCA_033296905.1. NCBI lineage: Eukaryota > Fungi > Ascomycota > Sordariomycetes > Sordariales > Podosporaceae > Podospora > Podospora australis. The sequence continues at coordinate 637,431 of MU864352.1, forward strand.
ACAAATTCGCTCCGTCATCTCTGTTGACTGGGCCTCGGCGCCTGCTGGAGTCAGTACTGTTGGTCTCACCGTCACCAACCTCAATGCGACAGGCACAACTGCAACTGTCATCCTCCCCGTTCAAAACAACAAGGTCCCAGCAGATTTCAAGGGCCATGTCGAAGCCAACAGCGTCGTCTCGATTGAAGCAGAGCATTACTCATCTGCATCCTCGTCGGAGTACATTGTCATTCCCGACTATGGTCGTACCCTATCGGGGGTGAAGCTTCCGCCCAAGACGCCATCGCAACCTGCCGGCAAGGGCCATGTCCTTGTCTACCCGTTCTACACCTTTACGGACGTGAGCGCGGCATCTCTCACTGTTTACCTCTCTCCGTCAGAGAATGCCAACCCGAATAGCCCCAACAAATATACCTTTACTGTAGATGGCGGGTCGCAGACGACAGTGCAGCCTGTGCCTCTCAACGATGGGAGCAGCCAACCGGCTGGCTGGTCTGAGGCTGTTATTCAGGGTTCATATGTGCGCAAGTCCAATATCGGAAGAATCGCCGCTGGCAAGCACGAGCTCAAGGTCTACCTCCATGAACCGACGATGGTGCTGACCAAGTTGGTGATTGATCTCGGAGGGCTAAAGCCGAGCATGATGGGGCCGCCGGAAAGTGCTAGAGTCTGATTCTGCATTGTAGTGTACTTGAGCATGCAATATTACTACAGTCTACTTGCTTATCGTATTGCTTCTTTCTTGTTTTTTATTGTTTTTATGTTTTGTCAAAGTCTCCCCCTATCATGGATTCTGTGAGAACCCTTTTGGGCACTTACACGATAAGAGAAATGACGTGTGTGGCCCGTGCACCCTGCAATTTTCCGTTTGGCGTCGCCAATCTTTGAAGCCTTCGCCAGTTTCAGTGTGCACGGCTGACAGATTCCACTATTATTATCGACTCAACTTGCATTTTGGGAGTAATTACCGGTCTGCAGTCACTCGTTTCAAACGGTCGCATCTGGATCTGGATATTTCATTTTCGCTCGTTACAACTTTTGGACTCAAAATAAAGCAAAACTAAAACAGGAAATGATTGGAATTACACCCACTAGCGCTGCACTCCGGGCGGGATGCGCGGCAGCGCGCCGGTTCATGCCGACTTCGGCGGCGGCGCCGGCACGGACGAGGAGGCTATTCGCGGCGGCTGCTTCATCCTCGTCAAACTTTTCCACCGTGTCCCTGGCATACGACCTACACAAACCGGAACAGCCAGTGCACGATGAGAAGACGTCGCCCATTATTGTGATGCACGGGCTGTTTGGGTCCAAGAAGAACAACAGGACGATCAGTAGGTGAGTAAGTGTGGTTGCGTGATACATAATAGTATCAAAACTGGCAATCAATACTGATGAAAAAGATAGAGTCCTCGCCCGTGACCTAGGCCGCTCCGTGTACGCAGTGGTAAGACAACCTCACTCATTCTCATCTTCCACTCACTCCCAGAATCCTCTGTCTGACAAAAAGTCTTAAGGATCTTCGCAACCACGGCGAATCCCCCCACGACCACCGCCATGACTACACAGCCATGGCCGCCGACGTGGCAGATTTCATCCGCCAGCACAACCTGAAAGAACCTACCCTCATCGGGCACTCCATGTAATATTCCCTTCCCCTTTTCCTAGTAAAGGGTATCTAACCACAACAAAAAGGGGCGCAAAAGCCGCAATGACACTATCCCTCCAAGAACCAGACCTAGTAGCCAACATCGTCTCGGTCGACAACGCCCCCGTCGACGCCCGCCTAGAATCAGACTTTGCCCGCTACATCCAGGGCATGAAGAAGATCGACGCGGCCGACGTCTCCCGCCAGGCCGAGGCCGACAAGATCCTTGAGCCCTATGAGAAGGTATTTCCTCTTTCTCCCATCTTCTTCCTTCCATCTTGAAGATAACTAACAGAGAGAGTAAAAAAAAAAAAAAAAAAAGTCCCTCACAATCCGCCAATTCCTCCTAGGCAACCTCCACCGCAGCCCAGCCGGTGAACAAAAATTCCGCGTGCCCCTCAACATCATCGGGAAAGCCTTGGACAATTTAGGCGACTTCCCCTTCAAGAACCCCGGCGACGTGCGCTTTTTGAAGCCCGCGCTGTTTGTCAGGGGCACGAAATCCAAATACGTGCCCGACGAGGTGATCCCGCTCATCGGCCAGTTCTTCCCCAAGTTTGAGCTCGTCGATGTTGAGGCCGGGCACTGGTTGATTTCGGAAAATCCAGAGGCTTTTAGACGGGGTAAGCAATTTTTCCCCTTCTTTCTCTTTGAATCTGCGCAAAGATGGATTTGCTAAGAATGGGTGTAAATGAATAGCTGTCGTCGAGTTCCTTACACCCAAGGAATAGAACGGGAAAAACAAGGGCGTGGCGTTAAGTGTTGATGGTATATTACTATCACAAATCGCAAAACCAGCCCCAATGCAGACCATACCATACCTCTCCCTCCCTCTATGCTAGTGTATATAGATTACCCCCTTGTACAAAACGAAACCTGGCACAGTTCTCGTCAATCATGAAGCAAGCAAGCAAGCAAGCCAGCCATAGAAGATAGACCATAAATAGACAAATTTCCGGAAGAAAAAAAATGCAGACTAATTCTTTCTGGAAACAAATGGAGAAAAACAATGAAAATGTTTGGGTATCTGTTGTAGGTTGACTTTGCCTTCCTGTGTCGTGCTTGAAATATTGTGTGTGGTTTCTCAACTCCCTTCGCCATTCTCCCAGTCCTGGACGTCACAGGTGAACTTAGCAGGAGCAGTTTGAGAGATAGCCGTCATTGGCGTTCGAACTCAGCGCCACCGCTCCGGCTGCTCGTCCCATCCTCGCGGCGTTCAACAAGCCGGGATTTTGGACAATGTCATTGACGAGGTCGTGGAAGGTATGCTTGACTTTGTTACCAGTCTTTGCGCTGACCTCGCAGAATCTTGCCCCGTGGGCCTCGGCCAGGGCCTTGCCCTCTTCAAAAGTGACCTCCCGGCCGTTCTCGCTCTCAGCCTTGTCTAGCTTTGCCCCGACCTAATTTTTCATGTGTTAAGAATCGGCAGTTTTTTATAACCACTGTAGATCAACTCCGTCGGAAACAATGGGGAGAGGGTTATTGTTCATACCAAAGACAAGGCCACACCCTCGACCGTATTAGACTCGGCCTCGTTGAACCATCTTTCCATGGTAAGAAAGCTGGCACGGGTGGAAATGTCGTAGACAAGTATGACTCCGTGAGCACCCCGGTAGAAACTTGTTGAGAGGGTACGGAAGCGCTCTTGACCAGCCTTTTATGGTGTTTGTCAGTTTAGGGGTTCCATGAGAAGTCCATAAGAAATTGGCGGCTACTGACCGTATCAAAGAGGGTCAACCGGTAGGGCTTGCCTCTCACGCTTAATACTTTGATCTGCTCTCAGTGTCAGTTTTTGCGAGAAAAAGGGGGGACTGAGTTGAGTAAAAGTAAAACTGTACCTTGAAATCAATTCCAATCGTCGCGGCTGCCGTGTCTGGATCAAACTCATCGTCACAATACCTTGTCAAAACTACAAACACATGGAAAAGTTAGTTATGTAAAGCGTGTGTTTCCCGTCTTTTTGCCTCGATTTTCTTTGTTTTGCATATCATTCGTCGGATCCTCCCGCGTCCCTCGACCCATTAAGCCGACCATCGCTTGTCCTCTTCCTCCTCTTGGGATGTGATGATCTTCCAAGTGGCCATGGCGGTCATGAAAAGCTGGCCCCGATCTCTCCTCCCTCTTCACCGCGGTCTCACATGCAAACAAATACAGAATCTCAGTGAAAACAAACCGTAAAAAAAAATATTAAAAAAAAACCCGGTAACTTACGAGCTGACTTCCCTGCTCCTGATGGCCCAATCAGTAGCACCTTGAGGGTCGGCAAACTATCATCCGACGCCATGGCCATGAAGTATTTCCGATAAGAAAGTTCAAGTCTAAGAATGCACAGCAAGGTCTGTCGTGTTTGAAGGTGTCGTTACCGAAAAGCGCAGGAAAATATCGAGATTTCCTAAATCCCCCCGATGTGCGTAATGATGGCGGGGTATTGCACAAATGGAGGGGGGTGCGTGAATCTGATAGTGGTGTGGTTGTTGATGATGATGGTGTTTTGGCGTTGCTCTAGTTTGAGTTGTTGACCTTGGGTCCGCCTTGTTGATGACGACGTCGCACGACACCCCTCAAAAGATAACAGAGATTGGAATGCGATGAGTGTCAAACACAGTGTCCCACACTCCCCAACAAATGTAGTGTTCTAGAAAAAACCGAAGCTACAAAAACCGAGATAACAATAAAACCGTTTGAACAGATTCTGTGTAGGTTATAAGAAAGATTGTCTTTGTGCTTGGTCAGGCAGCTTAGGGAGGTCACCAGGTACGCTGAGTTTAAGTGGTCGTGTCCTGCTTGGCCGCTAACCATTGGCCCCAATGTGGCTTCGGATGACGTTATGAAACAGCTGGCACACAAGTTTAAGTGCCTGGAGGATACCCAAACATAGAGCACAAAGGCAGGCAGGCACAGTTATGAATCCGAGAGAACAGCTCCAAAAATACGGCCCTTTTTCAGAGTGAGGGAAAGCATGATAGATCGAGGCGTAGGAATCCCGTTGGCATATAATGTTGGCTGATACTAGCTGGGTGCACTACCGCTTCGCCGTGCTCTTCCTCGACTTGCTTGGCACCTCAAGTAGGACTTCACCAAGCTTCCCCCCCAGGCAGTTCACATTGTTCACCGGGCGCTTCCTGTCAACCAGGTCAAAACGGGCCCATCGTCACGCTGCTTGTGCCGTCGCTGGGAACTTGTCTTGTTGGTCGTGTCACGGTCATTTATATCCTTTTTGATTCCCCGTCGGTCCGTCATCGGGACGGAAATTCGTTACCCTGGACTACTGTACCATGAATACCACGCCAAATGCAACGAAAAGCAATCCCAGTGCCCCATAGAAGTAATTGCTGATGAAAACCATTTCCCAGTGCGTTCCCAAAAGCAGTGACCCCTTATACCGACTCGAGAACCGTCTCCTTGAACTCGCGCTCAACCTTCTGGCCAGCATCATCAGTGCTGGACTCGCCGTGGAGACCCATGAGGGCACCGAGGTCGAACTTGGGCTGCTTGAGGAGCTTGACCTTGCGAATGTGGACCTAAAAACCGTCGTGTCAGCAAATCCGCTGAAATCCCACGTACAAAATTCCAAAAATAGCACATACGTTCTGGAGGGGGTAGATGCCCTGGGTGGACTTCTCGATCTCGCGGCCAATGACCTCGGGGATCAGCTTGGAGGTGAGCTGGTTAAGGGTGCAGCTCGAAGCCTCGCGCTGGATGATCTCGGTCATCTTCTTGCGGATGGCACGGATCTGAGATGTGGCGGCGTAGGTGGTCTTCTTGACCTGATTGGGGCGGCGCTTGGTGAAAGCGATAGCGAAGAGGCGGAGGAGGTAGTGGTCAGTGGTCTGGACGGTGACGTTGGCCTCGATCAGAGTCTGCCACTTGCGGACGAGCGAGCGAAGCTTGTCGGAGGTGAAGTCGAGACCGTGGAAGTTGGTAAGGCAGTTCTTGCCCTGGACCTCGTCGACACGGAGCTTGACCTTGCGGAAAGCATGGTCCTCATCCTTCTGGAGATCGGCGAGGGAAACCTCGACGATGCGGCCCTTCAGAGCATCGTTGGCGTTCTTGAGACCGGTGGTGCGGTTGACCAGGGTCTTGCCGATGCTGAATCGTATTGTTAGAAAATCGTTCTCGAAGTCTGTGTAATCGTCTCGGTTGCGACCATCGTGGCATATTGTTTGGAATCTTGGCTTACTCTCTGATGTTGAAAGGCGCGGGAGCCTGGTCATCGATAAATGTCAGCTCGTGTCGCCCAAACCCAGGTATTTCTATTTATTCGAACTCACCTTGATGCCGTACCAGTCCTTGCGGGCGAAGGGGTCCTGGGCCTTCTTCTTGAGGCCCTTCTTGCCCTTGGACAGTCTCTTGTTCCTATCGCGGGACGGTCAGCCTCCGGAATTTCCAACCAGCAGCGTGTCGCATCGCTAGATCGTGCAATAATTCGTCATATGAAATCGGGTTTTGAGAGGGACAACGTACTTGCCAACAGCCATCTTGACGCAGTACTGACAGGAAGTGCTGCTTTGTTAGTGATGGAGACCGTGCAATCAAGGACACGATTTTGGGGTTTCTCTGCTCGGGAATCAAAATTGTGAATTCGTTGTGTGGGCTGCCCGCCCACCAGCGGAAAAACTAATGTGTGGGGCGCTGTGAGATCTTACCTAATTGGCTGCTCGGGCCTTAGGGCTCGGAGGCCCGTGCTTCTTTTGCTCAATTTGGGGCGACTTTCCAGCGCTGGTAAGCAGCCGATAACGATAAGGCCCAGCTCATGAATATCGATCATTCACTCATTCCGCCGAATTGCTGTGTGAGAGCCCAAGGAGCCACCGAGAGTACGCGTTTCAATCGACGAAGATCATAGAGCACAGCATGAAGGTGCTACTCACATATCACCAAATCGGGCAGCAGATGAATGGAACGAGAAAGCGGTTGTACTTGAAATTCTTTTATTTTCCGACTTCACTGCCTCGTGACTATTTAGGTGTCTCACTGTTTTGCACCACGATCCTCACCATCTGAACTCATCGAGATCACTCATCCTCCTCATCCTCCTTGTCGATCACATACGCCGACACGAACACACACATGCGAGAGTTTCAAAGTGCATTCAGTTCAACATCAAATTCATTAGTCATTATGTAAAACCGACCATCAAGATGCATAACCCCAAACTCCCGAATTCCCAATCCTAACCTAGCCCTCGGTTGAGGTGCCTTCCTTGGCGGTGGCTCCCGCAGGGCTGCCAAATATGTCATGACGACATTATATACACATTGTTTTAGTACAAGGGCGGTGAGAGCCCGCAGCGGCGTACCACTGCTGTCACATCCTCCCGTCCCTCGTTTGGCCGGTTGAATCCGCCATTTTGGGGTGCTCCTCCTATCGCTGGGTGGGTTTCGATTTCCGTCGGTTTACTCATTCCAGGACCTCTCATTCAAGAAAATGATTGTGTGTCGTTGAGAACGCTCTCCTCCGCTTCGCTCCTCCAGCTGAGACCGTCTTCCTCCTGTGGTCAAGTATGCCTCGTCGTCGGGGCATCAAGAGGTTTCATGGGTGTTCAGGCAGAAAACACTGCGAAGCTGCAGTGCTCTTGCTCAGAGGGCGTTTAAGCGTCGTCGTTATCGATGGAATTTGTTCCGGTTGTCTCCCTGGCCCAAGACCGCTGCAAACGCATAGTAGCGTCTAACGCCTGGCAGCGTTTCGCGGCTGGGCCTTCCCTTTGAGGCTGGCTCATCACGGAGACTTGATCTCGCCCTCCTTGTCCCCGTCTCGGTGGCTTGCCTCGTACTCGTCAAAGCTGGGGAAGCTGAAATATCTTCCCGAGACTGCGTTTCAGGTCAGCACGATGTTGAGCAAAACAGTATATTGTGAAGGAACATACATGGACGCTGAAGCTCGTCAAAGGCATCTGGCTGGCTAATGGGTGACGTGGAAAGGTCCACTGGCCGGTCCACGCTGTCGAACATGGCCGTCCGGGTCGACAGTGGCGAGGTCGATCTGAGAACTGAATCGGGTGGTGAGCCAGAGACGAATGCTCGGGTCAACAGATCAGTTGCTCGTCGACTTGACTCGTTTGCGAGAGAATTCCGGCTAGCGTTGGATGTTGTAATTGAGGGCTCGGTAGCGGAGGCTCGCAGCAACCTAGGTCGTCTCTTGCTGGCGCTCCGTTCTGCCGAGTCTCTTCGCTGCATGCGGCCAGCGTCGGGGGAAAGTGAAGCCATCATGATTGCGGTGTTGAGTTATCTGCTAGACAATTCTGATGGAGAGTAAAGCAGTAGTTGACCGTGGTGTCGAAGCAGGTCGTTGATTGCCAAGACAATTGTTCGAGTTGAAGGCTGACTGGAGGTGGGTGAGAGGAAGGGAAGCAACAAGGCGAGGCAGGAGCTGGAGGATATCAACGACTTTTAAGAATCCACCAACCCACTTGGGCTGAAATGCGATTCCCGCACTATGCCGGGAGTGCTTTTTCAAGTTTCAATGACGGGACTTTCGGGCGACATTGCCACTTGTCAGTCCATTTGTGACTTGTCTGAGCTTTACCTATGGGCGTATGGGTGTATGGGTGTATGTATTGCAAGGGAGGGGGAGGGTTAGCCAGAACCCGCCCGCTATCCGTTCAACCAAGGCACCAAGGCGAAGCGCGTGTGACGGTGCCTGGCTGGGACAACTGGCTTGCTCGGATGTCTGGCCTAGCCCGACGTCGAGGCCTGGCAACCTTGCGCAACGGGAACACCCAGCAACCACCAAAAAGCAGCCAACCTTGCTCGGACTACCGGCCTTGTTGCTTACGGGATAATACAAGACGACAGGAGATACTGTACAGCACATCATTGACACCCCCCTCCCACTGACACCCACCATCACCTATCGTGGCGTGCGCCCCTACGAACCGTGGCCATACACGAGGCCCCAAGAATTCACTCTTTATTGAATTACAGTGACAGAGTTACCTTGGAGCTGCCCAACTCGTCTTCTCTTCTCCGACTCACACAGTACTCAACCGTCCTGTAGCAGTCGAGATTGCCAAGCCTGTCGAATCGCACCCCCTCCTAACCCCTCCCCCCCCGTCGGGCTCCCAAACAAAACAACTGAGTGGGGACGGAAGCCACCGACAACCACTCAAGGCTTGACACTTCAACAACGCTGAAGCTGCAAGCTGCAGGCGACTGCAAGGATTTTCTTGGTGTTTGACCGTCATTGGTGACAGAACCACCATCCGCTCCAGAAAGAAAAAAAAAATTCCCAGAATTGGCCAACACCAAGCTAGCCAGAACTCACATCCAAGACCAATGGGCAATGGGGTCAGTGACGCGCGAGAGCATCTGGGGCCGACGTTTTACGCGCAGTTGTGCATTGCATTGGGTGATGGCGGGGGAACGTGAAGATGAAAAAAGAAAAAAAAGTTGGTCTCCGCCCTGCGGATCGTGAGGTCGAGAATCGGTGATCCAGGAGGTGGGCCTTGAGCTACGAAGAAAAGTATCATCGCCAAAACAACAATCAAGCAACTGAATCAAATCAGTCCGCCAGACCCAAAGAGCTCTCTTTCTCTCGCTCTGGCCCGTCATTCATCTGTCAGTCGCCCGTCAGCCCACAGGCCGGTGCAAAGCCTAGACAACGCTGGTCGGGAGCTAAATGTAACCTACGAAGTTGGACTAGAAGCCAGCAAAAAGGAGATCTTCTCACGTCTGGTCTCGTTCTCGTGACATCCAGATCTCGTTACAATCTTGAACTTCGTATAGTGCTACCGCCTTGACCGGTTGCTGCAACGCAACCGCACCTCTTCTCTCTCTAGTGCCACGGTAAAACAACGGTAGCAGCGGATAACGAACTGCCCCCCCCCCTCCCTTCAGCATTCGGAAATGGAGGGTACTGTATAGGTATGGGATGACCGATAGGCAATTGGAGGATTTCAGGGTCATGGGAATTTCTCCTCCTCGCTCAAGTTTCCGCGATATCTCCAGATGCCAAACAGAGCCTTGGAAATTTTGGGGGATCTCTGCAGTCCCCCGCCCACCTACCTCCCTTCCCCTCTCAGGACCTTTCCTGAGATGACAGGGCGGCGGCAGACATATAACAGTGGGGTGTCTATAATTGATATCTTGCATTTTTCAACTGAATTCATTGACGGAATTGAGTTGAGTCAATCGAAACCACTCCCATCAACGACTACCACGCTTGCGATAGGCAGCAAACGTGGGGAAGCTTCCTACTCCAGGTCCCTTCCGCACCACACACCACACCTTGAACCACCAACACACAAACACTCTCACAACATGCCCATTTCTAGGTTGTCATCAGATGGACATAACACAGAAGAGTAAGACCAGCAAAGAGCCTTGCGCGATTTTCCACGAAAATGGGTTGGTCATCCCAATCCAGTGGTTCCCCCATCTCTCAGAACTCCCAATTGGCATTGTCCAATAGCTTGAACAACAGCCCACCAGCTTCATCGTCATTGGAAGCACGAAATCCTCGAAAGCTGCGCCCCAGAGAAACCTTCTGCTTGTCAGACGTTCTGTGGTCAGTATCACGCAGTTATACTTGCACAAACAACTCTCTTCTCCCAAAAGAGAATCTATGTACTAGTCATCAGTTTTGCACAAACTCGGCTCTTTCTCCCCCATCGAACCTAGGTAGACCATTGTGCTGCCCACTGCCCCTCGTTTCCCCAAAACTTCCAGATCCCCGGGAATCGTGTCACCATCAGCCAAATCCTCTGTAGAACCCCCATTAAACCAGAGAGTTCGTTTTGGTATTACCCTTCCTTTTTCCTAGAGTCAACAAAGAGAGAAAAGGGAACATATACATACGTAGACACCATGTCATTCCATGCAAGGGCCGTTCTAGCGAACCAGAAAACCCGCCAGCCTGGCCGGGCAGCTCGGAAACGGCTCATTATCTATAACTTTACGTCCGGACGCATACGCTCTTCCTTGGAATAACAACATACCTAAAAGCGAGGGGATGACTGCCGATAGCCGTCCGCGGCACCGTGCCTCCGTTCCGACATTTATCACTAGTCGGTATACTGTAGTTGTCCCGTACACTTAAAGAAGGAATCATCGATGATGTGATGCGGCACCAGGGGGGGGAGGGGGTAGAAACAAGGTTGCGCTACCAAAAAACACACGAGCGGAACAAGTAGCAAGCAAGCGAGAGAGTAAAAAAAGCCGGGGAAACCGTGGGAACCAAGACATCCCCCATGCCGTACCTAGACAGGGGCAATACATACAGTAGAGCGAAAGACAGGGGAAGAAGAAAAAAAAAGTCTTGGTATCGCTTCTCCCGGAATTTCAGGTACAGGAACAGGATACATTACAACTTTCACCGCCGCAAAGGTGTTCTTTTTGGGGGTAGCACGGGGGGCATGAAGGGTGACCGGGGCGAAAGGTTTGGCCCAATTCGGTCGACGCAAGGGATAGATGGGTGAAGAGTCGACGCAAGAGGGAATAGTTAATAGATAATGGGGTATGTCAGCAGCCCGGTGACGTGACATGTAACCAGAGACACAGAACTGCGCCCACGGAACCTGCAGTTTGCTTTCTCCCATGGTAAATACATAATAAGGTGACGATGCAGGATGATGGTGATCAGTCGGTTTGTATAAAACTCCCGTTGAGCGCGTGACACGTCAAAGCTTTCTTTTTCCCTCATGTATGTCTCATTTTCTCTCTTTTCTGATAGGTTGTATGTATGTTGTTTTCTCTTTCTTCTGAACCCAGGTCCCGTGGGGGGAGGAGAAGCGATGGTTTTCCTGAACAAAGCCAAACCCTCTCTCTTACAAGAGCCTATCTAAAAACAATCCGATATGATGATCGAGAGTTGCTGTTGTGGGGGGATGATCCAAGAGTCAGGAAGGGAGAAAACCAATCTGCAATCACCAAGGGACTCCGTGTCGCGGGACTCGAAGGGTATTGGGCAGCCCTTAAGAAGAAAAAGAAGAAGCGACGGCTTCTTGGACGGCTCAGAGACTTAGAACTGCATATGTGTATGGCTCAAGCTCTGATGGCGTACTTCAACCGAGTTCTAGTGGTCGATACTGTATCATTGGGTCAGCCCTGATTTTCTTTCTCCAACACCATTCGCTGGAAAAATTGGGAATTGGACAAGAGAGCATGCTTACTCTTCCCATATCCGGCCCTGCACAGCCGCGAGCTCCTGCTCTGTCATTCGATGACCTGTCGTGAAGTATCCTGCAAGAGAGAGAAAAGAAAAACCAGTCAGATGTAAGCCGGATCACACACAACTTCTGGGCCAACCACGATTGAATGGGGGGACAAAGATGTCTCTCATACCGGCTGTGATCTTGGCATCAATCTCTACTCTTGAATCGGCGGGGATCCAAGATTCTGGAAGTTCGACTCGTTCGTGGATGGGGATACTATCGGGCATACCGTTAGCGGACACCAGCTCCGGCGCAGTACCAAATCGAACAAGTACTGCAGCTGTCTTGGGTTTGTAAAGGTAAACTTACCCCTGCCCTACAATAGCATCGTGTTTCATGCTGCAAATCGAACATATTGTCAGATCGATCCAGAAAGATTTCGGCGGGAACTCGGCAACGTGGTGTAGCGACAAAACTTACTTGCTCATGCTGAGCATCCTGTCAATCTTGGTAATGCCGAGCCAGTGGAGGATATCCGGCATCAAGGCTTGGAATCGCATATCCTTGACGCCCGCAATGTTTTCGGTTCTCTTGAAATAGTCGGATGCTCGATCTTCCCCGCGTTTGCGAGCGTTGTACACGACTGCAGATCTCTGTGTTAGATGGACCACTCACATGCACTCTGAGAAAAGGAGCCTGGGGAGGGGGTGGATGGGGGTGGGAGGGGAAGACACGGCAACTGGAAAACGAAAAAGTATCGAAAAGGAAGATAAGACATACGGTACTACGTTCGCGTCAGCTTTCAGATCACCAAACTTTACATTTTGCGGAGAGGACCGGAGTGGGACAGGAGTGAGACGGGACATACCTTGGTCACTTCGCCGAGAGCTCTGCCTTCCTTGCGGAAGTAGATCACGACACCAGTTCCACCATTCTGTGCTTCTTTGACGGCCTCCTCGATACCGAAGATGAGGTAGGGTCTGCAGGTGCAAATGTCGGAGCCGAAAACGTCGCTGCCGTTGCACTACAAGAACTGTCGCGTTAGCCGGAGTACACATGTGTGCAAGATTCGAGGAGTTCTCAAACCACGTGCCTCGTCGTGGATGCGCAACGCGAGCCTCTTGGAAGGGTTTGACATGTTGGCAGGGTCTCCAAAGACGTATACCGTCAGGCCACCTGGATCCAGTTAGAATATTCTGGGAAGATGGGGTGCAAAGGCGGGCTGTGCTGCGGGATGACAGCTGCTGGGGGTCGTTTACCAATAGGGGGTAGGAATACTTTGATATCCGAGCGGGTTATCAGCTGGAAAGCAAACGCATCAGTTCTCAGTGTCCGACGATGGTGTGATAGTCTCCTAGGTTGTTGTTGATTACCTCTGGATACATGCCACCAGTGTGCTCAAAGAGCGATCTCCGGAGAGTGCCCTCGTCGATTCCGAATCTCTCTGCCACGCCGGGGAGATACCAGACGGGCTCAACAGCAAACTTGGTCACGGCAAGTTCGCCAGCATCGTTGAGACAGATTTTGCCATCAGGAACCAGGCGTCCACTCTTTACACTCTCTTCGAGCTCTGGCAGCTTCATGTGAGCCTTGGTGATGGCAATGGTTGGTCGAAGGTCGACTATACCACGACATATCAGTCATCCACCCGTCCAACGCAAACATTACCATGTCTTCCAACATACCGTTTTCTTTCTGCATGACGTCCTTGTGAATCCAAGGCACAAGGTGACCCCAGGGATCCATGGCCACAATCTTCTTCGCATCACCCCACTGGGGGAAAGGGCCGATGTTGACCGCAGGCTCGGTGTTAGTGTAGTCGGGCTTGTGGTCGGCAGGCAGCTCTTTGCTGGCGAGAGCCAAAGCGTAGTAGATTGAATACGAGCCTCCATGGGCACCAATGGCATTCCGCTTTCCGATGGTCGAAGTCGACCTGGACACAGCCACCGGACCGCGCTTCATTGGGTCTGCGGCACCCCACTCCAAAGGTAACGGCTTGATGCCGATTTGCTTGGGGTAGGTGGTCAGGATGACACGAGAGGTGAAGCCTGATTTGACATCTGAGGATGCCGACGAGGGAGGCGGCGATTGGGTGCCCGCCTCGGCCGGCAGTTCCGTGGTGGGTGTCTGAGCAAAGCCGGCCTTCAAGGGGGTGTCGGATCGATCGATGCCGGGTCGCTCAATGCCATTGGCCCCGGCGTTGCCGCCATTTACGACCGGCTTCTGACCATCACCAGACTTCTCCAACGCACCCACACGTTGTGACATGTCTTGGAACGCAGAAAGAAGCTGTGTCTGGGTTTGGGCGATGGCCTGCAAGGCCTCCTTGACCTCTTCCATGCCTGAAGACATTGTTCTCGATTTCGGAGCGATCTTGTGGAACGGGGGTTTGGACGGTATGTCAGACTCAAGGCCAACTGCGGCTGCAAACGGTATATTGCTTTTCTGCTGCTGCTGCTGAACGAGGGGAAGCAACACCAACAAAGAGGACGAGGGGTTCGAAGGATCGAGATCAAAGCAAATAGAAGATAGGATCTAAGCTGTTCAAGTAGTGGTGCCCTTAACAGGAATCAAGATCGAGGAAAGGAGGTGTTCAAGACAATGTCTCTGAGTTTCGGAAGTCGGAGGGCTAGGTGAAACCAGGGCGATAGAAGAGTGACTAATATTGTAGCTTCGGGAGACACCAACACCTAGGAAAGTCAGGTAGTGCGAAGGTAATAAGATACCTAGTGAGAGCTGCAACTGGAATTCAGGTTCCCTCTTTCAACAGACAAACTCGCACAGCATGAAATGCTCCAAACGGTGAGACAAGATGACGAGGGAGTCAGGACAAGAAGTTGGGATTCCAATTCCATATGGGATGGGATTGGGAGAGACACAACCCCCCATGGCCATCGGAGTCTGCCAGCTTCCGGAGCCGGGTGAGACCCCGTGATAAGGACAGTAAACCCATCTTTGAAGCTTCATTGGCGAGCGACCCAAACGAAACCTAACAGAATTCCCCGTATCAATGGCAGTCGGAAACCATCTTTTCACCGCTGGGCAGCTACGGGTACCTGGGGATGATTTGAGCAGGTGATCGATAGGCCAGGGTAATAGCGTCCGTGGTCCCCCTCACGTCCCCGTCCAACAGGAGAGTGACAGCGCTCCACCCGGAGGGCCGGTGGCGGGGCACCCGCAATCGGATCGTCTGCCGCGTCAGTGGATCTCGGAAGCTGCTGAGTGTCTGGGCGTCGAACACGTTGATTCTCAAGTATCAAAGTCAAAAATGTTGCCATTACCAAACACTTTAATGATCGGTGAGAGAACCGAGAGCTGTTCAAGGGTCAATGCGCTTTCCTGAGGTGTTCGGAAAGCTGCTTTTATGTAAAGACATCGCCGCCGGGAATAAGTAATCCATTGACATGGCTCTACGAGGGGCAGGTCCGTCCGGATCCACCGCTCTGACTTCAAGACTCAAGTTCAGTTCCATCATGGAATTGCTGGAAGCTCTCACCCTGAAATAGCAGCTGCCTGCCAAGGCCTAGTGACTGCGGGGCTAGCGATAGAGAAGCTGGCACGGGCCAGAGATAAGGCGGGCGCTTGGGTCTTGGCTCAAAAAGCAGCGATTCCAGGTTGACGGTTGAGACATGAGAGACAGTGCGCTTGACCGAAATGGAGCGCTCACCTTGAACTTCTCACCTTCGGTGGCGGGGTGGCCTTCCGACGCGTCCGTGACGTCCCAAGACGTGAAAGCCAAAAGCTGTATCTGAGCTTTGTCAAATCATCATCTTCCGTCTGAACCCGACTTATTCATCAATTCTTCCCGAGATCGCATAATTTATCAGTGGAATTCGAACTCTCCCCAGCAACAAAGCACAAAGCGCCTGACCTCGCAAACACCCAAGCGCATTTGCGACAGCCAGATAAAAACAATTTTCCAGTCGAAACCTGGAACTTATTACACCCACCCCACACGCCATCGCATCGCCCATTCGTTTACCGATTCAAAACCACCACACAGAAGACACAATGGGCAAAAGGAAAAAGGCCACGAGGAAGCCTACTGGCCCTAAAAGGGTATGTTCGACCAACTGTTGGACTTGATGGGCTGGCGCATGGAGGTTAACGATGGGTCGCAATCTAGAATGAGCCGCTCCCAAACACCTTCACCTGCCTCTTTTGCAACCACGAGAAGTCGGTATCAGTGAAGCTTGTCAAGAAGGATGGAGTTGGCACTTTGAACTGCAAAGTCTGCGGCCAGACCTTCCAGTGCGGCATCAACTGTAGGGCAGAACAAAACACCTGATGCGATTTTGCGAATCGTACACGGAAGCGCATGCTAACCGTCATCTTCAAGATCTCTCCGCCGCAGTCGACGTCTACAGTGAATGGGTTGACGCAGCAGGCAAGCTCTCCCCCGTAGATCTCCTGAAGACTATTAATAGTCTGCTAACTCAACTCTTGTTACAGATGCCGTCGCTCAAGAAGCTGCCGCTCAGTCTCAAAGTACAGCCAAGCCATACAGTCGGGTCGGCGCATCGAGCCGAAGAGTCGAGGAAGATGATATCGACGACGATCAGTATGGCGGAGACGGCATAGCCGATGATGACGATTATGAGTGAAACGTCTGGAAGGTGCTTGATCTTTGGTAATCTTCAATTTGCACACGAAAGAGCACGGAAAGGCAGTCATCGCAGGCGATATGGGCGAGTGAAAGGGGTCAAAGAAGACACCATCCATGGGATATCTTGATTTAATGAATATCTTTGCTTTCACGCTAATGCTATTTGAGTAATGGCGAATGCATCGTTCACCGGGTATAATATCTGTCACCAAAGTCACCAAGGCCAGGAATGATGTAGCTACAGAAAGGTCAGCACAAACAAAACACCAAAACACCAACTCGAGGAACGGCAGGAAAACGCACTTCTTCTCATCAAGTCCCTGGTCCACAAACGCCGTCACGACGCGGAGGCTTGGGAACTTGGACGCAAAGTTCTTGATGCCCTCGGGGCATGCAAGGACGTTGAGGAACAAGATGCGCTCCTCAGGCACCCCGCGTGACTTGAGCACGTCAACAGCCATGATAGCAGAACCGCCTTTTTGCAACGTCAGAAGATCAGCAATCTAACCCCTTTCCCAGAAGGTGAGAGACCATAACTCACCAGTGGCCAGCATGGGGTCCAAAAGGAGGACCCATCTGTCGGCGATGTCATCGGGCAGCTTGTCGTAGAACAGCTTGGGCTGCGCCGTCTCCTCATCTCTTTGAATAAGGATCTTTCCGATTCTAACGGACCGGCAGCAGTCCCTCAGGCCCTGCTCCATGGCTTCACCGGCACGCATAATGGAGACGCCACAGATCTTGCCCTGGAAAGAGAGGCCCTCGTAGGGGCGGCCAACGGGGGTGGTTACCGTATGCTCAACGGTGGGGAGGTGGTTGAGGCCCTCCTCCACCAACAGGCGAATAATACGGTTGGAGGTAAATACGAAATCCCCGCGCTGTGTGTCCCGGTTGCGGATGATTCTGTGATATTTATTAGTAAAATTCTCACCTAAGAGAATGGGTTACTTCTTCAACCAGGGATAGGGTGGGAGCCTCTTAAAAACAAAGCACAACACCAAGACATCCAAGAGGGGAAACTACTCACGAGAGCAGCGCAATCAGCTGCGGGGTCTGAGGGAGAACGGTGACATTGTCAAACTCAACAACGGTCGAGATGGTAGCAGTGGGCTTTTCCGAGCGGTACTCGGGGCCGACACTCTTGGTTGGGGCAATCTCCGCCATTGGTGCTGATTGTTGAGTTTATTGATGATCTGTATTGTTATTTTTTTAACTTCCCCAGTGAGAAAGTAGGCAGAGTTCGTTATGCTGATCCACCTGAGTGGTCTCTGGAATTTGGGATAAGTATCTGTGCAGACCCTTTTCCGGCCGGGGTTCACCTTGGAGAACTGAAAGTGGCTGCCGGAGGGAGAACCTTGTTGAAGCTGTCTTTGGGGAAGCAAAGGGACAAAGAATATCCAAAACTGGTACCAGAATGCCGGGAACAGAAGTAATAAGGTCCAAGAAAAGATCAAGGTGAAGTGTATTCCCTCCTCTTCATGAGAAGAACGAAAAGGAGAAAGGAGAAAAGAAATATTCGTGCCAATTCACTTGAGTTTGCCCCTCTCAACCTATGCTGCGGGAAACGCAGTCCGGGGTGGTCGATTGGACCCAACCCCACACCTGACATGTTCAACTGTGATACGGATAAGGAAGCTCACATGAACTCCCGCAGCTACCCGGAGGAGTAAAGTCAGTTCTAAAGCTCAGAGGATTGCACATACCGTTTTACTACGTGGCTTGGGAGGCTGAAGAAGACTTTCAAGATTGCCTTGGTCTTGGAATATTTGACCAAGCAGACGCTGGAGCTGCATCGATGGCGGGGTAGCTGGATCTCAGACATTCCATTGTAGTACCTAATGGATAAGATAAGACGGACCGCCTGAAACTACCTTAGCGTACTGTACTAATGGGTTGACAAAAGGAATTGCATAGATCTCAGAGACTCTCGAGAGCTTGCGGAAAATCACGAGGAGCATATGGGCCATCATTTCCCCTTGGAACACCCTAACTTCAACGTTCGCGGGCATGATTTGGTACCTCTCCTTTCACGGAGAGCCGCTCTGGTGACCAAAAGTGAAAGGGACCAGAACGACCAGACATGCTTCCAATTCAGGGCCTCACGCCCAGAAACGGGTCGCACGGACCATAAACAGGGGTGCATCGAATTGGCATAGCAGAAGCAAGGCCAAGGTGGGGTTGCTGAGGAGGGCGGAGTGACTGGCTCAGTTGAGGTTCCATGTTCTCAATGTTGCGCTTCACGAAAACAATGAACGTGATTTCGTGAATCGCATCGCAACAGCCGTCCACCACTTATACCATAATTCTCCACTCTGGACGTCTTTAGCTTCTCAGACACTTGACAGCTTCAACGGTCTACGTCACTTGGAAAACTCTTTTCCCAAACACCTTTGTCTATCGCGTTCCCGTAGCGCGGGTCGCTGCTTGTCGCATTGACTTTGGCCATTTTATTTCCCAGCGCGAAGTGCATCAAAACAACCTCCCAACCCCCGAACCCGATTTTCCGGGGGCAGTTTTAAATCCCCCCCCCGCAGCCAGACATGTCATAACTGACCATTTGGCTGTATTGTCGATACATACCTTCCACTTTCTCCCTCATCATCCGCGCTGCAAACCGCCCGGCCCGCATTTCTCATCATGGCTAGTGCTCGCGAATTGGACTTTGGTCTTACCACCACCAAGAAGAAAACGGTCACGTACGGGAAAGCGGCGCGGCGGAGACCTCAGGCCCCCACAGACTCGACTCCTGCGGCCCTCCGACACGCAGAATCAGCACCTCCTGTTTTTCCCACATCATCATCCTCTCATAACAAATTGTCCAGCTCACCCGACCCTACCCGCCCCGCGCCCTCGGCTCGGACCCTCGTTTCCAGCAAGAGTCGACTGAATACCCGGAGGACTGGCGATGACACAGCTTCGAAGCCCGCCGGTGAATCATCGAGTCAACCACTACACGATCCCTATGATATCTATGCAATTGAGGATGATGAGCCGGAGAAGGAGGAGGTGCGGCCGAGGAAACGGAGGCTCGCACGAGGATATTCGGAGAAAGTAGGGAAGACGACAATAGGCCCTTACTCGACACCCGACTCATCACCTACAGCTGCGCAATCTCCAGAACCGAATGTTCCACGATCAGTACCGAAAGAGAACCCCCCTTCAACTTCCGAGTCGCATGGCACACCTGAGAAAGATATACAGATGCAGGATGCGCCCCAGTCTGCTGAACCTCTCTTCTCGGTGAAGACGACCAAAATCTTGAAGAACCTGAGTGTAGGCGCAGAGAAGCCCACATATGGAAAAGCAAAGATACCCATCCGTCTTTCTCGTGCACCGTCTGTCTCGTCCAGGCCTGCCATTGCAACGGAACCGGTTTCCCTCCCTACTGTAAAGGAGCGGCCACAGAACACATCCCAGGCAACTTATGATCCACCATCAAAAGGTCCCAGGAAAAGACGTCTCATCGACACATTAGCTGCGCAGGCGGACGGAGAAGAGGAAACTTCCGATGAAGAAGAGCCATCGTCACAGAACTCACATGTCTCCAATTCTAGACGATCGCCAGCTTTTCGGGAATCGAGCCCACAGGCCTCATCAACATTGGATGAACCACGCAAAATCGCGCGTCCTGTATTGGCAGCCAAGCAGTCTGGGCCTAAGTTTACATACAGCCAGCAGAGATCAATGTTGGAGGAGGAAGATGCGTTGTTCCCAGGTGGTGGATTGGGTGGTCTGGATGCAGACCCAACCAAAGGGGCACTGTTCAACTTTGGGCGCCTCACCAAGAGCGCAACCATGAACGCGTTCTCGTACCTTGATGAAGATGACGAAACAAGAAATACCGGTGCCGTCCGGAGTGTTCACGAGCTACGGCAAGCCGGTGCAAACAGCCGGTTTGCCGATGAAATGGACGATATCCTCGACCGCATCGGTAACCCCTCGGCCAAGGCTTCATCGTTACGGCGAGGTGCACTGCTCGAACTTGCGCAGAAAATGAAGACGAAAGAGTTTCGACGTCAATTCCGCGATCACAGTGGTGACGGGGCATTATTCAAAGCTCTTGGTGACGAGCTGGACGTAGTGTGCGGTTTCTCTATCGTGGCGATAATTACTACTCTGCTGGCCGCTTCTACATCAGGACATCTTATACTGCAACTCCGCTCTCAGGGTATCGCAACCCTCCTCCGCCGTCTCCTCGAGCAGCCTGTAGATATTGCGCAGATGGCCAAGGATCGAAAGCAAAATCTCTCGAAAACTAGCCAGACCACCGTGGGCGCTATCAAAGCTTCACTTCAAGAGCTCCCCGTCTGGAAGCCTATATCCCCAACGTCTTTATCGCCGCGGACATTGGCCCTCCAGTGTTTGGGTTTGTTGATGAGGCAGTTCACGCCAGGTTCAGAGGATGAGCTAATGCCCATAGCCGTAACAGACCTCTTGATCTCTATTCTTGCTGATGGCGCAAGCGATTCTGCATCCTGGAATTTCCCAAACCAACCGGAATCCTGTGACTTTTATCTTGCTCTTCATATCATCGAGGGCTACTCAGCCTACGCAATGCAGTCATCTCGTCTCGGCCCTAGGTGGACTCGACAGTACGCGCCAGTTGTGGCCGATGTGCTGAAAACATCTCTTAGTCGACCAGTCGATAAGTTGGACGAACTCGAAAGCCTCACGCTAAGGATCTCTCTGAACGTTACAAACCACAACAAAGACGCTTGCCAGCTGTTTGTTGAAAGGGGCTTGCTGGGCCGGCTTGTCGAGACTGCCTGCGGAGGGTTCAACCTGGCGGTTCGTCCCACCCAAGGGGACGCCCTGGTCAGGATTTTAGATCATCTCATTATGCTGCAGGGAGTCATGATCAATTTCTGTGTTTATTACCCGCCTGCGTCGCAAACGCTGGAGGCAAGTGGAGATGGAGCCGGATCACCGCTTAACCAACTGATTCGCATCTTCGCAGACAACCACACGAAGACGGGAGATGTGAGTGCCTCGAAACTTTTTGTTGTATCTCTGAACTTGATCTAACTGAATACTAGGCCGACTCGATGGAGAAGACGCATCTTAACGTTGCATTGGGTTATCTGTCTGTCTTCTTAGGCTACCTTTGTCTCCATGATTCGATCAGGGAGCGGTTCATCAAGACACATCCGAAGAAGCACCTTTTGCCACTGCTCGAATCTGTCAACGAGTTCATCGCGCTCCATCACAAGGCCGCTGAGGCTCAAGGCAACACCGAATCATCTTCCATTCCTCGCCTGCAAAACTTGGCAGACCAGCTGAACACAGCTATGGCACTGCGGTATTGATAAGAGAGTTGCTTTACAAAAAAAGGCGTTTGCCGCGTTCTACGTTTTGCGTTTTGAGTTCTGTATATCCAGAGATGGCGTTGGCTTGCATATCGATGCTCGTATCGAACAAAACAATTGGCACAGCGGGCCAGCATTGGGAGCTGGAACTTTCGTTATGACATCTTGTACTTATTTCTCGGCGCAATAGTGCCGCAACCTCTGGGTGATGGAGGGAGTGTATTTCAAAGAAGGAATTGGGACAGGACATGCCGGCATGGAGGTTAGTTTTCACGGGACGCCATGGATTACGGGCGGATAGGCGGCATAGATATTGAATCTGATATTGTGATGGCATCAAATGCGATGGTACTGTGTGAGGATAGGGAAGCAACGTGGGTAGCAACAAGCGAATAACAGACGAGCGATGACATTTGGTTGGAAGCCAAGCGTAGAGAATGTATTGATCTTCCCCTTTTACTTCACGGTTTCATATGTTCAGAGAGGTAGGGTTGCCTGCATTGATACATGTACACAAGAACCTAGTGACACAGACACCACCAGTCTTGACAGGCGCATGTGCATCGATAGCGCCCGGTTAGCATCTAAGACCTTGAGAGGTGGTCACCGACTGCCCTCGCCGTCTGTTCGAGGTCATCATCCATGAGACATCAGAAGAAACCCGTTACATGATTTGCCCGGCTTCCTATCGACAAAACAGCATCTCCGCCAACTTCACATGTGAAATCTATCTGACGGAGCATGCCGTAATATTACGGCATTTATTCGCTGGGTTCCGTTGTTGGTAGTGGAACAGCCAAGCTTCTAACGGGGCATTCGAGGCTTCTGGGCCGCTCTTCTGGGGCAGTGTTGTAACCCCGACCCACTGGCTCCAGAGCTTCAACAACGGCCCACCATTTCAGCCACCCGCCGCCCGGGAGCGCCCCTCTTCTGCCAATGTTCCAAAGCTGGGGCACCACCATCTGCCACTGAGGCAGAGATCAGCGTCATGACGATGAACGGTTTCACAGAAAGAGTACACACATGAGATAGACTCCCGTGTCATTGTTGTTGTACGAACGCAGGCCTTTATTTTGTTTTTGTCATCCCATCTCGCGATCTCACGGCACCAGTCAACTTTCCAGTGTTTACGAAGTAGAAGTTCTCAAAATTCCCAACCAGATCTGTAAACCGGCCCGCCTCCAAAGCCAATCTCGGCACCTTCTACCGTTCGGCCCTTGTTGCTCTCCATATCGTGTTTTTGCCCCCCCCCCCCCAGCATTCAGCCCTCCCCGCCGCGGCCTACGTACGTCGAGGTTCCCATCCCGGCCATATCCTACCTCCTTGCGACGACAAAAGCAATCGAGTCTCTCCTCTTAGACAACTTTTTTGCTTGAAGTTTTTGACCGCAATTGGATTTCTTGAAAAGAAAACGAAATAAAACTTCAACCGTCTAATAACTTAATTCCTTCTTTCCCGTCTTACAACAACAATAACCACCCCGCCAAACGTACAACCCCTCCTCCTCCAAATGCCATCACCAGCCACCAAGCAGCGGAAAATCGCCATCGTCGGCAGCCGCTCCGTAGGTTTGTCTTCTCCCCCTCCCCCCTCCCCCTTTTTTTTTCCCCCTCCCTAACACTCTCTCTCTTTTTTTAAAAAAAAAGGAAAATCCTCCCTAGCAGTCCGCTACGTAGACGGCCACTTCGTCGAGTCGTACTACCCGACCATCGAAAACACGTTTAGCAAGGAGATTCGGTACAAAGGCCAGGACTTTTCGACCGAGATCGTCGACACGGCCGGGCAGGACGAGTACAGTATCCTAAATTCAAAACACTTTATCGGCATCCACGGGTACATGCTCGTCTACTCGGTCTCGTCTCTCTCGACCTTTGAGATGGTCCAGGTCATTCGCGACAAGATTCTTAATCACCTTGTACGTTTTTTTTTCCCTCTCTTCCCTCCCTTTTCCAGGGTTGTGCTGACAGAAAGAAAAAACCAGGGTACAGACTCCGTACCAATCTGCATAGTAGGCAACAAGTCGGATCTCCGCCCAGAGCAGCGACAAGTAACCCCCGAAGAAGGCCGCGCTTTAGCAGAAAAATTCAAGTGCGCCTGGACCGAGGCCAGCGCCCGCTACGACGAAAACGTAGGCAAAGCCTTTGAGCTCCTTATCGGCCAGATCGAAAAGACGCAGAACCCGGACGAGGCCACGGCCGGCGGCAAGTGCGTCATGATGTGAACGATTCTATTATCCCTTCCTCACAGACGCGCGCGCGCATATACATACGAAAGACAGACGGGAGGGCATGGGTTCTCTCTTATACGTTTTTTAAAGATAAGTTCGGAGAGAGATGGTATTACGAACTATGAACTTACTCAGATCTTTGGGGAATGGGGTGGGATGGGTGGACAAACGAACGAACGAGCGGGGGATCTTGCGACGGCAGTGGTTTTCCCCCCTTCTAATTTTCTTGCTCTTTTCTTTCTTTCCTTGTTTGGAGGAACAGTTTAATCAAGCTGTCCCTTGGTATTTGTACGAAGGTTGTGTGGTTATGACGTTTTTGTTGCTCAGTCTGTTTTAGAGCATCTTTTTTTCTTTCTTGCGTTTCTTTTGGTAATTTTCATCGGGGAAAGGAGGGGTATTTATCTGATACCAGTATGGGTCAGGGGGGCACAGAAACAGAGGCTTGGACGGGGCAGCATGAGCTCCAATGCTATTCATGAAATTTGGGCCGGGACGCTGTCGGCCTCTCTCATCTCGAATCAGTCGATGTACATACCATGGAGGTGACATTGGTCGGTACGTTTTTACTTGGTCGTTAGGTTTGTAAATACAAGTGTGTTGTTGCTAGGGTATAGGTGGAACAAATAGCTACAAAACACCAAGCATAGAATGCTCTAGCAACGTTTATTGAACAAGAAGAAATCCATGGTCCCTTTTTGAAACTACTCCGTGTTCAGCAAGTTGCAACTGATCTTAAGAGTGTCATAGCGGTTTGTCCTCATCAGATTCTCCATAAAGGACGTTTAGGCCTTCTCCCGGATAGGGAGCTTCTTCTCCTCTGCTGCTGGTGTCTCCTTCTTGGTAGCGAAGGGAATGAAATCGGGAGCGCCAGGCAGGTACTTGCGCAGGGGCTCGGGGATTTTGACACCCTGTAGCGAGTTTGTTAGTTATTTTTGAGATTGTAACTACACATGGTTTACTCACATCTTCAGTCTGGAAGTTCTCCAGAATAGCGCAGATAGTTCTTGTTGTGGCGGTAAGTGTGGAGTTGAGGCAGTGGACATATGTCTTCTTGATGTCAGTCTGCTTCTTGATACCAAAACGGATCTCGAGATCTCTGCTCTGGTAGTCGGTGCAGTTCCTATATCATTTTTGTTAGCAGAGCTTCCTCGAATCTTCTGGAACTGCCCACCAAGGACACTTACGAGCAGCTGACCAGCTCCTTGAACTCTCCTTGGTGCTGTGATGGTAGTGTCAGTAGTGATATATCCACATAATGATCAGACGAGCTTCATACAGGGAACCAAGCCTCAAGATCGAGCTTCTTGGCAGCGGCGTTGTCTGAAGAGTATGGGTCAGCATTTGGACATGTGATAAAGACAGGCATATGAGGGAGCACATACTGAGGGCACCAGAGACGATGGCAACCACACGGTGGGGGATACCGAGAGACTTGTAGAACTCCTCCGAAGTGGCGATCATGCTATCAAACATCTCCCAGGACCTACGCGATGTTAGCCTCAAACTCATATCCACATTGAAGGGGACACCACTTACTTCTCAGGATCTGTGATGCAGAACTGCTCAACTTTTGTGAACTCGTGTACGCGGAAGATACCCCACACATCTCTGCCGTGCTGGTTTGGGGTCAGCTACCAGGCAATACTGTTCTTGATGGGTAACACCTACAGCACCAGCCTCCTTGCGGAAACACGTAGAGTAACCGGCATACTTCAGAGGAAGGTCCTTAGGCTGAAGCCACTCGTCGCTGTGGAAGGCGCTGATGGGCTGCTCCGAGGTCTGCTTCATGTTAGCGCCGAATTCGATAGTAAAGAGCGGCCCGAGATGAGCAATGACCCAAGTGTCTTGCTCAGCTTTGAGAAGCCAATGTCACAACTTACAGCAATAAGATACTTGTCAGCCTGGTCGCCGGTGACCTTGTACAGCTCTTCGTCGAATCTGGAACCCGCGTCAGCAATGACTCGCCCTGTAGCAACGACTCCGAGGAAGCTTACTGCGAGAGCTGGGCGGTCTTTGCCATCTGCTCCTTAAGCATGAGCTGGGGAGTCTGGAGGGCAACGTAGTCCTTCTTATCGAGGAATTCGAGACCATAGTTAATGATGGCCCTGGTAACAGATGTTAGCCCGACTCGCTATATTCAGGGGTATGCCACACGTACTGGTTAAGGAAGACACCCCAGCGCTTCAGGAAGTAGCCACGGTGACCAACGACCTTGACACCTCTGTTAGGGTCGTATCCATCCAGGCGCTCGAGAACCTCGTGGTCTATTCATCTCAATTAGCCCAGTTCAAGAAAACCAACGTAGGGTTGTCATTGTCCTTACGAGAAAGAACATTGCGCTTCTCAAACTCGACGCCCTCGGGAGCCCAGGTGCGCTCTACCCTGTTGTTGTCCTCGTTGTTCGAAATAGGAACGGAGTCGTGGACGTAGTTGCCGATGCTCTTGACCTTGACCTTTAGGAGCTTCTCCTTCTCTGCGGCCGAGGCGAGGAGGTCCTTCTTCTCCTTTTCAAGCTCAGCTGAACCAGTGTCAGCGACTCTTATTGTCCCTTAAACTCGGTACGAGATGGTGGTAGCCCAACCTTTCCTTGTAAGAAGATCGGTAACATCCTCCTTGGCCTATAAGATCACACAGTCAGAGACTTGTAATCGACGGTCGGTATGGGTATCGTGGGAGCTTCATGCCTTCTTCTTGGGACCGATCTGCTTCTGGACTTCGTTGATCTTGGCGTTGAGTTGCGTGGCCGAATAAGCGGCTATCGTTGCGCAAGCGAATTAGCAACCGAACACGCGACGAATGTGCATGCAAGGGCAAGACGTGGGACGTCGGTTGACTCACTGCGGCGATGGTCCTCAAACATCTCAATCACCTCGTCGACAACCTCCTCGGGGGCATGGCGCCTGCGTTGGCTCTCCCTGATCTTCTCGGGGTTGCCGCCGCGCTCGGCAACTATTATTTTCACGATGGTGGTTAGCAATTCTGTACAAACTGCCAAGGCTAGAAATCGCATGCTATTCTTCGTGCACTCGGAACGAGGAGAAGGACTCTCGAGACAAAGCTAACACCGCAAAAGCAAGATGGAAGGCAAGATCGCATACTGAAATCGTTGACGTCGAGCATGATAGCTGCTTGAAGATATGAACTGCCTATAGAGGATGCACGAGAAATCTCTATTGGGAGAGATAGGTTAGGTCTTCTAGAGGACAACAACGATAATGGTGAGGGTGTCTCAGGAACCGTATCAAATGGCGGGGCAGATAATTATTTCGGCGGGGTGGAGGGGAAGGTGGGGCGCTGTAGCAGTCAGTTGAAGATGGGACCAGGGGTCAAAAAGAAAAACGGCTGCAGAAACCCCCTTTATAAAGATATGGCATGGACCCCTGTGAGTCAGGATACCAGCCACTTAACGGGGTGGCTGTACTACGAGAACCTTGACGATGCACAGTGCCAAGATATATAGTGATGGAGTCAACCCCAGCCAAAATGGAACAAAAAGACAGCAAAACATACAACACCAGGGATTCCCCAGTGGTCACCCACCTGAGTACTAGTCTGGCCGTCAGTAGCTTATCTAGGGCAGAGCGGACGGGATGCCGAGTTCTCTACTGCGTATGGTCGTATGTGCTCTTTCTGGGAGAAATCCGGTGTCAAGTATAGCGAGCGTGATGTTCGCCATCATCGTTTGAGCTACGATAAGTCTTGCGGCAGGATTCCTGCCATCGTTGAAGTTCTCACCAGGATTCAAGATTGCCCTTGCATTTTTATCATAACTTGTATTATTTGAATATTATCTGAGATTAGTATCAACCACCCACACATCAACCAAGAAACATAAACATCCCCTCTATCCCCTCCTTCTCAATCACCAACTCTTCGATGGAGACCCGCTGCCCTGTCTCGTCTTCTCTCCTTCTCACGTAATCCATCAACTCCAGCAGCTTTCTCGCGTACCCCTTGCTGCGCTCGTCCTCTGTCCCCTCAGCCACTCCGCTCAGAAACATCCTCACCCAGTCGGCGCGGACCTCGTCAATCGTCTCAACCCCCGCAGTAAACAACGAGAGCGACCACCTGCCAAGCGCATACTGCCAGCACTCATTTGGATCGTTATGTTTTCTCAGTAGCATGGCACTCTGTATGATCAGCTCGGCTGCCTCGGTGCTTGACGGATCAGTACGAACACCGGCTTGGAGCAGTCTCGACCAGATGATCTTGACGGTCAAAATCTCCATGTAAGCCGATAGCCACTCCCTGTTCGCTTGGCTGAGTGTCGTGATAGGAGAAACCGGCGCAGGCTGGGATTTCCATCCTGTACTTGGAATTATGACACGTGCTGAGGGATCCGTTGCTGAAGCCAGTTCAAACTCCCCTTCTAACCGCCGAATGGACTCGTCGATCGTCCACCACTTTCTGTCTATCAGGTCCTGCCAAGCCTCGGCATCCTCTGTTGCCACGGCTTGTTTACGCATGACGCGGTAGCGGATGATGTCGGCATTGATACAAATTGATTCGTGGAAGCGTAAAGAAGACGGCTCAACCCCCACGGAAGGTTGACCCTCACCTGGGTCGTAACCGAAAGTCTCCGAGACAAGGTTATGCGCTGCCCTGAGAATCTGAGAGTAGTCCGTCCGGGACACCAGGACATCGAGAAGAGATGTCGTGTACGAAGAGTTCTGGATGAAAGTGTTGAGACGTATCTGGAAGTAGCAAGTCCCTAAGATGATCTTGCTTGCTAATGGCGGCAGCGGAACATCAGGGTGCTTGGAGAGCCAATGTGTCGTGCGATGGAGCCGACGCTGCAGAGGCCCTAGTTTTCGACTCAGCACGTCGCAATGATTCACGAAAAGCGTGATGAAGATGATGTGTTCCGCGACGTTCCGCACTTGCGTGCTGGTCTTGCCAATCTCGAGTCCAGGGTCGGGAAGCCCCATCAGTCGATCGAGCTCCTCCTCGGCCTTGTTATACCAGGGTGTAATGATCGAATCGGCTGTCAAGCTGTCAGCCACTATGCGTTTTGTGGTCGCGGCCTTTATGGCAAGTTGTGTTTGGGCAGTTCGGGCAACACTTTTGGACAAAATCGGCTACGAACCTCTGCATTGACCGTTCGTTGTCATTGACGGCGAAATCCCCATATTCGTGTGTGCTGAGTTCGTCGGGATGCGCAGTCTCGCTGATGATTGCGTCGGAGCCTTCATCTTTCGGAGCTACCTTTTTATTACGCCTGCGACGTTTTGGAACCCATTCTTTGGTCCCTACCTGATGACCATGGACGTCATTCTCGGAGACGAAGGTCGGGAACTGGGATGCGTCAGATGTCGACAGCATATCGTTGAAAGCCGTCGGAGGGACGATGAAGGGAACTGAGGAAGCGCCACCTGCGCCGGTATTGAAGCCATGCTCGAGGTTAGGGTCAAGACATGAGAAGTCGACTCCGCCCCACATGCCAGGATAGAGGAAATGGTTGATGTCTGCTGTAGTGCTCTGTTGTGAAGGAAGATACTGCTGGTGAATACTGGGAATACTCGGTGGGAAGCTCGCCTGCGGCGGCTGTTGTTGTTGTTGTTGTTGTTGTTGTTGTGGTGGTGGTGGTGGTGGGAAAGAGAACGGAGTAAACTGTGACTGAAAGGTGGTGGAGAAGCCATCATGATGGGCATCAAACTGATATGACGAAGATGCAGGTGTGGGTGCTGCTGGTGGCTGTCGCAAACGTCGTAGACCTCGTATTGGGTCGGGTTTGGTATCAACGACCTTCTGACCAGTGGGTGTTGACACTCGAATTCGAAGGTTGGTCTCGAAAGAGGAGTGACAGGTGATATTCATGCGAGAACAGTTCTGACACGGGTTTCCTCCAAGACATCGCACCTTTCTCTTACGACATGTCAGGCACCCTGCGGTCTGATGTCAGTCCCGATCCCGTGGGAAGAGGTAATATGTGTGTACTTAGGTAGGTGGTACAACGGGAACACCAAGAGGCTTGGCAGGGGCAGCAGGAACCTACCGTGGAAAGTCCGCTTCAGTGTTTCGGCCATCTTTCTTTCTCAAAGTGGTCGTATATCGGCTTCTTCTCGGTCTTGGTCTTGTTCAAGCTCTCTGACGAGTCGATTCAACCGCCTCAAATCTGCGGGGAAGCACGATGTTTATCAACTGAATAGCTCGCCACTGAGGTGGATATTATATCCGCCCTTAATCCCGAGCACTCTCGTCGAAGTGACCCGGGAATTTGATAGCTCCATGACGGCTATGGCACTTGAGGGTTATGCTGACCAGACGATGACCGGCGCAGACGAGCCGAGGGCGAAGGAAGAAGGGGTGGGTGAGACCTTGGACGGTGGTGGTTACTCAGCAACAGTTACACCAGCCGCTAGCACCCCTTGTCCACCGCTCTGCCTAATTTCACACGAGGAAGAATGATAGCCCTCTTCATTTTCTTAGATTCTATGAGGCTAATTATCACATATCTCGACCAGTTTGATGTGGTAGAAAGGAGTCACCTTCTAGAACCTCTGAATCTTCTCTGCTAGTTCACTAATCATGATAACAGAGCGTGCTCCTATTGGGAGAAATAACAAGGTCTACATTAAGTACCTACGTAGGTAGGTAATACGCCTCCGATATTCGTATCTGATCCCTAGTTGAAGTCACGCACCCTTCTTTTCCTCTTCTCCAAAGCCCGCTATTTCCACGATTGCTCTTGTGTTCCTCGTGGATGGATACCAGTTTGAAGCTCTACCTAGCACCCCCACCTCCTCCAGAGCTGGACCGTGGTCTATCTAGGGCTTACGTACACTCCCAAAATTCCATCAAAGTCCTCACAACCTTACCCGTCTGTCGGAACCAGATCATAGCTTTAATTAGGAAGCTAGGGCTATTTCGTACTAGCATCTTCCGCTCCAAACGGCGGCGTGGGAAAGTCACACGAAATAGGGATGCAGGCGAGCTCGGTGAGGTTACAGTTGTAGCCTAGATTTCTGGTTCACACTAGGCTTCATCTCCCTCCCGAATCGGGGCAAAAATTCCACACCCTGGGGATCTCCCCCATTGTCTGACGATCGATCAACCAAGGAGAGTGAGCTCTGTGTTTCTGAACGATGGGCTTGTTCGTATACTTGTGCCGCCGCCACATATCGTTTGGCACAATACGATAAGCGATCTTCCAAAAGCTTCACTGAACCCTCAAGTCCCAACGAGCTGTGAAACTGAGTTCGGAGGTATGTTAGTAACGAAATTGACGCCAAGGCCGAATGCCGTACAGGTCAGAAACGGCGGTGATGTCCTTGTGTCAGGTTATGTGCATCATCACAATTTCACATGGCCGCCACATATTACCTCGCAGCTCACCACCATGAAGGAACTGAAAATGACGGATCATCAAAATCTTCTTCCATGGTTTTTTTTTTCAGCGTATAGGAAACGTGAAAGGAAAAAAAATATCTTTCTGTGGTCTCTCTCATCGGATAGAGCACCTGAGCTCATGATTGGTCTACCAGCGATCTGCAGCTTCAGCGAGATACCTCTCAAGGTGCGTACGTACGTACTTCGTCCGGATGAGCCGGTGGCCACCAAAAGCGGAGGCGGAGTTCACAATACCAGAGAACTGGGAAGGTAATGACTGTCAAGGTCAGCGGTGGTCAGACGTATACCTGTACGCAGTATACATAGTAGTTCAGGTTGGTGTCTTGGACCCTTGTGTGTAACGCTATCCCGCGTCGCAAAAGAAAGGTTGGAGACGAAAGCTTGTTGGCAATAAAGGCTGAAAGCCAAGACTTTTCTAGCCACGGGCTCGGGAGATCTCCCGAGACGCCAAGACTCTGCGTGTAAGTCAAGTGCTGAAATCAAAATCGGCTTTGGAGCCTTCTCCGCCATAACGGCTGGCTGCCTTTACAAGATTATGTTTACGACAACGAGAGTTTGGGGGCATCGTGGCCGAGTTCCTCCATGTACAACAAACTTGTCTTCCTTGTCAACACCAAGAGGTTCGGGACTCCGGAGCAAGAATCAAGCTGCGGCACAACCTGGCCAGCGTTGGCAGCGGATCCATCCGGTGAGACGGGTTCCGATTTCTCTTTGATTCTTGTACCTCGACAACTCGATAGGCCGGCAGTTTCTTCACTAGTTCGGGCCGTTTTGCTCGTCAGTCTCCAGGATTCCACATGGCAGATCATTGGGAGACAATGATGCTCCGCGGAGACTTGAACACTTGACCTGGGGAGACCGGTGAAACTGTTTAGGACTGGAAAGGCGTCGTCAGCAAAGTTCCAGGTCCAAGGCGCAGTAGTAGGGAACCACTTTTCACGGCCGCTCGATGTTCAAAACATCCGGAATCTTAGTCAAAAGGACAGGTCGAGGTCTCATAACGCGTCATCAACATTGTGCTCAAGGAAAGGTCAGATGAGCCCCGTAGGGCGGTGTGTTGAGTGGATGTAGCTGTAGCTCGAGTAGTATCTGGTAGGCAACGGTGATTATGACATGGGCTCATCAATCCTTAACCACAGTTACTGGGTAGGTATCATACATGTGAGCGTAGGCTTGACCTAATCATGATACCATATTCACCCAACTTAGGGACCCAATGACGGTCGATTTTCGGCATGTGGCGGTCGATGTTCGGGTTTGGTAGCTATAGCTAGCTGCACGACACAAGGCATTGCATCCGCAAAATCCTGTTTGGTTCAGTACGGATGGCTCAGCTGACAAAGACTCCCTATCCGATGCTTCCATGAACCATCAATCTGTTCCTATGCAGTGGATATGCAATGGAACATGCGGGCTTGCTTCGGCCCCGCTTCCGACGAAGCTCTTGTGAGGCGCCGTCGGCTAGTGTCTTGAGGATTGTGGAAATGCAGTGCTGACCCCCAGTTGGTGCTCGGTACCTATTAAGGGCGGGTGCGGTGGTTGTCGATCAGTTTCCCCTTGCGTTATGTGCCCTTTTGTGTGCCTCCGCCATTTGGAAGATTCGGGGCCTCATACAAAGAGCTGCACACCAGTTGCGGGAATATCAAGAAGCGACCGAAACTTGCGGTGACAAGCGATCATAAGCGATGCCTTGAGGACTCGGCCGCCATCGTTGTGACTTCCTGAAACGGCAGAGGGGCCGGGTAAGGGCGGACGCAGCAAATCTCACCAGTGTACCGATAACCTAACACAGTGAAAGTCTGCCTAATTCAACATAATGATGAGACTGTCACCAGCTTCATGAAGAAGGGGTTGATACGAAGACTACCAATGAAGCGGTGATCTTTTGAAGAGACGGAAAGGCCGAGATGTTGAGAAGATCAACATCGTCGCAACCATGCTATGTAGTGTCTCAGATACTTCTGATGCTGTTGATTAAAAACGATGAGAATTTGGGTGTGAGTTGGGATGGAAATTGGTGAAAGGGCAATCAGGGTGGGATGTTGGCCGTGGCACTTGGGGGCTGTAAAGAGACTAGGAAGTGAACCGTAACAGGTATCTAAGCCCGCTGGGCGTTTTGCGGGGAAACCTTAATTCGTGATAACGTTGCTTTCTGGAGGTTCCGTGACCCAGTTCAGTTCATCGTAACAAAACCACAAGCCTTGGGTCGTAACTAACTCTGATTTGGACTTGGAATGCCCTCATGTTTTGTCACTTGGCCCAAGAGACTGTCTTTGGAGGGAACAAATCTAGAGAGGCACTTCAAGATGGCGAATGCAGCAAACCATGAATTTAGTCGTTAAACCCTTGTATTGGCAGAATGGTTCAGCCCTGCATGCTGTACCAATAAACCATTTTATTCAATACTATGAAGCCAACGGTTTGTTTGCCACAGCACCTTTCCACCATTTGGGGTAGCCTCAGCATACTCCCATGACCGGCGCGCTTTCACTGCTTGAACCCGACAAGTTCCACGAACCAAGCGACAAACAGTTTCAATTGAACAGAACGTAAAACATTCCTGAATGATTGATCAATTGGCCCTGTTCCTGATTGCTGGCTGCAGCTGATCAGGTCCGGAGAGGTTGCTCATCCCTGGAGCTGCCTCGATCGCAGATTCGTGATCATCGATCGCCCCTGAAAGCCACGCGACAACCCTGAACACATACCCCAGATTTGCCTTTCACTATCTGTCTGCCCTTTCCCATCCTTTATTTGATATCGAAACAAAGAAACTCGATAAGGCAGCCAAAGAAAACTGCCAAAATGGCTGGCGACAGAACAGAGTGTCCCTTCTGTGGGTGGTCAACTCCCGCTGGTGATCCCGAAATGAATCAGATGTTGCTGGTGAGTGAGTCTTTCCGCTTGCAGAACTCTAAAAGCAATCCCCAAACGCTCTAGACAAGAGCGACTCCAAACACAATGCCTTTCAAGGAAACGATGAATCCTGCTGACTGTGACTCCCATCTTTGGCATCTAAAAAGCATTTGGAGACCCTTCATGCCGAGGACGAGGCACAACCATCCGCCGCCCCAGTAGACAAAGAAAAGCCCAAGCCCGCTTCAGGAAGTGCTCATCACTCCAAGGCTGAGGACGAGGACGACGACCTTCAATACGTTGAATGTTCTGTTGATGGATGTGGGGAAATCCTCGCGCTTTCTCAGTTAGAATATCACTTAGAACTTCACGAAGAGGAGATCGACGATCGATCCAGTCCAGAAACCCCTGTCCCGCCTTCTTCCTCCTCCTCCGTCGCCTCTGGCCCTTCAAGATCCCACCGGGAGGCAGAACGTCACCGTCAGTCTTCGGACCGCAAATCAGAACCAAGCGAGAAGCAGAGCAAGGCCATCTCGGTCTGGAAAAAGATCTTCAAGATGACGATACCCGTTCCCACTCGTGGGTCCTCCAGATTCACTCGCCACAGTCACAAGAGCCTGCTGCCAAATGCTCCCCGTAAGCGTCTAGGTGTAGGTGATCCCCTTCCAGGCTCTTATGTGTATCGTCACCCGCTGACCCTTTCACGCAGAGGGCGCATCTTGGCAGGTATGCACATGAAGACCGCATGCCGGAATGGCTGGCTTCCATGCTCAAGCATCACGGTCAGGTGAGGTCCAAGGGTTAGTCAAATTTGTGCACAAGTCCTTTTTTTTTCTGCCCTCGTGCTGACCTGAAGATAGGCGTGATTCCTGTAATAGCCCAGCTGCTGGAGCAATCACCGTCGACAGAATACGCGTATCTGTGCCATCCTTCTGTACAGCATATCTCCAAACTTAAGAGCGAAGGAGGATTTTGTGGCTATCGAAATATCCAAATGCTTTGTTCATACCTGATATACACCAAATCCGCCGGCTCGGAGCGTCTCGGGGACGATATACCATCCATCTTTGAAATCCAAGACTTTATTGAAAGCGCTTGGGACCAGGGGATACAAGCTTCAGGCCGCATCGAGACGGGTGGGATCAAGGGGACAAGGAAATATATCGGCACCCCAGAGGTAAGCTGCAAAAAAAAAAAAAAAAAAAAAAAAACCCCGTCCCATCGTCTTGCGAAAAAAACATAGAACTGTCAGCCCCATTGACACATGTTGCTTCAGGCATTGGCCATGTTCCGACTTTTGAATATACCATGTGACGCTCAGGGAATAAAACACAAAGAGCCTAGTTGGTCGGAACAGTTGCTTCTAGATTATGTGGAGGAGTACTTTCAGTCCGGCGTGCTGGATCCCACTCAGGATGTTCGCCGGACCAGCCTCCCGCCCCTTTATTTTCAGCATATGGGCCACTCCATGACCATCATCGGAATCGAGAAGTACAGAAACGGCACCCGGTCTCTGCTGGTGTTCGACCCGTGCTTCCGCGATGCATCAACTACGCTTAAGCTTGTCGGGAAACAATTCGTGCACCCGAAGCCGGACCTCGCGCTGAAGCCATATCGGAGAGGAAGCCGGTATCTGAGGGCGTACAAGGAATTTGAACTTCTGAGGTATGTCCATCTGATTTTTGGTCACTGTCGACTACGCACACTTAAGTACGTACCGGGTCCTGACTGTTTTCCTTGCTAGGTTACGAACGGAGGAACAACCCATTCAAACTTTTGTCCCGGACCCAACAGCACCCCCTCCAACTCCATTACCACGGTGATTGCGTCTGACATCTTTAAGGCTTTTGGGTGGGTTGTTTCAAGCAAAACGCCATTTATTTTCTGGTTTACACTCACCAACAGCGAGCGCAAGCATTGCCTTTTATTGCAAACAGCATTATGCCAGTATGGAACAACAGGCCAGTCAGTAGGAAAATATTTTCTGGGTATCCCTTACCGATACAGAGCTGCCGGAAATAGCGTTTTGACTTTCTTTCTTTTTTTTTTTTCGTTTTTGTTTTTTTGCTTGTTCAAGTTTCTGTTCAGGGTACAAATATTTAAGCAGTCATTTCGTTTGAGAACCAAGCCTGGAGCTTTGCCAGCGCCTTGCCCCGATGAGAGACCTTGTTCTTTTCCGATTTTTCCATCTCGGCATATCTAACTCATTGTTTTAGTACCAATTTTCACCACTTCACAACTGGCTTGACAAGAAAACGTACGTCTTGCCCTCATACTCAAAAATGGGATCCCAGCCAAAATTGGTGGGACCCCGCGCAGGTACAATCTTTCCCTGGGTGATGCCTTGGAACAAGATGGGTTCGTGGCCCGGGCCGGCGGAGTACCCGAACGTGCAGACGGCTTTGGCACCTTTATCCTCGTAGGCAGCCAGCAGGTTGTTGAGGCCTTGGTGGCCCAGGGACTGCAGGAACCACTTGATGTAAGGCCCGGGAAGGCCGTTGAGGGCGTCGAAGCAGAGACAGGTGTCTTCGACCAGGACGGGACCGCCCACGAGGTCGGCGGCGCGCCGGCACTTGTCTAGGGTTACTTCTTCCAGGGTGCCCTGGATTTCGAGCAGGTCGAGGGCCTGGGAGGAGACGGAGATGGCGGGCTCGAGGATGGCTTGCACTTCGGAGAGTTTGTTGGTGTTGCCTGTTATGAAGTTTACTTGGTGCCGGGCTGGGGTGGTGGGAGTGGTCATTTTGTCTGTGGTTTCTTTTTTTTTTTTCTGGGGAGATGGGTAGAAAATGGCCGAGGAAGAGAAGATATTAAGAGTAAGTGAGGAACTGTGTGGTGAGTTGTGATGATGATCTATGGATCGGAATACATGGAGGGGTTGGAATTGGGTGTAAAATTACGTAGTGGGGGTTCTTGAATGTGGTTGGAATGCAGAAGATTACAGAGATAACCCCGGTTGATGCATGTTTTTCATCCTAAATTTCAATATTTACATACAGCTTCGACACGTGAGTGTGCACACCTGGGTAGGTAGGTAGAGATAGAAATGAAAGAAAGAAAAGTGTACCGGATCATCATAAAGTTTTCATTAGAATTGCTTAAGCATTATTATCCTTCTTCCACTGCGTAAACCACTGCTCGATGCGGTCGACGTTGGCCTCCATCTCGTCGGCGTTGGAGCTCTGGAGCTCAACCACGATCTCTTCGTCGTACGAGTCTTTTGCTTCTTGGACGAGCACCTCCATGATCTCTGCGTCCATGTTTTCTTGGAGTTTGACTTCGGGGTAATTTCTATTTTCTCTCATGTTAGTAAGCAAGGGAGGAGAGAGAGGAGAGAGGAAACATTACCTAGCCTTCAACCGGTCGTAAAGCGTCGCCGTGTCCGCCCGCAACACCACGACGAGATCGATCCAGGACTTGGGGAAGAGGTCGCACGCGTGCCAGTCTATTATCAGGCCGCCCTGCTTGGCTTCGTCCTCGATGGCGTCTAGTAGCTGTTTTTTGTTGTTAGTACAAGCCATTGAGAGAAGACGGAAAAAAGAGAGGAAAAAAAAAAGGAAAAAAAAAAAAAAAAAGAACAAACCTTATCCTCATCCACAATCCAGCTCTGGTACTCCTCGTCATACCCATCATGGCACTCCTTGTCCTTGACCACATCGTTGACGGAGAGATGCTTAAGTCCCGTACGCTCGGCAAGAAGCTCGCAGTGGCTCGTCTTGCCCACACCTGGGGTGCCTGTGATGATGATATTTGGGAGCGTTCGTGACATTTTGAAGTGATGTGGTGATTTGTCTTCTTTTGGATATTCTATCCTGCCTTCTTTTCTTTTGATTCTTTTTTTTCTTTTTTTTCTTTTTTTTCAATAGTGTAGCAAGATATGTCTGGTTGTTTCTGATATCGGGGTATGTGGACTTTAAATTTTTGTAAGTGAAAAAAACGGGCACGATCTAATACGCCCCGCCAGAAAAACAATTTTTGGAGCTGCGGCCCAAAATGTTCTTCTGTTTGCAGCATGTGCGGGTTGCGGTATTCTCACTGTACCCTTGAATGGCGACAGATTCGAGCAAACTGAATCTGTGTAAATATGATGATGTACACGTGAAGATTTTTGATCACAAGAACTTCAAATGCGCAGGTATTGCATGATCCCCAGATCCTGAAGCGTTGGTCATGGCCGAGTCGAGCAACGCATGTACATCTTACCTTGCGTTCATCACCTGCATCACAGTGCGAGTTGCCCTCTCAAGTCGAGTAAATCACTTGCGATTATGAATCTAGTTGATACACCAAGCTACGTCTTACAGCAACACCATATCCTTGCTCACTATTCCATAGAAATATAACCCATCCGTTTCATACACTACTACAATGCAATGCTGGACATGCATCTGTCTCCCCCTCTGTGGCAATGGCCCATCCATCCCATCGCTCCAACTCGTTCGTCCCCATGCCAGAATTGTAACTTCAAAGCCAGCAAACCTGTGTCCCCTGTACGAGTATTTCTTTCGACTTCCCCTTTCCCCTCGCCCATTATCCGTTCTATTGATTTTTTCCCCATCTTCCAACGCCCCATCCTAGCCAGGTTGGTAATTGGTAATGTGGTATGTTTTCATGCCTTCGTGTCGGTCGATCGTAGAAAGAGATGTACCATCCATGTACGGTGGGCGTGAATTATGAAGCTCTAAATTCTCAAACAAGCAAAGCTTGATCTCCCTGCAAAATAACCAGAAAAGCAAGATCCAGCCACCAGTGACCAGACTTTTCAGCTACTGCCGCTTCTGTTCCTCAGCACGGCGTTCCTGGGAGGTGCCGGACCGTTGCCATTGCTGTTTTTCCATGGACTGAGCAGCATTGAGGCTGGCCTCTGTGCCGGCAATAGCGAACGAGGTGCCGCCTAGGCACTCGCCGAGACTGACCCCGGTTCCTCGTCCATTTCTTGCACGTCATTCATGCTGTGTGTGTCAAACTCATCCATTTGAGAGCCGTATTCCATCTTCTCTTGCTGGGCGATGGCCTGTTGCGAAACAATCTCAGCCAAGCGCTTCAGGCGTGGAGTTTGCAACCCTAGTCAAAACAGTCAGCACGTTTGCATATTCAAACCATCATGGGAGTTATGAAACGTACATGAAGGTGTATATGTCTCCAGAGCCGTGATGACTCTGGGCTCGGCGATCTCGTACGGACCACTGTCATCCATATCGACAGCTTGGAGAAGTAGGACATCGCTCTTTTCCGTAACCCTGGAGGCAACGGCCTTCATGATTTCGCCGTTGATGGGCTGTTCGTAGTCGGCAACGAGATACTGGTTCAGGAGCTTCTGAATCTGGTTGGGGGAGAGCCTAACGGACAGTTAGTATCGGGGCAGACCAAAAACAAGGGTATAAGCTGGGTTACTCACATCCAGCAGATGTCTTGAATGATTTCAATGTCGTTCAAGGTCGCCTTCTTCAGTTGCAGGAGCTTGGTTGCTTGCTGTGGCACGGTTAGAAAATTCCCACAGGAATAAGGACGAAAGGACAGCTTACCATAAGATGCTCGAGCTGGAGCGTACCCTCGGGCATGTCGTGGCTCTTACACCACTCCTCGATACGGGTGATGTTGTAATTGATCTGCAAGCCACGCTTCCACGAAAGGAAGTTGCGACGCATGAGCAGATCGTTGAAGGCCGTGACACCAACAAGTCGCAACAACTCGGTAATGGTTTGGTTAATGATGGAATCCTCCAAATAGTAAGCCTTCATGGCGCGGAAGACGCTGTTGAGAAGTGAGAGTAAATTGTCCATGCTGTAAGCTGGCGTGGAGTTACCCTGCAGTAGCTTGCCGAGGAACCTGTTATTTTCGTTCGTCACGAAGCCTGGCAGGGACTGCGACTCGATAATGGCTGGGATGATCATCTTGGAGAGCTTCTTCTTGAGCACCTTCATCCAGGTGTGGTAAATGTTGAACTCCAAACTCTCCAGGTCGTGTTTGACAATCTCCAGCAGGCGGTCATACTCGTAGTTGTCCGTCTTCTGAGCCTCATACCAGTCCTCAGCAAGGAAGACGAACGAGAGCATCTCGTGAACGTTGGAAAGCCAGAACGCGCCGGGGTTGATAGCCTCTTCGTCGTCGTGGTTCATGACCTCCTGTTGGATAGACTGCATGACGTTTGCAAGGAAGCGCTCAGACTCCTTGACGAAGCCGTTATTCCACATCTCGGAGGTGACCAGGTTGATCAAGTAGGATGGGAAGAGTACCTCCTTGTCCGTAGGTGCCGGAACAGCAGCCGGGGATGGGATTTTGAGGTTGCGAATGAGGCCCATGGTAACCTCCTGGTTCAGGCCGTCCTCGTCAGCAAGCAGAGACTCGAGTTCCATTTCGATAGTATCGGCGCCTGGAACAAAAGTTGCGCCGGAGAGGGTGGTCTGCCTGTTCATGCCGGGAACAGCCATGGAGACGGGGCGAGGGTTGTAAGCCATGCTGTACCTATCCATCTCGCGGGGCTCAGCACCCGCGCTCCGTCGCTTAGGCTTCTTCGACGACACCAAGTTGATGAGGCCAGCGGGGACCCCAGCGAGGGGGTTGGTGCCGTTCGCGAGCTCTCCGTTGACTGGAGCATTTCTCCTAGCAATCTCCAGCGCTTCCTGAAGCTCGGCAAGTTGTTGTCGGAGAGCGTTCTTCTCCGCCTCTTGGCGCTCGCTCTCTTCACGGGCTGCTTGGAGCTCGTCGTTGGTAGCGCGCAAAGACTCCCGAAGCTGCCGTTCTTCCTCTTGCATCCTCTTGACATTAGCTGAGGATTCCTCAAAGCTCACCTGAAGCTTCTTCATTTCGGCTTCCATCACCTCCAGACGGGCTGCAGCAATACCGGCCTGGTTGGCCTCTGCCTGCAGCTCCTTTGTCCGGGTCTCGAGGGCGTTGTGTCTTGCTCTCCAGCTGCTAACTTGATTCTCATAATTATCAACCTGGACCTTAAGCTCTTTGTTTTGAGCTTTCATAGTGCCCAAAGACTGTGTGAGCTCAACGACCTTGTTCTCGAGCTTGTACGAAATCTGCTTGAGATCGCGTGCCTCAGCGCGGACAACCTTGTACTCCTTACGAGCAGTCTTGCCACGCCACAAACTTTGAACAATGACAATCTTCCTGCGATAATCTCTCCAGGAACGGAGCTGTTGTCTCGATCGCCAGTTTCGCTGAATAATGAGCGCAGCGTTGCCGACGCGGGTCTCCATGATCTCTTTTCGGCGCAGGTAGCCCTTGATAGCGGCCTGAGCGCGGACGACATCGTTTCTGATGGTGAGAAATTCGGTCCTTTGCTTGTAACCACGCCAGAACTTCTGAATGGTGACGGCTGCTTTGACTGTGCGCAGTTCCTGAGCCTGCTTGCGAGCTTGGTAGCCTCTGAAGGTGGCCTGGAAGGTGATGATGGCGTTTCTGGCAGCCAAGTACTTCTTGCGGTAGTATTTGGCCTTGAGGTTCTTTTGAATGAGGATGGCGCAGTCGTTGAGTCTGGTGGTTCGCAGATTCTCAAGGAAAGCCAGCATGCCGGCCCTGAAGAAAATCTTCGTCAGACCCATCTGGTACTTGTCCATACCCTTCCCGACATTGCTGGAGCCGAGAGCCTTTTTCAGAATGGCATCTGCCATCTCCCTGATCTCGGACGTCCATTGCGACGAGGGCACGAGCATGTAGTACCGCAGCGCAAACTCCTCGTAAGTCCATCTCGTGGGGTAGCCCGCACAACTAATGCGGACTGTTTCAAGCACACCGCAAGCACGGAGCTGGCTGAGGACCATGGGGCCCTCAAACTTCCATGCTTCCTTGGCTTCGTTGGGCTTGATACATCTGATGTAGTGTACATCAGTGCTGTTGATAGTCGACATCAATTCAATCAGCGAGGACTTGAAGATGCCACCGAGGGTGGGCTTGCGGTTGACAGCCACGCCGATTCTCCTTCCAGCCGCCGGCTTCACCGCATTAGAGCTAGCCGAGGCGAGGTCCTTCTCGCGTACTGCCGAGGCAGCATCCAACACTGAACCAAGGAACTTATTGGTCGAGGCGCGAAGCACGGCCATGTGTTCGTCTGGAACCGTGTCACGGTTCTTTTCTATGAAACCGTCCGACTCATACGTGACATCGATAGCATAGTGGCAGACGGTGAAAGAAGACTTGCCGAATCTTGGCTTCTTGTAGAACTTGTGCTTGTCAGCAGCATAGTTGTGGTGCAGCTTGGTCACAAACTGCTCATCAGAACCCATAGGAAGCCTGGATTCTTCGTCCAGAAGAGAGAGAATCCCAAGCTTGCCCTCGATAAGGTCGATACAAGGCTGATTGTCGGCGAAGTCGATGAAGGTCCAATCGATCTTTTCCCGGAGGTACTCCTCCTGCTCGAGCTTGAACACATGCTGGTTGAATTCCTGCTGGAGCTTTTCGTTGGCGTAGTTGATACAGAACTGCTCGAAAGAGTTCTTGGCAAAATGTTCGAAACCGTAAATATCAAGAACACCAATGAACGACTTGACCCTGTTCAAGACCTCCTCAGTTGCCAAGCTCCTGTTGATGATCTCCACCAGCCAGTCGAAAAGACTGGAGTAGATGAACTTGGCCACGGAATCCCTGACAACAATAGCCTGGGCCTGGCTCAGATTAGAGGTGATCTTCTCGCCGCGGGTGACAAGCTGCTTCTTCACGATCCATTTGGCGAATTCTGGCGCGTCAATACCGAGGATCTCGCAGGCCTTTACCAATGCAGGTTCAGTGGCAGAGAGAACACTTTCTGTCCGGGAGGCACCGATCTTAACGTTGCCAAGGTGGAGCAGACCAGCAAGAAGCTTGAAGATCTCGCTTTGTTCGGCCTCGCTTACACCAATTGTGGTCAGGGACTGCTTGGTTGCCTTAAACTCAGCCTTGTCATCCACACCGTCGATGGTGGGAGTATTGCCTTGGTTAAGATACTCAAACTGCTCGATTGGGCCCAGACCCAGTTCCTGGCGCTCTTTGTCTGTTACACCAGCCACGAGCTGGTAGAAAATATGGTAGTTCCTCTCCTTAAGAGGCTGGAAGACCAGTCTTGACCGCTCCAACAAATATGTTCTGATCTTAGCACCGATAATGTTGGTTTCCTGGTCGAACATGATCTCGATATACTTGCCGAACCGCGAAGAGTTGTCGTTTCTTGTCGTCTTGGCGTTACCGAAAGCTTCCATAATGGGATTGGTAGCCAAAATGGCCTCTTCGGTCTTGCTCATAGCCTCTGGGCCCTTCTTGGCTCTGGAGCCTGGTTGATCAGGGGAGTGTCTTGTCGCAAAGTATCGCATGATGTATTTGGCGCTGACCGTCTTTCCGGCACCGGACTCACCAGACACAACAATGGTCTGATTCTTGTTGTCGCGCAACATGTCCATGAAAGCCTCCTCCGCAATCGCGAACAAATGGGGGGCTTGGGTTGCCCTCTGCTTCCCGGCGTATACTTGGACCATGCCGGGAACATATAGAGAATCGACACGGGCGAACGGATTTGTTGCTATTAGCACGATACCGGAGTATGTGTAGATTTCCTTCTGCAGGTATCGGAGACGGATGGCCTGTAAGACTATGTGTATACAAGCATTGTTAGTTCCCTGTTCACCACCGCCATCTACTTGGGAGCTTTATTTACCGGCA
Source organism: Podospora australis (assembly GCA_033296905.1). Lineage (NCBI taxonomy): Eukaryota > Fungi > Ascomycota > Sordariomycetes > Sordariales > Podosporaceae > Podospora > Podospora australis. The sequence goes on from MU864352.1 coordinate 681,144, forward strand.
GGCTCGTTAAGATGAGAAAGATTCGTCAAATCATCGCTGGCTTCGAGCATAGCAGGATTCATAAGGGGCGGTAATGCTGGGTCATTGCCGGACTGGAGGGCCTCCAGAGAGACCTCCAGCGTCTTGGTCTGCAGACGCGGTCCCCGTCAGTAAGCTGCACATCCATCCTGGGTCTGGAAGGGAAGCATACCTCATCATTTTCTAACCGGAAAATGAGAGTGACCTTGTCACCATCTACTGTCTTCTTGACAACCTCGGACGCAATCCAGCCCTCGGTTGCGTCAGGCTGCCACGCTCGCGTACCGACATCATAGCTCTCCGACATTGGGTATGATGTGAGGCGGTGGAATGGTGGATGTGTGGAGTGTTGTGGTCGTTGGGAATTCAAGGTCGGCGTGTGGCTTTTAAGGGCCAATAGTTGCGGCGGCAACGTCGGATCGTGGACTGAATAGCTGCGGAGGATTCGCGTGATGGTAGAGGTAGGTGGTAGTTGGAAATCAGGTCGGACGCTGCAACTAACGAGAACAAATCAAGGAGGCGGAGAATCTGCCCGAGGAGGTGAAGGCATTCATGGGAAGTAGCTGAGAATTAGGTGAACGGGGCCGTTAATTGTTAATTAGCGGTCACTGGATTTCGGTTGTCGAGGTTCTCCGCTTTCTTCGCCCTGGACCCTTACGGCACTTGTCTGTTTGATCGTGGACGATGTCAAGCCCGTAGGTACGGTCGACACGATAGGTTCGAAAGATCGGACGCGTAGGTGGGTGTTGCTACGGGATGCGTAACTCTCCGGGCCAGTCAAGGTAAACGTCGGGAGGTTGGTTTGGCGATGGCAGCTCAACAAGAAAGGATCCAACGCAAGATGTCGGGACCGGAGACCCGTTGTTAGAGTTTAGGGGGCTGAAAAAAAAAGGTGGCATAAGTGCAAGGGTGCGCTATAGGTCGATCGTTGAATAGGAGTAAAGACGCTGTATCGGTTCGGTACGAGAGTGGCAGAGCACGGACTCTGGGGTTGGTCAACGCGCAGCCGCTGTTTCTTGGTTGTCACGACTGTCCGAACCTCAAAACGGATCTAATCATCCGCGAGTGGATGGCTCAGCTGAAGGATGTATCTAACGGATTGATTGCCTGGCCTACAAAGCAGCTGCACATCTTTCTTGAAAGAGAAAACAAGTTGCATATGAAATGTCAGTCCATTCAGAACCGATACATATCAACCTTTCTATCTTCCCAAACCCCAGCTCAAACCTTCAAGCCCCCCCGCCGGGACTCTCCCACTGCCTGAAACTTGGAGATGCCTGTCTTTGCCATCTTTTCGAAAAGCCCATGCCTGGCCACCAGCCCGCAAGCTGTGAAGCTATTGGATATTCTAGTGGCGGTGGCACTTTGAACAATGCCATACATACGAATATGTGTACCAGCTGTTGACCTCGGTCTCTGTCCATCAATATTCAATGCGACTTACGAATATGGAGATCCATGTCTGTTACTTGCGGCCTAACTAGTTTAGGCAAGTATCCAGAATCTCTGAATGGAAGAACTGTCAACCTTTGTTGTTCGGAAAGCTGCCTGGGTGTATAGCACCATATAGCTGTTCACGTAGTAGTCGTTATTACCTGGTACTCGTTTCTCTCTTTTATTAATGTTCGAGATCCATTCTCGGCATAAAATCTTCAACAGAGTGCATCTCCATTCTCCAGGCCATCCACTTCAAGAATAAAGGCGGTCAACAAGAAAAGGGGTGCATAATCGACAGGCGGGGTATAGGTATCCATCCAGAACAATGCCAGGGGTGCCTTGACAAAAGCGGGGCACAAAACAACGGCTCTCTCTCCCCATCCCCTTTTCTCCCTTCCCTTTTTTTCTCCAATGCCATGTGGGAGCATCACAGCTGGAGCCAGCAACCGTCAAGTTGTAAACCTTCACCCAACTTTCAAATCCCCTTTTCCCATGCATTCAAATGCACCCACCCGCTCTGCTCAGCGACACGGTCGGTCGGTCGGTCGGTCGAGAGCAAGGCGGTTATGTTGTTTGCTAACCTATCACAAATACTGTCAAGAAAGATGGAGGTCACACAAAATGCAGCATGTAACCGCTGAAGTCATGCTATCTTGAAATATCTCGACCTTGAATCCTCTTGAGGAGAGATATCGGTACGTACACAGTCATGTAGCAAGTATACCTGTGTAGAGATGTCACTGCGACAGGTTGAGTCGGATGGATATTGGAAGATAGTCAGCCCAATATACCCCACCCTACCTTCGGTGAGAGCGATCAGCTCTCGGAGAATTTCCAGCACGCTTCGGGCGATGTGATGAATTATGAGACAAGAAAAGGAAGAAGGAGGAAGGAAGAAGCAAAAACACGGGGCTCAGAGCGATCAATCTTGTTTATTTCTGGAATCCAGTCCAAACCTCTCATCACCCAAAGTCAAACCCGGGATTCCTCTGATCAGACGTGAAACATCCGGCACTTGGTTTTATGCGCTTTTTTACATTCTCGCATGTAGTACCTACTTGGTAGTACCTATGCGGTACTCGAGAACCCCTTTTAACGTACAGGTATATTTTGTTGAACCTTTTGTATTCCACAGCCCTCCTCTTTTTGGTCATGGTTGAACCGAGATATCATTTGTTTTTGATTACCCCACGCATACCCTATATGCGCCCAATTTTTCCCTTCCGGTCCCGTGTTGAAGTAGGAAAAATAGAGCCGCCCGTTTCCAACGTCCATGCTGTTGAAATGCTATGATACTTTGGACTCCGCGACTCCTTGCAACCAAAATGAAGCTCAACAATCCAGCACCAGCACCGGCAACCAACCCAAACCCAGCCAGATCAACTCGCTAATACTATATTCTTCAGGAACACCGCGTCCCAAAGACCTCTTAATACAAAACACGGGTGAGAATGCGCGAGCTCAGCGCCTCCAGGTTGTCGCGAATCTCCTTGATATCATCAGGCTTGACGTCACTAACATCGGCCAGGAGATATGCAATATCGCCCTTGGAATCCGAAATTTGCTTGTCAACGTTGTGGTCGCCGAGAACCTCGTTCACCCTGCGCAGCACACCAGGTACGTTGCGATGGATGTAGATAATGCGCGCGTGGTTGGGCTCATCGAGCGTAAGCGAGCGCATGTTGACCTCGGGCAGGTTGACGCTGCCTAGCGTAGTGCCCTGGTTGATATAACGAACCAGAGCATCGGCGACCTCGACACCGATGGCGCGCTGCGCCTCCTCCGTGCTGCCACCAATGTGAGGGGTCAGGATGATGTTGTTGAGCGTCCGCAGCTCCTCGGCCCAGTGGTTAAGGTCGCTGGTGAAGTAATCACCATTACCGGCCGGCTCGTTGGGATAAACATCGAGAGCAGCGCCTGCCACCTTGCCAGCACGCATGGCCTTGACGAGGGCCGGGATGTCTACCACGGTGCCACGGCTGGCATTGATCAGGTAAGAGCCGTTCTTCATCTGCTCAAACTGCTTGTTCGAGACCATGTTCTTGGTCTCGGGAGTCTCAGGGACGTGGAGAGAAACAAAGTCGGCTTCCTGAAGCAGAGCCTCCAGCGTCGGAACCTGCCGCGCTGTGCCGATGGCCATCAAGCTGACGACATCGTAGTAGATAACTGACATGCCCATGGCCTCGGCCAGGACGGAAAGCTGCGAGCCAATATGACCGTAGCCGACGATACCGAGCGTCTTACCGCGCACCTCCCAGCACTTGGCGCTCACCTTGTTCCAGGTACCGCGGTGCATCTCGTTGGAGCGGTCGCCCAGCTGGCGGGCAAGAGTAATGATCTCAGCGATCACCAGCTCAGCTACGCTACGCGAGTTGGCGAAGGGCGAGTTGAAAACGGCAATGCCTTGCTTAGCGGCATATTCGAGATCTACTTGATTTGTGCCAATGCAGAAGCAGCCGATGACGAGCAGGTTCTTAGCCTCCCGCAACACCTTCTCTGTCAACTTGGTCTTTGAACGGATACCAATGACATGAACATCCCTGCAAACAGTATCAGCATATCGATCATCGTATTTTCTGGGTGGTAGAGGTTGAAGAGCACACAATTCGGGATTTGGGAGGCTCTCCGGACCCACCCCACCCCTGAGTGTACAGCGACCTCCTTCGAGTGCCTCTCATTCCGGAAACCCCGAGAACCACATTGCCTGCCTGTATTGGTGGACGAAACATCCATCGAAGAGACAGAGTTTACCAACAAGTGGGCACCGGAATGGAAGTTCGTCAAAGCCTTGGAAAGAGGTAGTGAGCCATCCACCATATGCTCGCTCAAGAACTTACCGAATCTTCTCAATAAGCTGGTCCTCAGGCAATGAGGCCTTTTGGAATTCCACCTGGTAACCCTGGTTCTTCAGGATATCGATTCCCGTCTGGTTGACATTTTCGAGCAGAAGGATCTTGATGTCCTCTGTGTTGAAAGGCTTAAGCTGCTTGGCAGCAGCCCTTTGTGCGAGACTAGCCATGAAGCTTCCTGATGCGGGTGGTGAGTGAAAAGTTGCTGTGGGCGAGACGCTGAGATTTGGGCTATACGAGACTTGGGCCCCCAGAGAAGAATTTTGGATGTTTCTTGGAGCTGCCATTGTGACGAGGGAGGGATTGCTGGGTAAAAAAATCTGGAGAAAAGTGATAGGGGGCAAACAACAGGCAGGGTACTGGCTTCTTATTCGTTTGGACCTCTCTGACAAAGTCCGGACAAGTCGAGTCGAGGATGGTGATGAGGGTGCCGATGTGTCACTCTTTGAATGCTGTCCAGGTAGACCCACGGTGGGATGGATAGTGGGATGTAAATGGTGGGGGTTGCTGAATGGCGGGGTTGACTCACCTGCAGTGGATTTGAGTTGGCTAACGGAAAACTTTTTGGGATGACGGCATGCAGGTTCTGCATTGAGTGCTGTTACTTTGCCTCCGGCATCGTTCAGCTGCAAAATAATCGCTTGTATGTACATGCCTAGCTGAGTGAACGTTCCCGTCTTTTAGACGAACCTCGAAGACGAGGAAACCAACTTTGAAGAGACAATGAAAATTTCTACGCACCCACCCTGTCGAGAGCTTGGCACACCTAGGTAGAAACTTTGCCAAAAAGAATTGTGTGCCGGTCCCATATCCGACCATTTACATTTTGTTATTTTTGGGCTTTTCGTTTCGAGGAAGCATACCTCACACCTTAGCCCCCACACCGACGACGTGGGAGCGCCACCTTGCTCTTCATTACCCGGATGCCTACCGGGGCAATGCCTGGACTATGAGACGAGACGAATGGGGCCATCGTCTCAATGCATCACCCAATCCTCCGGTGTTGGGAATAAGCCACGCCTTTATTCTCTCTGGTGCGGTCCGCTACATGCTTACTGTGGTTGATGATATTGTCCTGAACTTGGGAGGAACTTTCATCACTATGCGTTCATCGGATAATATCAGAACTGGCAATACATTTGAATCAACTGTTAAATCGATCTAAGTGATGAGCCAATCAATTTTCTTGTTTCCGTCATGGACGGCGCCACTCTGCAGGGTCGCATCAGGTTCTCTTCAGATGTCTCCGTTTTCAACAGCCGGTCCAGGACAGCCAGAGCGATCACGGAGGAAATGAATACACACATAGCTCACGATCAGGTACACATCTCAGCAAGGTCAGAGTCATGCAAGCACTTTGTGAATTCTTGACCAGTTCCGTGGTCCCCAACTCCCTATCCGTTCGATACTAAACTCCCTTCCTCTCCTCCAAGCCGAACACTTGTCCTGCCCTTGAAGAACGGCACTCTTCGCTGCCCACTTGGGAAGAAAAATCGCTTTCCATTAACCTTACAAAGTAGAGCCCGATGAATATCTCGAGAGTGAAAGCGACCAAGAATTCAGAACATGCAAACACAGGGCAAATCCCCTAGACATCCTCAGAGCCGTGTGCATATTAGGATCTAATGCCCTCCAGGCCGTCCATGCACTGCTGTATCCACTTCCTACTCGAGTGCCCCTGATCAATCATGGTGTTGGGTACAAGATTATATGAAGGTGCCCATGTAGAAAGGGCTAAGGGGGGCATTTGCCCTGATTAAGAAGTACGGTAGATGCACCATGGCGAGAAGATCACACCATTTAGCTCTGCTTGCACTCCGAAGGCTCCTGCTTGGGCTTGGACCCATCCTCCTGTAATCATGTTAGTCTGCCATGTCTTCGTAGTCGAGGTTGTGACTTGAATATCCCTACCTCATCGGACTCATCCTCGTCCTCGTCATCGTGATCCTCACTCTCGTCATCATCGTCCTCATCATCTTCATCGTCAAAGTCGGCGTAGTCATCCTCATCGAGCTCCTCGAAAGCGAGGGCCTCGCCGGTGAACCAATCAATGGCGCGGGGAATCAGCTTCTCCTTGATGTCCTCCCCGAGTTGATAATCGAGCTCTAGGCGCTCCTCGATGTCATCGGCAGCTTCTTCGTCCTCCTCGGTAGGGGGCTTGGGGGGCGAGAAAAAGTTGAAGAACGACTCGGTAGGGACGGTCTTCTTGACGATGCGAGTCTGCTTGGTGGCTATTGTTTATGTGTTAGCGACGAACCATAGAAACCATGCAAATAATTTCAACTTACTCTTGTTACGTTGTTTCTTCTGCTCGATGCGGACGGTGAGATCCTGACCAGCCTTCCAGTCAATCTTGTCACCCTCAGCGTGGTCGTAGATGAAGTCACCACCATAACCGCTCTCGTTTTGGTAGAAGTAGGTCTTGGTGATGATCTTGTTGGTGAAATACTCGTTCTCCTCGAACTCGAAGATAAGACGGAAACCGGGCTTGTCGAGGTACTCCATGCGGATATCAACGAGCGACTTCAGGGCACCCTCATCACGGTCGGTGATCATCTCGGCGAGCGAGATCTGGTTCTTCATGGCGGAAAGCCAGAACTCGGGAATACCGTTGACCTTCTCGGCACCCTCGGGGGCCTTCTCCTGGGCACCAGCGCCCTCCTCGAACTCATCCTCCTCACCGGCCTTGACCAACTCCTCGGTGGGCTCGGTCTTACCGTTGACGATGGCGGAACGCTGCTCATAGAGAGGGGTGAACTTGGCGAAGTACTTCTTCTCGAGCTGGAGAACCTCCTCCTGGAACTCAGCCTCGAGCTTGGAGTGCTCCTTCTGGATGCCCTTGAGGCCAGAGACGCGGCGCTTGACCTCGGTAGGGAGGGACTCGATGTAGCCGGAAGACTTGCCAACCAGGGAGCCGAGACGGCCCTGGATCATCGACACAAGACGAGGGTCCTTGGCGAAGATAGAAGCGGCAACAGCACCCAGATCCTCTGCGTCGTAGAATGATTTGTTAGTTGTGGGACCCAAAGCCAAATATTTTAGAGTCCTCGTATTATCGGGCAGCAATGTTTGGTTGACGGCGGGGGGAGGCGATACGAACCTTCCTTGATGCTAGCAATACCAGGTTGCTGGGCGTGCGACGAGATCGGTGCAGCGTTCGCAGGAGTGTTTTGAGGGGTACTGTTGCCGAGGAAGGCATGTCAGTATACTGAAGCAAACAGTGTACCTTATCCGAGTCGGTCGACCCGGACGAGCGACTGCAATGCCGAGAAGACTTACGGGGCAACGGCGGGGTCGGGCCGCTTGTTCTTGATGGGTTCGGCCATTGTGACTGGTTGAAGTCGACGATGCGATGTTCTTAATGATTCCGGAGAAGCGGGTTTTAGATCCTGACGGAAACACACAGGTAGAAAAAGCCTGTGTTTATTGAAGGAAGGAAGGGAAAAACCGTAGATGGGGCTATCGGTGGTTTGCCTTGGTGCTGAAGAAATGTTGAGAGGGAGGGGAAAAACCTAGCTATCACTCAATCAATGGGGCACCGCCCAGGAAAATTTGCGGGGCAACCTGCGTGCTTGGCTCGTGCGGGAAGGGTATTCGGGCACTGGGGGAAGCACTTACGGGCACGTACGCGGGCCACAGTAGTTTTTTCACGCGCTTTTTTTTTTTTTTAACAGGTTCAAGGGGTTCAGTTCACTGTACCTTACGTACGAGTCGCGATGGCACCGTCTCCAGGCTCCCTACCTCCCGTCCAATCCGAAAACTCGCCTTCGCCATGCCATCACCACAAATCACTTTCCGACCACCCCCGCAAGCAAAATTTTGTTGCCCGGCGAGCACTACTTTACTGGCCTGCTAGTTGATGTGGCAGGGCATTATACTAGAAGCCTTACCTCCGATAGCGAATTCCTGGCCTTCACCGCTCGTTGAAATTGTGACCGCTTTGTCATTGCGATATCCATCACACGATCCCGGGTGATGACTACTCAGCCCGCGAAGAATTCAAGGGTTGATGGTAAATTTTCGTTTTTGCCTCCTTCTATTCCCCACCTGTCAAAGGCAAAGTCTCGAACATTTTGTTGCTTGGAAGGATCTACAGCCCAGAAACCCGACCAATAGGTAACCCTATCGAATGCATCCACTTATAAGTATATATCCTACATGTCATGGAAGTGCATTTCCCTGCATGTATAAAACCTCACGGCCAGGGTATTCTGTGACTGACCGTCTTTTTGCTGTGTCATTAGCCTTCGGAGGTGCGGAATAACTTTTTCTTCGCATGAAAAACATGGATGGTCTTTGCTGTAAAACTGCAAGTCGTCGACAACTTCTTTGGCACACCAACAGGCTTAAGATGGGTTTCCCGGAAACATTCATTCGCTGCTGGTACACTGATAAACAAAACAACACAAGTCCACAGGGAGAGGTTGGAAAGATACGTATATCGAGTCATCCCTTACCTAGATAGTTGATTACCGAGTGTTTGGTTGGCCAACCAATACAATCGAAATTCTCCATGTGTGGTATCTACATACTGTGCTGCCCCATACCAATCAACTGAATCAAAAATTTCCTAACCATATAAGATATTTGGAGAGGGAGAAGTCATACAGAGAGACACAAGTGACTTGTCCCAACAACCTGTCCTCTCAGTTTGTCGAGTTTGAAGAGCCTGTTGGAAGTCTGTATCAATGGAAACATGAATACAGGTGTGTCAGTCTTGACTCTTACGCAGAATATTGATTTCATCTATGGAGGCATCCAAGCTGATAGCCTTTCTATACTCCGTGCTATACCCTGGCTTGCACCAGATCAAGATGCGAGGTACTTACTCATGGTAATAGCAACGTACGGGTAAGTATGCAAGTAGACAAAGTCCATATGCCAAGAATATATGCAGGTATCGAGGTAGTCTCTCACCGTGCTCACTTTGCATGCGAATCCTCAATTGCGACTGTACAACCGACGTCATGGGCTTATCGGAAACACTCAGCTCCACAGCGCTCTGGTATCTTCTTAATCCATGTTAATTAACGATCTGCCATGGTTTTGATACAGCAGAGGTTGTAGCGCTGAGAAACTCAAGAGCAGGGGAAGAATTGTTTTGTATTTGGCGCAAAGTCTCACAAAATACTTTCGATCAATTGCTCAGCCTCTTCAATTCGTATTGTGAAGTTGAAGATGCCCACGCGATCCAATTCAATTTTCCACAACCGCGTCGAGAGTTGTTAATAGCAACAGCGGACAAACCCAAACATGGACATTCCCAATGACCCGGCCCTCGAAAGCCAGCAACCGGCGGCTGGTCAAAGGCAATCCTTTTACCGCCTCAATTCGAACCAGAGCAGCGCCAGCGTATTTGAAGATGTGGAAATGGCGCACGACGAGGTCCGTCAGCTTACTATATCCCCTTGACAGAGGGCTGCTTCGGAAAAGTATAAGTTTCTAACCGATTTGTAGCTCTACTCGGGGCCTATGGCAGAGTCCCTACCCACGAGTGTTTCTGCCTTCAACCACCGTCGCACGCGTGCCGATTCGACTGCCAGTTTCTCCTTTTACCAAGATGAGGACGAGCCTGAGGAACCCCTTATACTAGACGGCAGGCGTACACATGTGGGGGACCTTGACGAACTTCCCTTTGAGGACGACTACGAAGAAGACGAAGAAGACTCGGCCGATCTCGAGCGCAACGCCGAAGAGAATGATTACGTGCTGCATCGTCGTGCATCGACCCAGTCCCGAGGAGCGTCGGTACACAGCATGTTGCTACGGAGGGACAGTGGTGTCTCGGCCGGCAGCGGCTATGGATCCAACCGGCATAACCAGAAAACGTATATGGAAAACGAGGATCTTTACGTCGCAATTGCGGGGTTTCAAACGAGCTACGTTGGATACACGATCTATACGCTCCTGTGCATCTTCACGCTGGGCATTGCGTGGCTTGTCTTTCGCTGGGTACCGAAATGGAAAGTCAAACTCATCGGCAGATCAGCGTTGCTTAGAGAATGCAAATGGGTGGTAATCGAGAACTCGTGGAATGAAATGGTCGAGTTGACTGTGGACTCACAGCCATATGGAAGATCATTGTCTACGGTTTTTGGAACCCCTTCGAAGCTGACCTCGTACCTCCTGGATGACGACCAGGATCCCATTCTTCCCGAGCTCCGCATGATCAACTACCGCTATGTACGGTTCTACTTTCATCCCATCAGAGATAAGTTTCTTATCTGCAATGGCTGGAAAGATCCGCTTTGGACAGACGTTCGGGGTATCCGTGGCGGCATCGACAGCGAGGAGAAGAGCTATCGGGATGTCGTATTCGGCCAGAATCTCATCGACATCGAGCAGAAGTCGATCTTTCGTTTGCTCGTTGACGAGGTAAGCGCCCTCATGAAAGTTGAAGTGTCTGCAGTTGCTAACGGCGTGCATTTGTCAGGCCTTTCATCCGTTTTACGTGTTTCAGATCGCCAGTCTTATCCTCTGGTCGTTTGACGAATATTACTACTATGCAGCCGCCATCTTTCTCATGTCAGTTGGCAGTATTGTTACAACGCTTGTTGAAACACGATCAGTAAGAGTGCGCCTCTATTCCCAGATAAATCAATCGGCTGACGAAAAGTAGACCATGAAACGCCTGCGGGAGATCTCTCGCTTTGTGTGTGATGTTCGCGTTCTGCGGAACGGTTTCTGTACGTATATGCTGCTCATCAATGCCCCGAACAGACCAGTGAGACTGACTTGATAAAATAGGGCGCAATGTCGACTCAAACGAGCTTGTGCCGGGTGACGTATATGAAGTCAGCGATCCTAGCCTGAGCCAGTTTCCCGCAGACAGCCTCCTTCTTAGCGGAGACTGCATCGTCAATGAAAGTATGCTTACAGGCGAATCGGTGCCGGTGTCCAAAACTGCTGCCACGGATGAGACTCTCCAGAAGCTGGACCTAGCCGCCTCCACTGCGGTTCCCGAAGTCGCCAAGCACTTCCTCTTCTGCGGAACAAAGATCGTTCGTGCTCGCCGCCCTCAGGAAGACCCCGATCAAGAGGCTGTAGCGCTCGCAATGGTCGTCCGAACCGGCTTCAATACCACCAAAGGAGCACTCGTGCGCTCCATGCTATTCCCTAAGCCATCTGGCTTCAAGTTCTATCGGGATTCATTTCGATACATCTCCGTCATGGCCTGCGTAGCACTGGTGGGGTTCGCTGCGTCCCTTGTCAACTTCATCAGACTCAAGATGGAATGGCATCTTATCATCGTTCGTGCCCTCGATCTCATTACCATTGTCGTACCACCGGCCCTGCCGGCCACTCTATCCATCGGCACCAACTTTGCACTTAATCGCCTCAAAGCGAAACAAATTTTCTGCATTAGCCCACAGAGGGTGAATGTTGCCGGTAAGCTTGATATTATGTGCTTTGATAAGACCGGTACCCTGACGGAAGAGGGATTGGACGTCCTGGGTGTACGTGCTGTTTCGCGTACAACCAACAACTTTACGGATCTTATCACAGAATCCGATGGACTTTCAGGTAATGAGTCTGTCGACACAGGGACCAAGCCTGCTCCTGATACGCGGCTCGCCGCCCTTTATACCATGGCAACTTGTCATTCGTTACGGACTGTCGATGGCGAACCGGTTGGAGACCCGCTTGATTTGAAGATGTTCGAATTCACCAAGTGGTCGTTCGAAGAGGGGAATATTGGAGGCGGCGGGGCCGATGATGAGGAGCAAGGAACCCTTCATCCTTCTATCGCTCGACCGCCAGTGGGGACGAAGTCCTACGTGGATGACTCCGGACAGTCGAACGGACAGAACAATCAGTCTTCGCTCGAACTGGGTGTTTTAAAATCATTCGAATTCGTCTCTCATCTTCGGCGAGCCAGCGTCATCGTGAGGACATTCGGTAGGCAAAGTGGGGACATTTTCGTTAAAGGGGCCCCGGAGTGCATGCGGGAGATATGCAGGCCTGAATCCTGTAAGTTCATGACCTATTTATTCTCTCGAGCTTTTTATGGGAACTCACTAACAAAAGTCTTCAGTTCCCACCGACTATGAAGAGCTTCTGGCGCAGTATACCCACAAGGGTTATCGAGTGATTGGATGTGCCGCGAAGCACATCAAAAAGCTCAGCTGGGTCAAAGCCCAAAAGATGAAGAGGCATGATGTTGAGTCCGACTTGGAGTTTGTCGGTTTCATCATCTTTGAGAACAAGCTGAAGCCTACAACGGCGGCAGTCCTCGAGGAGCTTTTTCAGTCGAATATCGGCACGGTGATGGTCACCGGTGACAACATTCTCACCGCCGTCAGTGTGGCGAGGGAGTCAGGGATGATAAGCAAAACTGCCCATTGCTTCATCCCTCACTTCGAGACAGGCGACTCGAGGGATCCCAATGCCAGTTTGCACTGGGAAAGCATTGACAATCAGCACTTTAAGCTCGATAGTAGGACACTACTTCCGTTACCGGTACCCCCACAAGCTGATGCTTCTCTGCCCTACGAAATCTCTGATCTGCGGAATTATTCCCTCGCTGTGAGTGGCGATGTTTTCCGCTGGGTGGTCGACTACGCGCCGCCAGAAGTGATGCGCAGGATGCTGGTCACCGGCAAGGTGTTTGCGCGGATGTCTCCAGATGAGAAGCACGAGCTAGTCGAGAAACTCCAGAGTATCGACTACTCATGCGGCTTTTGTGGCGATGGCGCCAATGATTGCGGCGCTCTCAAGGCCGCTGATGTCGGGATTTCGCTTTCGGAAGCCGAAGCGTCGGTTGCGGCCCCTTTCACCTCCCGCGTCTTTGACATTCGCTGTGTGCCCGAAGTGATCCGCGAAGGGAGGGCATCACTGGTGACGAGTTTCAGTTGCTTCAAGTACATGAGTTTGTACTCGGCCATCCAGTTCACATCGGTGAGCTTCTTGTACGCCTGGGGATCCAACCTAGGAGACTTCCAGTTCCTCTACATCGACCTGGCACTCATTCTGCCCATCGCTATCTTCATGAGCTGGGCGGGGCCGCATCCCGAGCTTTGCCGCAAGAGACCGACAGCGGACTTGGTCTCTCGCAAGGTACTTACCCCGTTGCTGAGTCATATGTGTGTCTGCATCGCCATCCAGTCTATCGCATATGTGGTCGTGCAGAAGCAGCCATGGTACAAACAGCCAGAGGTAGTTCACGACAAAGCGCAAATCGCAAACTCGGAGAACACGGCTCTCTTTTTGACCTCTTGCTTTGAGTATATCTTCGCAGGGGTGGTTCTCAATGCCGGTCGGCCATTCCGGCAATCCGCATGGCGCAACTGTAAGTTTTTTATCAAGCCCGTTCCTCGCTTTTAGCAAAACAACATCAAACTAATTCATTTCTCTTACAGGGCCGTTTGTTGCGACCATTACCATTAGCCTGGCCGTCAGCCTCTTCATGATCACCGGCTGGGCACAGTGGCTGGACAAGTTCATGCAGTTGACATACACCAGCTGGGATTTCAAGCTGCTTATGATAGCACTTGGGGTAATTTACTTTGCGGTTGCATGGGCGGGAGAACACGTGCTCTTCCAGCCGTTGGCTCGATTCATCGGCAAGGCAAAGTACGCCTTTACGAAACAGCCCAAGAAGAGGAAGGAGTATAAAATTATACGGGAGCAGATGACTTCTTGATAACGCAAGACATTATTACCCTGATGGTGTTGCAGGATAAAGGGTTCTACTCGAGTGCTTTTTTGTATATATTTTGAGTAGTTCATGGGCGTTTGGGGGGGGGGGAATGGAAAACCAGCGCCTTGATACAAGATGCATTGTGCAAATTTTATGAAAACCCAAGTTCTTGAGACAAGTCTACTGGTCTCTGCCAGACATAATTGTCGACAAAGCGATCATAGGGTCATCGGTCTTTGTTGATAGTTGGAAAAGTTCCCCGTAGCCATTGTCCGGCTGCGTGCTGTGTAATGTGTGCTGTCTGTTGTCGGCTTGCTGTAACATATTTACAATGCTGTGTTATCTGTCTGTCGATCCTTCTCTCCCTCGCCCCGTTCTATTGTTCTCTAGTTTTTTAATTCCGTGGTTCAGTGATCCCAGGGGTGCTTCCAACCGAGGAGTACAGGCCCTATTTTTGCGTTAGTTTTCCCGAGGCAAATCGGTTGAGCAAGAGGGGCTCTTTCGTACCATCCTTCTTTGCGCGGTAGAAGATCTGTCATGGCAAACCAGTTAGAGCCCGGGTACAGAAAAGAGAGATCTAAGGAATGCTGGAGGGTGAATAAAACATACCCAGAACCACATCGCAGCGCCGAGGCCGGTGGCAGCTACGCGATAGAGGGGCCTCACGGGAGGGGGAGGGATGCGCGCTCTTGGTCCGGCCATTGTGATTATTCCGTCTCTGTCCACAAGTCAGTACAGTGTTCTTCAAAACCGGAGTTCGCAATAGATATCCTCATACATGAGTCTGCGTCGGGGGTTCGTGGGCGGTGGGCGGTGGTCGGTCGTCGTGATGTCGTTACTCGTTGAGCAATTGAGTGAGCTCCTTGCTGCGAGAACCAGGGTACCTGGTGTTAGCGGGAGCCCGGAGGAGTGGTGGAAATCGGTTACGTATGGTAGCGTACAGATCTGCCAAGCTTTTCCATTTTCGCCTGAGCGATTAGGTCTGTTTGATTGATTGTGACGGCTGCCAGCAAGGTGCCGTACCATTATGGGAACCCGAGAGTTCAATGGCGTATCGCCAAGAACAATCAGTCTTGGCAATTCACTTTCGATTGCCGGCGCGCAGAGAATGAGATGCTTCTTCTATTTGACTTCTGATCTGGGAACTTTTTACGCTTTTCTTTATTTTTCTTCCTTCACCGAAGAACACGTCTTCGATGAGATAATGACTGTTTTTTACCGCCATTAAGGACATTGCGCCGAATCTTTTCCTCCTTTGCGCATCCTTCGAGAACTGCTCGCTGCATTACAATACTACTGCGAGACGCGAGGCCCTATCTTAAGGTGCGGATCACCAAGCAGCATCAGTCGACCATTCGATTCGGTTCGCAACGAAGACCTTCGAGACACCACGAACGCAAACGCCATCGCTCTGAGCACGATGGGCGATTCCGACCCGCAAAATGGCGGCGGGGCACTATCTCCCCGCAGCTTCGCCATTGCCCATCAGAGACCAAAGAGTTCGTTTACTGGTTGCTCAAGAATTGCAGATTATGAAGTGCTGGGGAAGCTTGGAGAGGGTACCTTTGGGTATGATTCCGCCCGATATCTTTACAATACTGGTCCTGCTATCGATGGAATGGCTGCTGACTCTTTTTTATCTTCCAGTGAGGTTCACCGCGCGAGAGCGAAAAGGACAGGAGCTCTCGTCGCCCTGAAGAAGATCATAATGCACAATGAAAAGGATGGCGTCAGTGATTCCATTAATCGCTTCCCCCGGTGCCGATTGAAATCTGACCGTCTCCCAGTTTCCCATCACGGCACTTCGAGAGATCAAGCTTCTCAAACTGTTATCACATCCGAACATCCTGCGCTTGGAGGATATGGCAGTTGAGCACCCTGCGAGGACCAGTGCGTCTGCCCCTCCCTCCTCTCGGAACCTGTTTGACAGCTGAACTGGGTGGCTAACGTTGCTTTGATGCAAGATGAGAGCAAACGGAAACGACCGATCATGTATATGGTCACCCCATACATGGACCACGACCTTTCAGGCCTGCTCGACAACCCTTCGGTTCACTTCACCGAGCCACAAATTAAATGCTACATGATCCAGCTCCTCAAGGGCCTGGAATATCTCCATGCAAGTCGGATATTGCACAGAGATATGAAGGCCGCCAATTTGTTGATCAACAACAAGGGCATTCTGCAGATTGCCGATTTTGGCTTGGCGAGACATTATGAGGGTGACGTGCCCAAGCCTGGGCAAGGTGGTGGAGAGGGCAAGCGTGATTACACGGCACTGGTTGTTACTAGGTGGTATCGGCCGCCCGAGTTGCTGATGCACCTCAAGAGATACACCACTGCTATTGACATGTGGGGTGTCGGGTATGTGCATCATCTCTCTTTTCTTTGAACGAGTCACTAATCTATACTAGGTGTGTCTTTGGCGAGATGCTCGTTGGTAAGCCCATCCTTGCGGGCGAGAGCGACACGCATCAGCTCGAGATTATCTTTGATCTCTGTGGTACTCCTACGGATGAGAATATGCCAGGCTACCGAGAGCTGCCAGGCGCTGAGCTTTTGAAGCCCGTCCCCAGGCAGGGTAACTTGGCCCATCGCTTCAGGGAGTACGGATCCGGCGCAATTTCGCTGCTGAGGGAGCTGCTGAAGCTGGACTGGAAGTCCCGTATCAATGCACACGATGCCCTTCAACACCCATATTTCCGCAACCAGCCATACCCAGCCAAACCCGAGGACTTGCCTTCATTTGAAGAGAGCCACGAACTGGATCGTAGGAAGTTCCATGACAGGAGAGCTGCACTGCCGCCCGCACCTAAGGGGGGCACCGTCGGCCGCGGCAGTGGTATGGCCAATGGCTCCAACTCCAATTTCAATGGTGATGGTTACGGCCGGAATGGGGTGAATGGCAGCCGATACGGGCGTAACAACAACCGCGCTCCCCCTCTACCTGCAGACGAGAGAATTCCAGCGTGGCAGAGAGGCGGGAGAGAACCGCAGGGACTTCCACCCCGTCCACCACCGCCTGCCGATTACGTTAATGGCCGCGATTCTATGGAACGGGACCGAGGCGGAAGGCAACGTGGCGGGGGAGCAGCCCGGCCAGACGTTGACACTTATATCCCCACATACGACCGCGATGCACCTAGGCGCGACGATCGGCGACGGGATGACCGACGTCATGACTGGCCTGATCGTCGACGAGACTATGATGACAGGGCACGGGCAAGCCGGACGAGAAGTAGAAGCCGCTCGCCCATGCCGCCCCGCGATCGGGACCGCGATCGCGACCGCGACCGGCCTCCTCGTGACCCTCATTACAGATAGAGTCCGGAACCGAGGGGTAATCGATTGGGATATCGCCTGGTTGGCCGGTCACCAGTACGGAGAGGCGGGCAATCTCAAGACCGGCGGCATGGTCATGATGGCTTCTAGCACGAGGGCCCCCTTGCCCCGCGGTTCACCTCGATATCGCACCAAATGCCTCGCGGTGGACCATCCATCTCGGAACCAGCAGCTAGACAGACCCACGGACAGCACCCTCAATGTAATGATGGCCGGTAGAATCGGGAAGATTGCAACCACCTACCTACTTCTGGTAGGTATCAATCCAGATCGGAAGAGCACAGCATGTCCTCTGGACGCAGCGGTGTTAGATCGGTGATTGGGAAGAAAGTTGTCGGAAACCGACCTGATGCAACCCAAAGTCAGGAAGTCTGTAAGACTCAAGCCCTCAAGAACAACAACAACAACAACAACAACAACAACAACAACAACAACAAGTCCCAAGGCCAGAAAAGCGGTCAGCCTAAAGCCCCCAAAGACCCTCGGTCTGCTGATCCAGCTCATGATCCGCCGATGGCCCCAAGGGCTTCTTACGGGGTGTACTAACACAGGAAGAGTTGAAAACCGAGTAGGGGCCACCATTGCATTTGGCGAAGTGCATTCGTCTTGGACAGCGAAACGATTGCGTTAATCATTATTACAGTAGCGAATGGTTGCTGAGAGCTGCGGTGGCGTATATCGGCCTTGACTATTCTTTAACACTGTACACTAGATATGGGAACGGTTTTCACATGGTGTCGAGAGCGCAGGTTGCGGGCAAGACATTCTTTTGTCTCTAGGTGTCTAACATGGTTGACGGGGGCGGCGTTGGGGGTTTTCGGCGTCACGGACGCCAATGATACCTCTTGTTTTTTTTTTTTTTTTGAAATTCTTTTCACTTTCTTGCTTGGAACAGGAAATGAGCGGGTGATGGCGGGAAAAACTTTTCTAGCGAAAAGACAAGATTGCATATTATTTTCATAGATTGTGACATGGCGCCTTTCCTGTTTTCTGCTCTCCGTTTTCTTTTGCATTGAATCAGTTCCTGGGCTGAGCATCACACTTGAAGTTTATGATCTTGATCAAGACTTTGAGAAAATGAAAGGATATATATATATAATGCGGCTGAATTAAACTACCCCGAAGAAATTCCTGAATCATCCGAGTCTTCCTCCTCGTGGATCGTCTCGTTGAGCAAGCCCGGTATGATCTTTTGATTTCTTTTTATCGATGACGGGGTGGTGAGGAGGAGTTTTGCTGTTTTGCTCGTGCTGCTGGTGCCGGGCCCTGCTTTGGACGCCCAGGGGTCGTCGTCTGAATCAAATGAGCTTGCTTCTTCTTCTGCTTCTTCGTCGGCGGTGGCGGTGCTGTTTTGGCCACTGCTGCTGCTTCGGCGGGAGGTTGATGAGGATGGGTGCTGTTTACTTCTGGTTGGTGATGATGATGGGGGGAGGTAGGAGAGGATGGACTGGGTGGCGTCTGTGAGGTAGTGCGCTACTATGGCGATTACTCCGCCGATGAAGATTGCTGTGAGGATGAGGCATATGAACTGCTGGGTGGTTAGAGGGGGTTGATATATGGGGACAGAGAGGGGGGAGGGAGGGGGGGGGGGGGCTTACGGGGAATATCAGGGGCTGGATAGGGGACAGTTAGCAATGGGGGTGTGAGAAAGGGGGTGAAAAGGAAGGGACATACCTCGATCTCATAAAAGATTGCTAGTATCACCCGAACGGGGATCATGACGAGTGCAAAGATCCATGATAAGGGGGAGAGAATGAGAATGTAAAAAGGGTAGTAGAGTATTGCGTATGTGAATGAGAATAGTCGGGAGATGATGGAGGTGGTGAAGGAGTATGTATATGAGAGAATGGACCAAGTGACACCTAGGATTCCCCAGAGGATGAGGGCGATGGTATTACTGGTATCGGTAGAAGCGGCTTGGACGTCGAGTGGTGGACATCCTGACATGGCGCTGTCCAGAGGTATTGGGGGAACCTCCATGGTGTTGTTATTGTTGGTGACGTAGCGTAAGCATTGAGGCTGAATGAGAGTCAAGTTTCAAGAACACATAAATGGTCGTTGTGAAATATGCACAATTATCTGATTTCTCGATGAGGCCATATTGGGATACACCCCTCACAAGGTGCACGTTGAATGATGAGATGAAACTTCCCTCCCTCAAGCGTGAACCGCGGGCTGCTGCTGCCCCTTGTGGCTGGCTTCCACTTCCTTGGAATGCTCGGAGTGGTGTCGTTGGAGTGGTCACGGTGGTGTAACTGCCGGTCGCGCCCAAGCCACAGGTACAGAAACGGCAGGGGACCCATGAACGGTTGGGACGGAAATTGGAGGAACTGTGGGGCTAAGCTTTTGGGTGAGTGTAACAGAAATACCATACGAATACTCGATAAATGAATATTGAACGTTTACTCTCATCCAGCATTTTGATATCGACCGTTCTTCATCTTCAGACTTAGATATCCAAAATTTATCAAGAAGTCGGAGAGGGCATTCCTGAAATTTGATGATTTTGAGATATCAATTCCCAGTCAGAACCTTGTTCCATAAAAGTCCGTCAGTCTGAACCCGACAGATCACATTGAATCTTACACCAGTCCAGCAAACTGAACATCTTCAAATTCATCATCTCACCATACCACAAGCAAAAGAGAAAAGAAAAGAAAGAAACCACTTACACAAATCATCACCACCGCTAAAATGACAACCTCCAAAATGGAAATCGACCCCCCTCTCACCCCAGCAGAAGAAACAGTTCCCCACCAACTACAGCCAAAGCCAAAAACAAAAACCCGCGACCTAGCCACCCTAACCATAAAATCACCCGCCTTCACCTACGCCCACCTTTCCTCCTCAATACCCTTCTCTACAACATCACAGCAAGAAACAAACCTCGACGCACTGCAAGTAAAATCCTACCTCACCGCCGCCCTCCGGCAGTTCCTAGGCGACACGGGCGTGGCCATCCCCATCGACATCCTCCTGGTAAAAGGAACCTCGGCCTGGGTCCGCCTCCCGCAACCTGATCTCGGCGCCTTCGCTGGTGCCATCACCGCGTTTCCTGGCTTGGGCGGCGGCGGCGAGACTTTGCTCCTCCATCTTGAAGCCTGCGGGGATTACCTAGGTAGTCTTATCGGGAGAGCAGAGGAGGCAGATATGTGGCGGTCATGAGTTTTACATCATAGAAAAGTAACTTGTGATTTTTTTGGGGCATTTACTTCGAAACGGTTGAATTATATTTTTCTATTGGGCTTGGAGTTGGGATAGCTTCGTTTCTCCAGACTTATCCTCCCTCCTGCCATGCTTGAAGGAATGGTCAAGAGGGAACAACAAAAAGCTCGACATGCTGCATGGAAAAAAAGCTGTACTCCGGCTCCAAACCTCCTCGATCAACCATAAAGTTACAAATTCCGCTGCGCAAAATGCCGAGAAATAATGCCTATTACAAGCTTATCTTCAATTCCTTGCGTGAGCAGGTAGAGGATCATGTTTCCATCCCACGAATTCTATCTTTCTCCCAAAATGACTACCTCATTACATCACAGATGATGTTATTGAGCTATTGGCATAGGCCTGAGAGAGAGAGAGGGTCAGTCACTGTCTAGGTTATGGGGTTGGATAAAAGCACGACTTACCATCGGCCTGATGTTGGGATGTGGGACAGCATCAAACTTGTGGAACTTGAGCTTGTAGTCGGAGCGAATGTTGATATAAGCGCCCTTGTTCTCCGTCATGTCGCAGTATTTGGGTGCCGAGAAGACTAAGAAAGAGTTGGGTTGTTAGTGTTTTGCAAAGGGGATGAGAAAAATATGAACCCGCGCATAGACACATACCGGTGATGCACTTTCCGTCATGCTCCTCCTCATAGCCCTCCATCCTGACTTCGTGACTCCTGATTACGGCCTCCAGCCCGTTCTTTTCGCAGAACTTCTTGGTGATGTCTGGTCCGAATTGCATGCCAACGCCACGCTTACTTGGGCCGCGACCTGGCTCTGACTGCGGATCTGTCCAGAGCATTTCCATCATCAGACCCGACTGGCCGGGTTGTCGCTGCTTATGCCTGTCGAGTTTCCTGATATCGTCGAGTGTTACGTTGTCGTCGGAGAACAGGCCGCCGTGCAGCACGAAGAACTTCTTGCCGATCAGGGTAGCCAAGGGCAGGGCCGAGAAACTTTCCGAGAAGAGCTTGAAGATCCTCTCGTTGTACTTGGCCTTGCACTCGCCCTCGAAACCGTATACCCTGTTCATGTCGTCTGTCTCGTGGTTGCCACGGTTGATGAAGAACTTGTCTGGCCTCAGCCACTTGTTGGCGTACAGCAGCAGCGCAATCTCGGTGGACCAAGACCCTCTGTCTACGAAGTCTCCGTTGAAAAGATACCAGTGCTTGTCGCTGGGTTTACCGTTTAGCCTGAAGAGCTCCAACAAGTCGAAATATTGGCCTGTGAGTGAGGTTTGTTAGCAACTCCACCTCGTACTCCTTGGGATTCTCGAACCAGGGAGAGAAACATACCGTGAGTGTCACCACAAACTGTGAGTTCAACGTCTTCTGGCACTTCCACCTCGACCATCGTAGACTCGTCGTAGAACAGTTTCTTAGCCGCAATGACAATCTGATAGACGTATTTCTTGTGTATCTTCTTGCCCGTCCTGAACCTTTCCGTCATGTCGTCGATGAACTCCTGAGTCATCTCACTGCCTAACCGGGCGCCATCGTATTCATCTTCGACATGCATAGAATCGACATCGATTTCGTCGGCGATGGACGGCTCGTCTCCAACCTCGATGGCGGCATAGAAGGCTTGTTGCTTGATGGCCTTTTCGCACTCGACAAGCTTGAGCTTGGCATCCTTGTTATTTGGCTGAATCTTGACGCAAGTCTTGAAGTCCTTGACGGCATCCTTGAGTTTCAAAATGGCGGCGTATGCTATCGCTCTGCGGTAATATGCCTGAACAAAAAAGGAATCCGAGTGTTAGTCTTCAGCTCTAGGAGGGGACCTGAGGGCTTGGTGTATACGGGGTGGAGGGGGCATCACAAACCTTGACGAACGCTGGGTTGAGGTCGATCGCTCTTGTTGCGTCCCTGATCGCATAGCCGTATGCTTCCGTCTTCATATACGCCTACAGGAATCAAGTCTGGGTCAGTCACGCGACCATATTGGAAAGAGGCAAAACCTCAGCAGGGGGGCTTGGCAACTATGACGGGCACATACCTGAGCTCTGTTGGACCAGAAGACAGGGTCGTTGCCGTTCAGCTCGATAGCCTTGGTGTAGAAATCGATCGCGGTCGGCCAGTCGTGAGCGCTAAAGGCCGTGTTGCCCTCGTTCTTGAAGGCCACGGCCTGTTCCTCGGGAGTTGCCATCCTGTTACTATTTCTCGCGGGAGCTGCCTGTTGTTACCTTGGGTGCTGTGACATACAAGGGATATATGTATGATATGCGCTGGATGGAGACTAGAAATGCAACAGCAGCAATGGCCCGAGAGAAGTGAGGACTGTTGTTGAGGAGAAAGATAAAAGTGGCAATTCAACACCGAAACAAGTCGCCAGTGTAAGAAGTTTTCGGGACCCTTCAGGTTCTAGAAGCCGAGTCCTGCCTCGCCGATGCGCAAATCAGAGATCCACACTCTTCAATCTGAGGTGCCTGCCTGGGGTTGGGACTTGGGAGGAGCTGCTAGATAGTGTACAGTACACACCCTGGTAAGTACATGCAGCACCCCGCATGCTACTAAGCGTTAAGATTTTGGACAATGTTCTCTACGATAAAAACAGATGGCTCTCTTTGGGGTTGCGGCTGAAAGAGTAAAGAAAAGAAGAGAAATTATGTCTGCCATAGTTGTCACTTTTGGTAATTCAAAATCAGCTGAGCTGAAAGCTACGGCTAAGTGCAGAGCTCTGGGTTTCTTCTAGTCAGTTCCATCTCCATGTGTTATGTGTGTATGTGGCTATCCGCATTGTTGGGGTCATTGATTGAGTGTGTTATGGTAATATCGAGTCCTTGGCTGACATCACCTCTGTCTCTGTAGCATCCCTTTGTATGTAGAAATGTTATGTTGACATTCGCCGATATCAACACTCTTCTGTGTTGTTGCAACTCCCTCATCCTTTTTCGTCTTGCGTACCCATCTCGTCAGTATCTTTCCTAGTATGCAGCGCAAGATCAGGCGTCTTGCATGACGGTATCGCCTTGAAGGTGCAGAGCGACCATCTGAGAGCTTTCAGATTGTTTCTCTCTACGACGACACTCGCCGTTATAATAAGCCACAGTCTAATGGTCTTTTACTTGCTTATTTTTGTTACAGCTGCATGCCAAATCAACCGCGGTCCGGTCCAGGTCCGCGATTTTGGACTTCTCTTGATCCCCAGGGGTTCTCATGGGTTCGTCGACAGCCGGGAACCATGGTCATACCTGGCCAAGATATTGGCCATGATCTTCAACCCTTGACTTAATGTTCAGATTCCACAACACATATCTTCTTTTATAACCTGTACCGATGAAACAAAAGCTCCTTTATGCATGCACCTCAGTTTCCAAAACTACAGGCCCTCGGCGTCCAGCAATAACTGGTGCTCAAAAGACTACCCTTGTTGACCAACCGCAGAGCAAAAAAATCATCGCGTCCTCTGGGGCCCATCAGACTCCTCGTCGCTGTCGTCCATGAAGCCCTCCTCCAAGCTGGTAAGAATGTCAGCATGCAATCCCTTCAACCGATATTCTTCGCATTCCAACATACTCTCTACTTAACCTCCTTGAACTGTCGATGTGTTCCTGGCTATTTCTTCCCCTCTGGGCTGAGGTATCATCCACATCTCCTAGTTCTTCCCCGTCTTCCGAACCGAATGACGAGCGACCGGCTACCGTAATGCGATCTGAAAGCGTCGGCCTCCAGACATACGGGAGGAAGAATCGACTAATACTGCCTTGTATCCTTGCTCTGATCGACGAGGTCCCGTTCGATATCGTGTCGAGAGGAAGGTACTGGCTGTACCGGTTGCGGTATCGCTGCCACAAGGGAAATAATACGAAGCTAAAGACGAGGAAGATGATGAGTGATATAAGCGCGGGCACGATCAGTGTCTGGATGAATTTGTTAGCGATGCGAAGCACCTGAATGTCGGAATAACGTAGCACACCTTGATAGCTGAAAATGTGGCACCCATGGTGGAAAATTAAAGAGCAAGGTCAAGAAAGCAATATCTGATTTGTTCCCCTTGAGAGAAATTCGACAATGCGCCAGACCACATATGCCGTCCAACCCTCACTGACGAGGCCAAAGTGGTGGTATTGGAGACCGCACACCCAAGGCTCTGGAAATCTAACCACATGTCAGAAGAACGACAGGAAGATGGACAAGCGCAAGCTGTATCTAATCTGCAATCAGTCCGTCAGCATGCAAGTCACAGTGGAGGAAGCCTGTGCTTGGCAGGCGACAATCGTGGATCCTGACCAGCACGGGCCGCACAGCCCACCACCTAACCCACCAGCCCGCTGGAGTGGACCCTATCCGTCGATGGTGTTGGGTTCTGGACCAACGTCGGTGGGAAAGAATTCCACAACTTCTTCCATGTCTTCCATGTCTTCCATGGTCTGGAGCTTGACGAGAGGCCGTCCAGAAGTACATACTATTTATTACCACGTGGTGATCTACCTGAAGCTTTTGAAACTGAAGCTCTGGCGTGCACGGATGAGAGTGGGCTGGATAGTCTGAAGCATCCGCTTGCGATACCTCTCCCTCCAACTTCTCTATATCGAAGTCCTCGCTATAATTCACATGAGAGCTGACCGAAGCCCAATAATATGAGCTCGCAGTGTTGATGATACACATCTATCGATGTTAGAAAAGTGCTGCAGTCGACGGTAGCATGTGTCTGTAGTCGAGCAGAACAATGCACCGTGTCATCTTCAAGCTGGATACTAGAAAGGTCAAGAAGCCACAAGAACAAGAGAGGATCTGTCTTTGGGCCTCAACGCTCAGGAAATGAGCATCGTTATAAACTGGAGTCTAGGAAATTGCCAACAAGAAGCCGGCGGGTCCTAGAAACCCCATTGGCTTTCAGTCCATCCAGTGTGATCACACCATGAACTTTGGCACATTTTTGATAGGGAAAGGTTCTGCCAGCTTTTTAATCACGAACAGGAGGGATTGAAAAGCCAAAAAAACAAAAAAAAAAAAAGACGATCTTACACGCTACAGAATAGGACGAGTAGCTTTGTACTACAGGACAAGGTCAATTGTTTGCCTACGAATAGCAAACGAAGTATTCGTACTCCCACTCTCAAGCTTTAAAAGAACGACAGAACTTGAATCGCGGGGTCAATCAAGTCTCATCAGGGTCCGTGTTGTTGCTTGCACGAGCCATCACATGGCCCCTGGCTGCAAAAAGATCAGGGGCCATCACGCAAGCTAGGCCCGTTTCAGACCTTTGAGACCACGGAACCCCCTTTGTCAACCCTCTTCCAGTGCTTATCGATTCTGCGATTCTGCATTTGCGCTCACCATCCCGTCCCACTGCTCGCAGGGTGCCCCCCAGCATCGCATTCATTTTGGTCATTTCAAATCCTCAGGTAGAGACGGCAAGTCCCAAAACCTCCCCAGAAAGGTGTTTCGCAGACCTGCGATAGTCCTTTCCAGGAGACTTGAAACACCCACGCTCCTTTAAGGTTTCCATCTCTACTACCCGCCCTCTGTACGATTACCTTAATTCAGTGGAAAAAACAGCGGCAGCTTGCGCCCCTCAGAAGCCAAGCCCACTGCACTGTCCACATGCCCAAATCATCAATACAGCAAAACACAAACAAGCACACACTCCCTCGTTCGTAATTCGACTTTCGTCGCCAGACACGCGCGATCGTGACGACGGTTTGATTACCTTCCTCGGTCGAATCACTCCTTAGCAAACCGCAATCTACCAGCCAAAAAGATCCCGCTAGTCGAGTCTGGCTTGGTATTGCCCGTACGTCAGGGTTTCTGTCAACCTCAAAAGCTTAACGGGTGGTTTATTCCCGAATGGATCTCATGCTAAAACACTCCCGCTTTAAATGCACCACAGAAGAAGCACCATAAACTCCTACCGGGGGGGGGGGGGGGGGGGGCGGGGGGGGGGGGGGGGGGGGGGGGGGGGGGCGCGGCGGCGG